>OY757924.1:30276748-30736748 GCA_963585895.1 Sepioteuthis lessoniana
CTATACGGCCACCTGCCCCCTATCACGAGAACTATTCAAGTTGGACGAACCAGACATGCAGGACATTGCTGGAGAAGCAGAGATGAACTCATAAGAGATGTACTCTTGTGGATCCCCACACATGGCCGCGCAAAAGCAGGACGACCGGCTCGAACGTACATTCAGCAGCTATGTGAGGATACGGGTTGTTGTCCTGAAGACCTACCTAGGGCGATGAACGATAGGGAGGAGTGGCGATAGAGGGTCAGGGATATCCGTGCTGCCAGCACGATATGATGATGATGATGATATAACAACAGCAAGTATTCCTATCTAATACAAGTAATTTGCAAACAGATCTATATGACCCATAGATGGAACTCTAACATATGCTTCCTGGGAATAATGGCAAAAAAAAAATAATCTCCCCTCCTCAGATAACCAAAACTTGAGCATTACAATCATATGCAGTTTAGTGTCACATTAAAGGTACCACTTAAAGGAGGTATTTCTTTTTTTTTTTTTTTTGGTTTCGAGGAGTTGAGTTGTTGTTTGGACGGTTTGGACTAAAACCTTCGGCTGATTAATCTATACTTAACAAAAGCACACAATGTGAGTTGAGTCGTTTATTTGGTGGAGTTGTATAGACCGCTGTCGATACAAAGTAACAACTGAAATGAGTAATCTTAATCATTTAAAGACTATACAATACGAAAGGCCTTCAAAATAAATCAAACCAAAAGGTATAATATGAATACAAATAAACAAATACATATTTTTAACAACAAACACAATAACCAATGACCTTGAAATGAATCTAACTCTTCCAAACATAAATCTTTAATGAAAAACGCAATATTTTTGGCGTTGTTACTTTTTAACGTTAGAATAACTTCTTAGTTATTATAATATATATATATATATATATATATATATATATATATATATATATATATATATATATATATATATACCTTTCTGCCTGACCACTATGTACTAATGGAGATATCTATTATAAGCTGTCCTTTGTCAAACTTCTATCAGTAAAAATTGTTTATTTATCATGCATGCATTTTTGTTCAGTTCGCATAATAACGTATATTGATTAATTTATAATATACAGTACCGCTGGAGTGTTGATTGGTTTGGTTTGGTTTCTTTGTTTAATGGCATATCAACCTTTCTAGGTTACTTAATGCCAAAGCTATTCTCCTAGAAGAACAGTAGTGGTACTATTTAACCCATAGCTGTGAGGAGTATTTGAGTATTTTGATTAGACTGTTGAATGTTCGAATGAAATGCATTATAAACCACTGATAAATGTGTGTGTGTGTGTGTGTGTGTGTGTGTGTGTGTGTGTGTGTGTGTGTGTGTGTGTGTGTGTGTGTGTGTGTGATCTTCAAATGGTGAAGAATGAAGGTAATGCAGATAGACATGCTCGAAGGTAATCAAAGCGGGCCAGAACTTTTTTTAATTACCCATGAGGGCTTACAATATCTCAGGATTCCGAACGACCCTGACTTTGCTGATCCCAAATGTACACATATGTGATCCCCAAACATAAATCATTTATACATTTTTGATGTACAGGTAGTTCTCAAAAGCCATTTGCCATAACTGAGAGAGAGAGAGAGAGAGAGAGAGAGAGAGAGAGAGAGAGAGAGAGAGAGAGAGAGAGAGAACGAAATGAGTTATAACAGATAATCTATAATTTTAATGCTATTTATTTTCAGAATTTAAATTGTGACTGTTGAGGTATTTAGTGATAGATATATTGGCAAGAAGCTGTTGCACTTGACACCACCGGTGAAACTCATAAACTAGCCATGTGAGTGATATCATGAACAATAGTGGGTGGTAAAGAGAGTCTACATAAGGGCAATCAATAAAAAGAGACTCAACTCGAATCAGCATAGAGAGAGAGACACACAGAGATGGGGAGAGAGAGAGAGAGAGAGAGAGAGAGAGAGAGAGAAAGATTTTTTTATGACTTATGTGCAAGAACTTCTGAGTAATCAATCTAAAATGACCAACACACAGTCAGTTTAAAATTCAAAACATACAGAAAACCAACAAATAAAATCGACGCCATAATTTGTTTCCTCATGCCGTAACAACAAAATGGAATCTGTAATAATTCTAGAATTTTATCAAAGATCTCTAGAATTCATTGCTCGAAGACTCACCGAGGGAATAAATGTACATTGAAATGTAATTTCACTATATTATTTTAATCACCTCAAAGACAATGTAAAACGAAAGGCCTAAAAAATAAACTAGACCAAAGATTATAACATCAAGAAAGACAAATAAACAAATTCATAATATTAACAACAAACACCAAAACTAACAACCATTTAATAAGTCTAACTTTTCCTAACAGAAATAAAGCAAAGATCAAAAATATAATCAACAACAAATAATAAATTGATTCTGCATCTGAAATAGAAATTCAGGAAATAGCCTGTAATCAATGGCCGAAAAATATACAGCGAAACTTCCAAAAACTGAAAAAAAAGAGTAAAGAACAGTCGAACATAGAGGGAATATAAAATAAAAAACACACGTAATACTATGGTATAACAGCGGATAGCTGTACACGTGACTAAGAAAGGCATGGACAGCTATTGATAGGTTCTATGGAAGTCAGACCTGACCGATAAAATGAAATGCAGTTTCTTCCAAGCAGCGGTCGTGTCGATACTGCTATATGGATGCATAACATGTACGCTAACTAAACGGATGGAGAAAAAGCTTGACGGCAACTACACAAGAGTGCTGTGAGCAATTTTGAACAAAGCAGCAGCTGTAAAGCCATCTACCTCCCATCACGAAAACTATCAAAGTTAAACGAATCAGGCATTTTGGACACTGCTGGAGAAGCAGGGACGAGCTCATAGGTGATGTTCTTCAATGGACCCCCGCACATGGCCAAGCTAAAGCAGGGTGATCAGCTCGAACCTACATACAGCAGCTCTGTGAGGATACGGGATATAGCCCTGAGGACTTGCCAGAACCGATGAACGATAGGGAGGAGTGGCGAGAGAGGGTCAGGGATATCCGTGCTGGTGGCGTGACTTGATGATGATGATGATGATACCACCGGAACAACTATGACCTCAATTTTGATTATAATAATGTAACTATAATAGAAAAACAGCAATTTAACACTGTTTCGGCAACATATTCCCTAATCCTTACCAGCTCAATAGCCAAAGAATGTTGTCTACTAAAAGATAAATCAATTAAACAAAATCAAAACGGAGAAACATAACTTAAATAAGAACCAAAATCATAATAGATATATATATGGTTTGTCCTTTCTTTGTCATGTATAGATTTTGGTATTGTGGAGCAAAATTAATTCTGAAAAAGTTATCCTCATAGAAGAACTTATCAATCTGATTTTTCGTACTATCTTCTTTTTCTTTTGCAATCCGAATCATTCTAAGCCTTTTATGAATACAGATACATGTGTGTGTGTGTGTGTGTGTGCGTGTGAGAGAGAGAGAGCGAAGAGAGAGAATGTGTATTTATCCAACCCTTCATCCACTGGCAGCATTCAATACAAGGTTATTTTTTAAACGGAACACAACTAGTTTGAGTTCAGTTTCTCTTTTTCTAGAGCGGTTGCCCGACCAAGGCAAAAATCCAGTTTGCCTTACATTTTACTCATAATTAGAGGGTCAAGGGAGGATTCATACCTTACCAAATATTGAGGGAAAGAGAAACGCAAACAACCTGGTCGAGGATTTGAAATTAGCTAACTGCTAGCATTTTCCAAGAAGATAACCGTTACGTCACTCGTGCCTCCCATTTAAAAAAAAAATATATATATATATATATATGTGTGTGTGTGTGTGTGTGTGTGTGTGTGTGTGTGTATTTGGGTAGCATTTCTTTGTTAAAATATATTTGATGAAACAGTATGGACATCTTTTGTCTACATATTTTTGTTTTGATCCATTCAAGTTGCCGTATGGATGTTATTATACCCAACCAGAATTGACTAATAAACATTCTGTTATAAATAGGCTCCCAAGGACTTTCAGACCCATCTTGAGCTATCATCAGTAGGTGTGTATATTGCAAAAATGATAGAACATTTTCAAGTCTTATATAACATTGTAAGAATTTAATGTTTAGTGTTTATACTGGTGTTATGTTGTAGCGTTTTGTTTTTTAAATTTGGTTCTATAAATAGCAGCAGTAGCTAAAGACATTTGAGTAAATTAGTACTGGATTCAAAATCAATTTCATTGAGGTCAGGATTTTTATTTCTAATGTGTAGGGCTTCAAGAATCTGTTATCTTTGTTTACTATTTTGTAGTTCAAATTATGTTGTATTATCGGTAAAAATTCTCCGAAATTCAGATGTTGGGCAGGAATGTTTTTTTAGATGTTGGTCTATTAAGCTGGTATCGAAAGGATGCATGGTGAGCTGCCTCGAAAGGTAGCTGTACGTAGACAAAAGCTGTTTATATATATATATATATATATATATATATATATATATATATATATATATATATATATATATATATATACTGCTTAACGATTTGAAAACGAGGTGACAATTTTCCATTTTGTCCAAAAACAATGAGCTAGAATTTATTGAAATTTTCACATAATCATGGCGATAGTTATATGTGCGTGTTATGCAAAAACTTTATGGTTCTGTGCATGTGTAAATAAACTGCAGCTATTTACATAAGAAACACGATAATTCGGTCTTCCACAGTGACTTCATAATCACGCAATTATGGATCGAAAATGTGACTTAAAAGCTTCTAGGAGGTCTGTTATAACATTTGAATTTGCAAATGGTAAATCATCATTAGAAATATCCCAAATAATTGGAAGATATTACCAAACTGTGAAACTAAATTGTTGCACTTCCAAAGTAGGTAAGAGGACTGATAAGGGTCACTCGAGGGTTGTTTTCCGACGTTCTCTCTCAGAAGTTGAATGTGAAGCTGTGAATAACTTGGGCCTGACCAGTGGAGAACTCTTTCAGGTGCATTGGCGGTGCATTTGTCCAGAACTACTCGATTTCGTCTTTTGAAAAAGGTTCGGACACCAGCGAGACCGGTTACAACATCTCCATTGGCTCGAATATACGAACGAAAGTGGCTGAAATTGGGAGAGGATAACATGAGGGTCAAATTATTGATGGTTTTTTTCAAGAATGAATCTTGTGCCATTCTTGATAGTCCTAATGGTTGGAGCAAAGGTAGGGTTCTAAATAGACGAGATCGTCATTAACGCTTGAGACGCCAACAAAAACGAGAAGGTATTATGATTTGGACTGGTATTATTATTGGCGGTATTATGGTTGGTCCGAGGAAATGCCTGACAGTATCAAAATTATTGCAAATGCTTATATGACCTTCTTGAGAGAGCACTTTGAACCTCGGTTAAAAAAAGCGAAGGATCCACTTCAGGAGAACCATGATATTTATGCTATATAATGCTTCAAGCAAGGACTTATTGCTGGTAAAAGAGAAAGCATTAAGTTGTATTACACCAGAGAAGAACCAGAAATCGACATATCCCATGGATTAGTGCCGTATCAAAGTCAATAAAAGGAATACATATCCTTTTATAATTCTAACTCTGTTTACAAGTTGATATATATTTCCTGTTGGTGACTAAATGTATCCATAACAATATGTATATGAAGCAATTAAAGTATCATTTTCTTGTTTAGATGAGTTTTAATTACACCTCTTTAATAATTCGGAATTGTTATAATTAAAGTAAATTGGGTAAATGACCGTAGTTTCTGTGTATTTTTCATAAACTTATAATTCTGACATTGCCCACGTATATAACTGTTGCCATCAACCTGTGAAGATTTCGTTAAATTCTTACTTGTGGTTTTTAGATATAATGGGAAATTGTTACCTCGATAATGATTCGTTACGCAGTGTTTATATATGAGTAACTTAGATGGCAGTATACTTTCAAACACGCGAATGCATATATTCTATTTCCTTTGAATGGAGAATATCACATATTCATTTTGAGACGGAATCCCCTGCAGTATGTCTATTTGCAAAAATAGCTTTTATTTCCTAGATTATATATTGGTGACAAGGTTCACCCACTTGCAAATAACACTTTCCTCTTTTTCGCTCCTGCTGTGCCACAGACCTTTAGCCTAACGATAGAGATTTAAATTACAAGCTTAGGAGGTGAAGATCATATTGATTACGAATCTAGACACAAGAATAGGATCAAATCACAAAAGGAAAAACTTTTTCAATGAAAGAGACAGTGTTTGTTTGCTAAACACTTTTGAGATCTTAAGAATGAAAGTAACTCCGATAGACATGCTAAAAATTGTTAATATTTGATTAACAAACAAAAACGAAGGGTAGTTTTATTGATATTTTAGTAACTGATAATATTATCCTGATATTTTGAAAATCATCCCTTAGAGATAGATAGATAGATAGATAGATAGATAGATAGATATGCTGTGTTACGATGGTGTCGAAAGTTCCCGAAGATAAGGTTGTGGTAGACAATGTTGAAAAAATAAAAATATGGAGACGTTATACATATCTGGTAAGAAGAATGTTTATGTAAGTGAAATTGTTTTACTATATCGACGGTAAGTCAAGGTCATCTATAAATCGTCACTACCCCAACATTCATGAGAGGTTGCTATTTCGCTAAGACTTGAAATGTAAGTATCAACTTGTCACTGTCCCCCAAAACTAACTGATACTTTTGAAATAATACCGAAGTCTGATTGCCTCTAGCCCCAAAAACGTGAGTTTGCGCGCGTGATATCTTGTGCTGTTTTTTCCTGTCCCAGTCTGTGACATCGAGGTTCTCCATGAAAGAGGGGACAAGCCACTTCAAGATTGATTGATAGATTGATGCTGAAAGAAAGGGAAATATATTTTTTAAATACACATCAATCATTGCAGTTATCAGTATTTACTGACTTTAATTTATTTTAATAACTAGAGAACATCGAATTCATTCCATTTAAAACACTCAAACCCACACATACATACATACATACATACATACATACATACATACATATACTTGAATTATATAATAAGATAAAGCAGGATAAAAACTCACGACTAAAAGTTTAACGTAGCCGATCTTTTATATATTTTACCGAATCTTTATTCTGTTACATTTGAGTTATTATCCTATTCCATTATTATGTTATTTTATGCTTGAAATGTATTGTGATATTGTTCTAAATTTTCGTACATAAATCACCGTAAAGATTTTACTCATTAAAAACGGTTTTAACGTTAAATTTTAATCATATATGATTATACATAACTATATATATATATATATATATATATATATATATATATATATATATATATCATATGGTAACTATATGAAAATATGCATAGTGCCATAGTTAAATATATGAAGTAAGTATGGCACATGAACAAGGCTATTTACCACTCAAAGAAGACTGAGTTCATTCTCAAAAGTTTGTGAACCAAGCTAAATATATGCTGCACTGAAATGGAAAGTCGATCGATGGTACTGCTATCCGCATATCTACCTGAAAATCTTTTATTCCACACATTACTGTGATGCGTATACCCACCACTGCTCTTTTAGTAGGGCGTTTCAGTTCTGAAACAATCAATTAAAGATGAAAAGTCTGGACCAATCAATGAAAGAGAAAAAAAAACGAAAAGATTATCTAATAAACTGCGCACCTAAAGAATATTGTAGAATGCATCGGCAGAAATGCTGAAGTGAAAAAGTAGATAGAATAATATGTGGAATAAACGCAATTCTTCGTTTCAAAATTTTAGGCATCAGAATTTCTTTTGGCGGGTATTTTCTCTCTTATTAACATGAAATTCTTCCTAGAAGTGTTTTCAAGAAAAATGGATACACGACACCATTCCTGAATCCCACAAGGGATATAATTTTTTAAAATACTGTGGTAAAAAGGAGAAGCAAGAAAATAAAACATGTGTTTGTTTGCTTTCATAGGAATTGAGAGCCCCTTGATATGCATTCTCTGACCTTCCAAGTTGATCGTAAGCATAAACTGTCACTTTACTCTCTGACCCTAATTCCCTGTCAAACAGTAGAAACCCAAGAAAACTTTACGTCCTTTTCCAGCTTTTCAACGTTTCCTTTTCCAAATATAAGCTTCTTCTACGATTTACTGTCTTGAAGAGTATGGAGTATGAAATATCAAGGGATATTCATTTACTAATATATATATATATATACATGCGCACACACACACAATATATATATATATATATATATATATAGGTATATATGAATATACATAATGTGTGTGTATGTATACATGTATATACACACATATACACACATAGTATAAATATACGTGTATGCGTGTGTATGTGTGTGTATGTGCGGGAGGTGTTTGTGTGTAGAATGCGTACATGTGAGCGAGCATTACTGTTAGTTTCACGACAAGAATCGATCAATCTATATCCGGAAACTGACAATGATGCTTGTGGCGACTGGGATTTAAAACGTTCTAAAAAGATTTTAGAAGTTTATGTATTTTTTCTATTTTAAATATAAAACTCGAACAAATTGTCCCACGAATGGATTATGTAATTTAGATAAAGTTGTATACCAAGGAATTATTTACCAAAAAGAAAATGTAAAGGATAAAAAAAGCCTATATAGGAATTTTGTCCACGAAATGGAAGTCTAGATACTCGAATCATAAATTTTCTTTCACCCATGAAACATCTGAAAAACCAAACTGTCCTATCTAAGCATTTTCGGAGTTTGAAAAATAAAGGTTTGACGCCTGAGATTCAATGGTCTATATTGAAAAAGTCAAATACTCCAAAATACTTTGATAGTAGATGTGATCTGTGCCTAACGGGAAAAAATACCATTAATGATATACCCAGACCCTGATAATTTTTTAAATCAGCGATGTGAATTAATAGCTAGATGTAGACATAGAAATAGATTTAGACTATAAGCAAATATCATAAATAATGTTTAATTAACAAAAACGTAAGATTATTTTGAGGTGGAATAAATAAAATAAGATAGAATAAAGAGATGAGTAGGTACCATGTGATGTGCACGTACTTTTCATTGGAGAGGAAACTGAATTAATAGGCTCGAATATCAATTTTGAATATATATTTGAATTTTGAAATTAATTGAAGATAAGTAATACTGGATACTTACGTAAGGTTATTAAGGAATATCGTACTTCCCTAAATTATTATCAAATCTGGAGTTTTACGTTGAAATATAATTAGAATTTAAAAAAAATTAAAATTTAATTTACTGTGATTCCAACCGGTAAAAAAATTAAAGAAATAAAATATAAAAACCGGAGGTGGGTAAACGGGGAGTAACTCTTCAGCCTTCTTCCACCCCCTCTCATCCTTCCCTCCTGTGTCTATTCAGTATGTCATTTAATTTACCCATTGAATCTAAAGAAGTCCTGTTTTTTGTGTTATTAATATTTATCAATACCCGTAACAGGATGGAAATAAATTTATAATCCTAATGTGACCCATTTTTTTTTTCTTAAAGAAATTATTGCTCTGTGATGTTAGTTACATACCAGGAAAATTTTGAATGTCCATAGTGGAATGAATTTGTCCTGGCGGAATTATTCTCGCCTCCGATTTATCTGGACTGAATAATATATATATATATATATATATATGCGCGTGTGCCCTCACGTGTATGTATGCATGGATTACACTATCTGTACATGCCATAATATATGCATACATGTGTCTATGTGCCTATAAGTTAGGATAGGCTCGACACAAACTCAACGGCACTTGGTATCTGTAAGTTTCTTACTTATGTGGTGATTATCCCCATTATGTACAGTTGTGCGGGGTATGATGGAATAGATGATATAGTTTGTGGACATTCTGGAAGGGATAGTCTAGTTTGTGGGCATTCTGGAAGGGGTAGTCTTGTTTGTGGACATTCTGGAAGGAATAGTCTAGTTTGTGGACATTCTGGAAGGGATGGTTTAGTGTGTGGATATTCTGGAATGGGTGGTCTACTTTATGGGCATTCTGGAAGGGATGGTCAAGTTTATGGACATTCTGGAAGGGGTAGTCTAGATTATGGACATTCTGGAATTGGTGGTATAATTTGTGGACATTCTGGAAGGTGAGTCTAGATTGTGGGTATTCTGGAAGGAGTGGTCTAGATTGTGGACAATCTGGAATGGGTGATCTAGTTTATGGATATTCTGGAAGGCGTGGTCTAGTTTGTGGACATTCTGGAAGGGGTAGTTTAGTTTTGGGAAATTCTGGAACAGGTGGTCTAGGTTGTGTATATTCTGGAATGGGCGGTCTAGTTTGTGGTCATTCTGAAATTGGTGATCTAGTTTGTGGACATTCTGGAAGGGGTGGTCTACTTTGTGGACATTCTGCAATGGGTGATCTAGTTTATGGAAATTCAGGAAGGGGTGGTCTAGTTTTTAAACATTCTGGAAGGGGTGGTGTAGCTAATACTGCGTGGTTATATACGTGGTTTCGAGATTTATCGATTTATTGATGCTATTGTGTCCGATTTATTTCCTAGTGTCTTCATTTATTATAATTATCTTATTCTTCTGAGTATTTCACACCAGCGTTAGCTGATAGTTTTTCACTGGAGTTCGAGTAATGGCAAGTCTCCTTAAGTCTACAGGACTTTCCTCACGATTCTGGCCGATTTCAATAACGATGTACTTTAGATGCTCTCCACTCGTTCTCTTATTTCCAATTCCTCCAGTCCCAGAGCCAATCCTTTGATGACTGTAACGACCTCACCAATTACAATTGGTATTACCATCACTTTCATGTTCCATAGTTTTTTCAGTTCTCTAGCAAGGTGTACGTACTCGTCTCTCTTTTCGCTTGCCTTCAGTTTTACCCAGTACTCTGTAGGAACAACAAATTCCTCTACTCGGCCAGTTCTCTTTTTTCTTGACTATCACTAAGTCTGTTCGTCTGGCCGACATTAGGTAATACATTTGTATCTCAAAATCCCAGAGAATTTTGTGCAGTTCATTTTCTAGGACGGATTCTGGGTTGTGCATATACCATTTGTTTGTATGGTCAAATTTTAACTTCCAGCACAATTCCCAGTATATCATCTTCCCCACCTTGTAGTGCCTTGTATTAAACTCTTTTTGAGCTAATTTACTGCATTTGCTTATTATTTGATTGTTCGTTTCGTCTCTATCACTATATAATCTACATATGCAATTTTCTTGCGTCTTGTCTATTATTGCTTTGACATAGTTATTATGGCGTAGTTTTCTGCTGCTATCAGAAGAGATTCAGTTTCTCTCTCAAGGTTTCCCTTTCTTAGTCATGTCCAAGTTTTCTCGTGTGATATTTCGCTTGTTTGTCGCTTGAAATGTCCATACTGTTGTTTTTCTTCCCATTATTATTAGTAATAGTAGTTGTAGGTTTTGGAGTCTTTTGCTTTCAGTTGGCTGTGTAGGAATTAGTTTAATGCCTTCGTTTGGATATGACCGATGATCATTTATTGTAGATTTTCTTTTGTTCTGCAAAGGTGATTATAACTGTTTCCTGTTTTTGCGAAAAATGAAATCCTACTTTGCTTTTTACTATTCTGCTTATAGCCAGAAGTTCAGGATAAAGATGAATCGTATCCCTTTTCGTCGAACACAGGGTCATAGCACTTGGAGCCCTAGTGTAGATTTCTTTTAAGACAAGTTTACTCACAGTGTGTGCTATAGTTTGTACAGTTATAAAGAAATTGCAGAATAAAAAATATTTGCTTACTTCGTCGACAAGAGGATATCGAGAAACTAGAAAACCAAGAGAATGGAATTTAAATAGATGAGGAGAACGGAAGCGAAATTAATTAGGGGTGGATACATAGGACTATAAAAAAATTGGTGGGTTCAAGTTAGCAACATTTTTTTTGTTTCTTTGCTGTTGAACGGAAAAGAAGAGGAAGGAATGAGCAAACAAAGAAAGGAAGATGGAGAGACAGAGACAGAGAGAGACAGAGAAATTAAGCGGGTCCTCCTGATTGTTCTTTTTTTTATGGTAAACTCTTTGCGTGTTTACGAACCTGTGCTATAAGAGAGATAACATCAAAAATAGGTGAGTGACATGGATTAATTTCTCATTTCAAACCAGTGACATATGGTGAAATTTCTACTAGTTCCCATCAAAATAATGACAATTGTGCTATTACTGGGTCTTGACAAAAGCTGCTGAAGATACGCACGAAATATACCATTAAACAAAGAAACCAAACAAAACAAAACCAAACGAACTAAATGAAGAGACGTCATTGAGTTCGTAGAAAAGAAAAAGTAAGACTCGTGGTGCCAGAAAAATACTGCTCACTTTATTTATGTGTTTCAACCTTATTCTGTGTCGGCCTCAGAAACAGGAAACTTGAAGTGCTATTATTTTGAGTCGATGGAATAAAGAACCTATTGTTCAACAAATCCTAGGCCACTTGTAATATCGTGGAGCGCTTTAGCTAAATTCTAAATCTAAGCTTCTTACCTTCTACTTGTTAGTAACTGGCTGTCTTATTGACCCTTTAAAAATCTTCATTTCTCGTGTGACGTTTCTCGCACTTGCCGCAAGAATTCTCGCAGTTGACTCTTTGTTGTCAGTCACCAAATTCACGGTGGTGGTGGGGGGTTTCCAACGCATACAGAGAAAGTAACGTACCACGATGTTTTAAAATCCTTTACATAATATTCGAGTTTCACTGGAGTATTGACTAATGCACTGAGAAATGTGTAAGCTGTTAATAACAACTTAGAATTTAGTATAGTTCTAAAGACTGTGGAAAGTTATCACTTAGCCAAGGAGCTGCCTGAAACCGAATCGAATTCGTACTTAAGAAATCAATAAAGTAATTTGTTGTAAATTTTAAAGAATAGGGCCTTGAAGCTATGTGATCCAGATGTTATGTGAAAGAGAGGAAATAACGGTATTACCAGGATAAATAAAATAAATTAGTGACCTCGTAGATGATGGGTTGGTGAAATTTATTCCAGTTAAAAGACGGTAGAGTCTATTGTAATAGTGTCGTGTCATGCAACACGTCCAAGAAAAAAAAAACACGAAATCTGGAGAAGTGGTCATGGCTTTTTCGGGAGTTAGACAATCGAGTTCAGCTATAATACATAAGTACATATATTTACTTATTCCTACGCACGAACATGATGCCACATAATATCCATTTGTAGGGAAGTTAAACAAGTTTAAAATATAGTTTTCCTTCTCCAAGACCATTTGCCATTTCAAGATTGAAGAGCCCAGTCTGCTTTACTATTTACCTATTGCTAAAGGGAAAATAGTTGGGTTCATACTTTTCTCAAAGGTATAGCGCGATACAAAATGTTAAGAATCTTGTCCAGGATTTGAACTCTTGTTGCCGTGACTACAACAGTAACCATTACACCACGGACGTTGTTGCACAAGTATACTGTCATGTGACTCTCCAAGACAATGTGAGCGTGAGCTGAAAAGTTCAAATGGTGAATTTATATCTGCGGTTGACTATTTTTACTGAAGGGATTCAAGCATTGCAGTACCGATGGAAGAGAATGGACCGTAAGGGAGACTAGGTTAAAAATAAACTTTATTTGGTTTCATTCCATGAGAGTATCATTGTCAATGAACATTTCAGCCGATCCTAGTAAAGTACGTCAGAAGTCAAATAGATAAGTATTTGTTGTGGATATTTAAGACTGTTGATTAATTCATTGAATTTTACAGCATGTCAATCCACATAGGGTTATTTTATGCCTAGAGGTTAGAGAATCACGTTCATTATACGTTTACATTTGCATTATTTGTGTCGATGCTTTTTTGGAGTTTCTTTTTTTTTTTTTTTTGGCACACGATCCAATCGAATACGAATGATTTCAAAACATATTTGCTTGGCCAATTCATGAGACTCTAACAGGTACTCTTGCTCTGAAGAAGAGTGGACCCGAGAGAAATGATAATTAATGGGTACTCCATATTCCTCAGAAATGAAGCCTTGTCAACAGATGCAGTTAATTGGGATGAGCTGAACACCCCTTTTTTGGATGGGTCTTAGTCCTCTCCAGTCCGTAATATTCTAAGCTTCACCGTCAGGACATGTAGCAGTAAGTGTAAGATTATGTCTCACTGTCGGGTGGCGATAGAACATAAGTTAGACCATGGATACTATCGTGTGATCCCGATATCCACGGGATATCTGGATCACGACATTTTGTTTAGTCTGGTACCATTTGTGTAGCCTAGAATCAGACAAAACAAAATATATTAAAAATCTCATACATACCAATATTAAGAAGAAAGAATACACAAACGTTTCCCATTGTAGACGTATACACCTATTGTCTATGAACAAGCAATATGTAAAAGGGATAAATAATAGAAACAAAAGGTTCACTTGAGATAAGTGGGTAATATTGCCAAGTGAGTTTACCTTTTCCTGGTGAGTCTGAGACAACGTCTGTACAGTTTAAAAAACAAAGACAAAAACAGATACAGAACAAGTTTCGGAGATTTTTATGTGACACCCCACAAGGCATCCAACTGATATAAAGTCCATAAAGGAGAAAATTATTTATTGTCTTCCAACAATATTATGTATTGAGACCTATCTTGAACTGTGTCCTCCTTATTATGACCTTTTGTTATACTTAGTTAATCTAAGTGAACATATTCTGCAGTCAAAAGTGAGCGTCAGGCTTCATTTGATATTTTTGTGAAAATTATCCAATATATTTGATTTTGCAAGTAATTGATTGATCAACCGATCGATTTTAACATGTCAGCCCTTACAGGGTTATTTCATGCCTAGGAGTACAAAAATCACTTTCATTGTTCATTCATATTTACATTTTTTGTGCAGTAGTTTCTCAAGATTTTTTTTGCACAGGGTCTTGTTGAATACGAATAAAATTTTTCAAACTGATCTATTTGACCTATAAATGAGACCCTAACAGGTACTTCCACTCCGGGTCAGAGTAAACCTAGGAGTAATGACAACGAAGAGGTATTCTACAATCCCCAGATCTCCAGAACTGAAGCTTCTCCATCAGATGCAGTTTAGTTTCAGCACAAGGACACACTATTTGAGCGTGGTCTTACTCCACTGCAAAGGATACAATCAGTGTATTTTAAGCCTCACCGGCAGAGCGATTGATTTGGCGAGTGTCTTATGAAAGGTCGAAGATAATTTTTTAAGATAAATTCATGACGTCACAGGGTTTAAAGCTGATCTCTTGTCATGAAAGAGTTCGTCCCAAAACATGCGTGTCTGCCTGCGTTCTTTTGTTGGAGAAAGACGCTTCCTTCGATGCGCGGCTTTTCTCGGCTTTTCTAGAGCTGATTGTTACTGACATTTTTCAACAGAATAAAAGAAAAATGTAAAAACAAAAATTACGAAACAAACAAAAAGCACAAAGCAAAAAAAGCAAGCAAAATGTTCTTCTAGCTATGGTAAGAGAGAAAATGATTTTTACTCTCTCTCTCTCTCTCTCTCTCTCTCTCTCTCTTTTCTCGTTATAAAAACAAAAGAAACCCATTCAAAGGTGCTGTCTACTCGTCGGTGAATAGTTCTCTTGAAACTAAAATCAAACAAGTGCATTCGATTAGTAACTTGGTTTTCAATCGCTTTTAAATGTTACTTCTGAGTAATATTTAGAAATTATCTTAATAAAATATTTGCTCTCGACCTTGAACTTTTATTATGAATATTAAATGAAACCTCGAAGTTTCGTTCTCATCGAGACAATTATTAATTCTGGACAAACAAGAGAAACAAAAAATATCTTCCCTCCCAGGAAGTTCAAATATTGTTTCCCATTTGATCTCTAAATTCTGATACTTTGATTAGGCAAAGTGTCAATTATCTCTAGAAACGAGGATTATGGTGTGGCAAGAAAGAAGATGGTGACTTATTGCATCTCTTTGGGTGTATTGGGATTGATGAACTAAAATGAATCTACCATATTGTTTAATTTGTACCAAAGAAGTTTATATATATATATATATATATAAGTTAGCCGACCGTAGTCAATGGTGACACAAAGGCTTCCTTTTTAATAGTCACCGCACCAAGGTAGGGCGCTACACCTTTTCCTGGATTGTTTCACTTACACTTAATCAGTACTTTATAATGCTGAATGCTAAGCAAGTAGGAATCAATTACTATTTTTTGAATCTTTGCTATGACTTGCCTTGGGATTGATCCCGATCTCCTGGGTCATTAGCGAACTCTCACACCATTTATAGAAAGTAAAATGCATCTCCACGATGGAGAATGTGGACTTCCCTTTCATTATCATTTCTCCTTGCTCAACTTAGATCCAGTGGTTTTACATGTTAGGATCCTGTCTATGCGTGAAATAAATCCATTTAAAACTTATTTGTATTCGATAGGATCGTTTACAAAACAAAACTTCTCAAGAAACAAATACACAAAAATTTTAACTCTCAATACACAGTGAATCTGTTCCCAGAACTGAAAGCATAAAATAGCCCTACACAAGGGGATATACATTCTAAATCAATCAATCAATTATATATATATATATATATATATATATATATATATATATATATATATATATATATATACTTGTTGATTCTAGATCATCAATAATGCTCGGGTTCACATTTTTTCTCCAATTCAAAGCAAAAAGAATTTTAGCATCCAACTACCTTTTGTTGAAATTTTATTACAACGCTGTAGAAAGATTATATCGATATATTTATCGATATTTTGCTGATCAGATAGACAAGACAGACAGTTCAGTTTTATATAAACAAAATCCAACAATGCTGCGATTAGATATCCTTTTTCCTTTCTTCCATTCCTTCAGTGCTGCGAATTCGGCTAAACTAATTGCCAATCCGATATTTCATTTACTTACCTTTAATGTTAAATTCTCGTTATAGTTGAGATAACGCATGACAACTAAATCAACATCTAATTAACACTTCAGTCTCTCTCTCTCTCTATATATATATATATATATATACTCATATCAATTTGTTAATTGTTATTCATTTCTTAGTTATTAGGAAATTTACGTGTTTGTATAATACTGTTTTATCATTTGACGGCACGCAAACTTGAAAATACAAACATGTTCATTCGAATATTTTTGGAAACAGTTGAAACTCGGGGTCATCAGTGTTACTCGGGCTCATATTTCATTCATAATTTACTATATGTATAATTTAGAATAAAGAAGAATTTTAGCATCGAACAACATTTTCTAATACAATTCATCAAATCTTTAGGCCGACGTACGTACAGAATTTAAAAAGAACTGGAATCTTTTGGACCTGATGTTTGAATATTAAATTACACTCAAATAATAGTACACTTAAGAGAAAAAATTAGTCAAAATTTAGCTGTTAAGTTGAAACAAAAATATATTCTTTCAAAGGCAAAGAGTAAAATACATTTGAAATTTATAAGATTGTTTTTTATTCTTTCAAACAGAAATCTATTCTTCTGAGTCATGATATTAGAGGGATTTAATTTATTTTTTCGAGATAATTTTCATGGGTCCAAAATACCTAACCACATAATTTTCATGGGCCCAATATACCAAACCACATAATTTTCATGGGCCCAATATACCTAACCACATAATTCTAATGGGCCCAAAATACCTAACCACATAATTTTCATGGGCCCAAAATACCTAACCACATAATTTTCATGCGGCCAAAATACCTAACCACATAATTTTCATGCGCCCAAAATACATAACCACATAATTTTCATAGGCCCAATATACCTAACCACATAATTTTCATGGGCCCAAAATACCTAACCACATAATTTTAATGGGCCCAAAATACCTAACCACATAATTTTCATGGGCCCAAAATACCTAACCATATAATTTTCATGGGCCCAATATAACTAACCACATAATTTTCATGGGCCCAATATACCTAACCACATAATTTTCATGGGCTTGAAATACCTAACCACGTAATTTTTTTTCCTTTAACATTATAATGAACAATTTCAGGAAAATTGATCTTAATTAACATTTTATTTTGCCATATTAATGTTAAATCATTTGCTACAGTTTGGTTCACAGTATCTGCCTGATTATAATGGTATAAAGAAATTGTTTGGAAATTAGTCTTGTCGAACTGTTGTATTGAATGCGATTCAGTTAAGTTTCCTTATTGCCAATGTTAGATTAACGAGGCTTAGAAAACGTAGACTTCATCCCTTGTAGAGGGGTAAAACACCACCAAAAAGAATGACCTAATAATGATGTCCTGTACCGGGTGGGAAGGCGTCAGTTCTGGAGTTCTGAGGAGTGTAGAGTCACGTCTTCACTGCCATTATTTCTCAATACACACTTAGTTGTAGTACCTGCTATGATCCTATCTACAGATCAAATATATATGTTTAAAAATAATTAGTATTTGAAAAGTACACTTGAAATCATATTGATGTGGGTACAACTACACCTACAACTATAACTATTTACAAATGATTAAACTGAAATTATATAATTTCTTGCAAAAAATGATTTCGTGATGAAATAACCCAAATCCCATCAGCCAATCCGATAAATATAAGCTTAGTAATCAACCACACGGGCTGTAAATATTTAGTTTGGTTGATTGCAGTCGTAATCAAATCTTGGAAACCACTTTTAGAGACGGAAGTTCTATCTTCAGTAACAATTTTAATTCGAAGACTTATTACACTAGTTTACAAAAATAAATTTTTGGTTGAGGCAACAATAGAGATAGGTGTTTTTGTTAATTTGGGTGTGCTGAATTCAAATTTATAAATAGTTTTCCTCTATCACCTCTAGTTTTCTGGCTTTTAAATAGTCTCATTTTAGCATAAACAGAGAAATATATGTGCATATTTCAAGAGTTGCAGCAGCTTATAACAGATAAAACAGGATAGATAAAGAACACTGATTGAATCAATATACTTGGATGATACAATTACACAATTCATAGTACCACAGACAGTCAAAAGAGTGTTTTCTTAGAAGATCTGGTGTATTTTGCCTCCTGGATGTCACGCAAGAGCATCCAGCAGAAGTCTCCAATCATGCCGGGGTTCCATTTGCCTTGATAGTTGCTCTCTATCTTCGTAATGTCTTGGTGGAATCTTTCGCCGTTGCCCAGCACTCACTGCTCCAAGGTTTGGCGAGAAGAAGTTGAGGTGGGAATGGAGAAAATGAATCTTGAGTGACATTCGCCCCCCCCATATCCTCGTAAGACTTTAGCAACTTCTCAATACAGGCTTGGTAATTTGGTACGCGTGTGTTACCAAGGAAGCCACTACAGACTGACTTGAATGCTTCCCATGCTCTCAGTTCTTTTAAGTTAAGAAGCTCCTCAAAATCAGTATTCTTCAGCACTTCTCGGATCTGAGATCCGAAAAAGATGCCCTCTTTGAGCTTAGCAGCACTAAGACCTGGGAACATAGTAAACAAGTGTTGGAAGGCATCACCATTTTTGTGCAACGCCTTCACGAAATTCTTCATCAAACCAAGCTTGATGTGAAGAGGAGGAAGAAGCACCTTATTCATGTCAACCAGAGGATTCTCTTAGAGGCTGTGTTCGCCAGGAATAAAAGTGCTTCTAGACCCCCAGTCTTTCTGCTTGTAATGCTGGGATACAGTTCGACTATCCCAGAGACAGAGAAAACAACAGTACTTTGTGAAGCCCACTTGCATACCCATAAGAAGACCAATGACCTTGAGGTCCCCACACAGAATCCATTGGTACTCGCTGTACTTAATAGCTTCTAAAAGAAGCTCCATATTGTCATAGGACTCCTTTAGATAGACAGAGTGTGTAATGGAAATGCTGGAATATTTATTCCCGTTGTGCAGAAGAACACCCTTGAGACTTCGCTTGGAAGAGTCTATGAAAAGACGCCAGTCTAAAGGATTATGTGGCAAACCAAGGGACGTAAACAAGCCAGGTATGTTTGTGCAGTAGCACAACTTGTTTTCCACGCCGAAAAAGGAAGCAAGGTCTTTGTTCCGATTCCTGTAACTGGTGATCCTTACATCTTCCTGGACTAGGTTCCACTGTTTAAGCCGAGAGGCCAAGAGCTCTGACTGCTATTTTGACAGATACAAATCACGAGCAAGATCATTCAGGTCTTTTTGCGTGATCCCATGTGACTCATTGCCACTTGTTCCTGAATATGTAAACTCAATATCTTCCAAAGATATTGACTCGGCAGAATCCTCCCTTGGAGGCATATCTTCATCTGATGAGGAAAGAAGATCCTTATTTACTGGAGGTGTGGGTACAGGAAGATCCTCTGAATGGGGAACGGGTCTCATAGCAGATTGAAGGTTCAGATATTTGATCTTTTTTCTAGAAGATGCATTGAAACATGTTATATTAGTTAAGCAAATATAACAATCATCCGCGTGGTTTCGCGGTTCTCTCCAAACCATCGGGACTGCAAAGTTGAAAGCCGCTTTCTTGCCATTAAACCATGCAGTTAGTCCATTGTAGCAGGGTTTACAACAGATGTGTGGAGCCCAAGACTTGTCCTGATCACCAATTTTATAGTCAAAATAGTGAAAGTAGGCGGTTCTGGGGAGGGAAGTGATGGCTCGACGCTGTGAAACTGTTCTGAAGTCTCCACACACGTAGCAGAAAGAATTGGCCTTGTTGAGGCATCCTCGACATTTTGACGTGCTTGAAGCCATTGGAGAATCTGAAAATATAACAAAGTAAATCTAAATGTGCATTTGAAAATGTAATACTAATATTTAGTAACCCAAAAGATGTGTAACACGATAGTTGAGGGACACCAACCTCCTGCGCCGCCTGCGAGACAACCTCTTCCAATGACTGCCAGAGTGTGGATTGAGACCTGCTGCCTTAACTGTCAAAATCCGTCTTGAATTCATATATGCCTTTATGTACCGTATATGCACAAAATGCACACAATGCATATCTAAAAAGCTAGAGGTGATGAGTAACAACAGATTTCAAATCTGAATTCAGCACCCTCAATTTAGGTAAAAACGGGTATTTTTTGTCCTTGCCTCAATTTCTTTGTAAACCAGTGTTATTCGAATTTAGTGAATATTCGGTTTTGCCTTTGACATAGAGTAGCGAGTAGCAAGTTAATCTCGCACAAATTTACTAATTTTGTTGATACTTATGAAGCTTGATATGTCTGTATCCATCGAACCCTTCGCCTTGAACAAGATGTGACATAAGGTTGATATTAAAACGAAGTGATGCTAGTTTGAATTCAGTTTCTACTCCTAGACTGGTTGACGTGTTCAGGCGAAAGGATCTAGTCTGCCAGGCAATTTTCCCACGACTGGACGGGACGACTCATGCCTTTTTCGTGGTTATTAGTACGAAGTGAAGTGCAAACTACGAATTGAACTCGGGTCACCGATTCCAGTTTCAATCATTATGCCATGCAACAAGTAAAAGTCAACTACTACCGTTATTTTTTCTACAGAATTCAAAATTGACTTGACTCACAAATTGTTATTGCAAAATTTTTCTAAGAATATATACTAAATAAATGTTATGTAATTGTAAGTACAGGTAAAGAAAAGTTATATGTATATATGTATATATATATGAATACATATATACTGT
The DNA here is from genome assembly GCA_963585895.1 of Sepioteuthis lessoniana. Classification (NCBI taxonomy): domain Eukaryota; kingdom Metazoa; phylum Mollusca; class Cephalopoda; order Myopsida; family Loliginidae; genus Sepioteuthis; species Sepioteuthis lessoniana. The sequence continues at coordinate 30,298,354 of OY757924.1, forward strand.
ACTGCTGGTTTGCCTTCTTCTAGACTTGTCATGGCTAAATAATCCAGTCTGCATTACAATTTCCTCATAGCTGGATGAAAAGCAGATGCATTTTTCTTGACGGCATTAACGCGAAGTGAGACACTATCAGTCCAGGCCAAAATTTAAAGTCGGGTCACCGATTCCATTTGCTATGTAGATAACCGTTACACTAAGCACGCTTAGCATGTGATATTACTTGTATTATAAGGCTTAATATTCTCGGGGTTCTTGTGCCAGGTTCAGATGAGCTTAGAAAGTAGGAAAATATGTAACGATAAAAAGGAGCCGATTTATATAGAGATGATTAATAATATTTTATCAAATCTATGCAGCGGGCATTGAATAATGTTCTGCTCTTTAGGCGGTAAAGTTGAAATCGATTAAGTAATTTGTTGTTCAGAGTAAAGAGGCATTGCAAGCGTCCAAGCTTTGGTATCACCAGAAGTGAAACGTAGATTTTGGTATTAGATTTGGAAGAAGAAGAAGAAGAAGAAGAAGAAGAAGAAGAAGAAGAAGAAGAAGAAGAAAGACTGTCCAACAAATAGCAACTAGTTTTAAATGTCAACATTATTGTTGTATGTTGCAACATTAATACTTGTCAATTTGCTAAGCGGTAAATCTCTTTTGCAAGTGCATACATAAGTCTATTAATCTATGTGCTTAGCCACCTTCCAATAGTAAATCTCTATATTAGACCGTCTAAAAGAAAAGACTAAACATAAAGTAATATATTTTGTTTTATTGCAGGCGAATAAACTTAGTTAAAATGGTTATGGTCGAAGGAAATGGATTCAAGTTCAAATCCAGGATGAGGCTGACTATGTTTCATTTCGTGATAATTCACCTAGAAAAGGTTGGAATCCATACGAAATAGGCTTGATTTTGTTAACAATTATTCCTGAAATTTACCTTCTCAACTTCAGGAAAATGTATTGGAAATGTTACTGATAAAAACAAATCTACAATAGTCTGTTATATCAAGTGAATCCCCGTGGCGTTGCGGCAAACATACTACACTGCAACATCGTATTAAGCAAGTTCAAGCTTCAGTCGTTTACTTTCGGACAAATACCCTTGGAAAAAAGTAAGAACACTCGTATCCCTGCCACTATAGGTTAAATAGTATCATTATTGTTCTTCTCTAATGATGAGTTTGGTATGAAAGGACCCTTGAATGTTCAGATGTCATTAAACAAAGAAGGAAAACCAAACACTTATATATATATATATATATATATATATATATATATATATATATATATATATATATATATATATATATATATAGTGCATTCAATAAGTTTCCAGACCTTTTTGGTACAAAGTTTAAAATTGTCGTAGACACTTGAACATTCAGTATGTTATTGCTATACATCTTATGAGATGACTGACCAATTTTTATGATTTCTGCTTCAAATGAACAGCTACAGAATACACCCTACAAAAGCTTGATTGTCACAGCTGGTGAATTTCAAAAATGCAATCTGACACTTTAGAAGAACGATATCGAATAAATTCTGTTTTAAGCTTGGAAAAAATGCCACAGAAATGTATGGAATGCTTCAGACTGCTTTTGAATCATCTTGCATGAATCGACCATCAGTTTTTGAGTGTCAAGAGAGATTCAGGGAAAGCAGGGAGTCTGTGAGGGATGATGAGAGATGTGGGAGGAGTAAGGAAGTCAATACACCAGAGTTGATTGTCCAAAAGCCTTAGGGTTAGCGTTAGGGTTACTATGTTGAGGTTTTAAGGGAATTCAGGAAGAGATTCCGTCGGAAGAGGCTAGCACTCTTTAAGTCGGGTCAGTGGCATTTCCACCAGGACAATGCGCTAGACGACAACTCCATCCTTGTCACAGACTATTTGACCAAGATGGGCATCAAGACAGTTCCTCAGCCTACCTATAGTAAACACCTTGCTCCCTGTGACTTTTGGTTATTCCCTAAGCTCAGAGGCTGTCTTTATGAGACAACTGAGGCGATGAAAGAGGCTGTGACGAAGGTCATTGATACGCTCACGCAAGAGGATTTCCATGGAGCCTTCCAGAAGTTGTTGGAACGGTAGAACAAGTGCATTGCAGCTGGAGGAGGTTACTTCGAAGGGAACTAGAAATTCATGTGTGTACTATTAATAAAAGTGCCCATACGAAAAAGTCTAGAAACATATTTAATGATCCTCGTATATATATATATATATATATATAGAGAGAGAGAGAGACAGACAGACAGACAGACAGAGAGACAGAGAAAGAGAGATAAAAGACTTTTTTGAATACTAAAATCCACACACACACACACACACACATATATATATATATATATGTATGTATGTATATATATATAGTTCTCCCTTACTGGAGTTATTTGTAATGTTGTAAGTCATAATTTTCCTTTAAAAGAGATGACGCGTTTAACAAAAGCACAAATGCGTGCGTGTTGGGGTTAGGTCTCGCTCTGTTTATTCTTTTTTCCTCCAGCTCACCTGGTGTGACGCACGGCACATTACATATGCTTTACATTCTGCGTTGAATCTTCAAAATAGAATTATCTTTGCAGAAAATAGGAAAGAGTATAAAGACGTAAACATTAAAGGGAAAATAAATATTTGTCATATTTGGTTTCGTTTTACATTTATAACAAATTAGAGATCACGAACTTCCATGTGGTTGATATAATGCCCACTGATTACAAAATAAAGAAAACATTTTTTTCGTGTAGACATTTCCTAAAAAATTACCTACTTCGTTAGATTTTTGCTGCCGGTATTAGTGCTTTCTTATGACGTTACCTCATAGTGCATTGGGTGGAGGATGTTGTCTGAAGAATGGATCAGCTATCACCAATTCCTTTCTCGCTTCAATATGAGAGGAAGTGGACTGAGCCTAACAATATAGTCAAAGGAGAATGAATCCTTGATAACCTCCCGAAAACTTAAGTCTATTGTCAATAAGGGTCACACTTGCTTCCTGTTGCGTTAAAAGGTTAATCCCAAAACCTTTTCAAAATCCGGAAAGTTTAGTCCACCTCGCTCGTTCAACTTCTGTAGCACTGTCTTTATTCAACCAAAACCGGAAGTCACATGACAAAAGAGATAGCCTCGAAATGGCAAGTTCTGGAAGCTAATAAAAATTGGCCTTAAAATTTCCTAAATATTTTCCAGTCAATCAGTACCGACGATTTTCTTCCGAAACCTTTCCCAGCTTGTCTGAGATTCCTTTAACCTTTAAAACAGAATTTTCAACTTCACTTATCACTAGTGACAATAGTAACTGAAATGAACAGAGCGATTTTTCACTATTCACACTAATGGCTCGCAACCATATCAACATAGGCACATAATATGCTGATTGCATCCTCTGAAGAGGGGTAAGATACCCCTTAAAAGGGGATTTTGTTGGTATAACTCGAAACTCCGTCTAGTGGTGACGATTTAGGAATGTAAAGTTACCCATTCGTTGCCCTTACTCCCAAATTCTCACGTGGTCTTATTAGGATACAATTGGTGGTTCAAATTACGATGATTAAGTGTTTACTCGTTTACAATCATTGGGAAGATATATTTTGATTTTGTACAAAATTCAAGAACACAACTCGTTGGCTGACAGCGGGCCGTGTGAGCATTTCACAGGTTGCACAAAAATCTTTAAGAAACAACAGCAAACAGAGGGTGGAAGGAAGAACAGACAAAAACGAATTTAGAACTGCAAAATTCAGGAAGGTGAAGATGTATATTTTTCTTTTTTAAGTAGAGGAATTGTATTGTGAGTTGAATTACTGTAACCAGAAAATTCGGCGAACACTTACACACGACATTCCTCTACTTAGAAAAGAAAAAATATGCATCTACATCCTTGCCCTTTAGGTCATAATACGCAGGTCATAATACGCAGATACGTATTTCTAATCCTCTTAGGAAGACGTAGCCCTGATGTTAACCGTGTCCTCTGTAACTTACAAGACACATTCAGGTTAATTGGCCACTCAGTTACCATGACTAGTTAATTAGCCGTCACTTGTGCACGGTATGAGCTGTTGGCTCAGTTGTAGAGTTTCGGCTTTGCAATGTGTGGTCAGTGGTTCGATCTCCAGTAGTGGAGATCACAGTATACACTGCTGATGGAACCTAATAAGGTCGAAACAGCTGTCCAGTGTTTCTGTATTTCGTGCCGGATTTTCTAGTCTAGAAGGTGAAGTCTGGCACTTTTAAGCAGTTTGTGCGAATTTGTTATGGCTAACGCGAGAACTCTACAAAAGTTCTATACAGCTACCAAAAATGCTAACTAATCTGGCCATCGTCTTCATTGCTCTGTGTCTTGACTCCATGTTCAAAAATCTCATTCACAACTGACCACTTCGGAGTCTCACTCCTAACTTCTGAAATGTCTGACTCTCCTTTTTGGACTGACTGCTTCTCTGCTCCAGACTGATTGCCCCAGAGTCCCACCCCTAACTGACTAACTCTCTTCATCCTTATCTTCCGGTCACACTGGTTTTTGCGGGCACACCTCTTTGTGAAGTCTTCGCTCCAAAGTAGACAAAGGAGCCCCTCTAACACTCTGACACCGGTCAAAGATGCCGAAGGTAAGACCCCTTCTTTGCCTACCCCTCCACAAACACACATAGAGACTCACACACAAATATCCATATATATATATATATATATATATATAGCCTTGGCCAAAATTATGGAGCACTAATGAAAAATCGAAATTATGATTCAAACTTATATATTTAAAGGTTAAGAATAGTGGAGTAAACATTAATAACAACAATCAATATTTGGTATGTCCTCCTTTTGCCTTAATAACAGCTTTTATTCGTTTTTGCATATTATTGACTAAGTTGTTGCAGGTGGTAGGATCTATTTTCTGCCACTCTTCATGAAGTTTGGCCTCTAATTCTTTTTTTGATGATCATTTGTGCATTCTCACTCTTTTACTTAAATGGGACCACAATTTTTTATGGGATTTTTGTCTGGGGATTGAGAGGGCCACTTCATCACTATAATCCCTTTTTTCTGAAACCAACCTATTGAAACTTTTGACGTACGGCATGGAGCATTGTTTTGTTGGAAGATTACATGACCTGGAATGTTATTATTAAATATTTTAGTCAAAGAGGTTCGGTAAACCTGGTCCAGCATGTTAGTATAAATTGTGGAGTTCATTCTGCCCTCACATGTGTACAACACTCCAGTGACTGAAGAAGCCATACAGCCCCAAACCATTAAGCTTCCTCCTCCAAATTTTACAGTTGGAACCATACAATCAGGATGAAATGCCTCTCCTTCCCTACGGCGAACATAAATCGCTCCAGGGGTGCCAAAAATCTGATGAAAAAAAATAATTTGTTACAATTTTTGAATAAATGTTATGGATGTGTATTCACATAAAAATTTCAATTATTACATTCAAAGTTTAGGAAAAAGAAATTGTTAACTTACCTCAAAGTTACTTTCGTCAGACCAAACAATTTTGCCCCAATCATCAGGTGTCCAATTTTCATGTTTTTTTTCCAAATTCCAGTCGTTTTTTCTTGTTGGCCTGAGACAAGTATGGCTTCTTCCAGGCTTTGCATCCTTTTAATTCCACTTCTACTAACCATCTCCTCACTATTCGAGCTGATATGTTTTTGTTTGCACCCTCTCTAAGTTCAGCAGCAAGCTCTGAAGAACTTTTCCTCCTATCTGCAAGGGATGCTCTTTTCAATGATCTGTCTTCCCTAGCAGTTGTAGACTTTTTACGGCCTTGTTCTTTTCTGTTTTTGAAAGACTTTGTTTCCTTGTACCTTTTAATCGTTGTTTGAACCCGCTTCCTTGAACTTTCCATCTTCCTGGCAATTTCTACCTGAGAATATCCTTCACCAGATAAAGCAACAATTTGTGCCCTTTTAATCTCTGAAAGCTGCTTCTTTTGAGGCATTTTCAATTAAATATACTATTATAGCACTGGTAGGAATCAAATATTACCCGAAAATTACGAAACAACCGTTTTGTATGACAACAAATCATTTTGAATATTGGAATGATTTTCGTACGAAACTCAGCTAAAACTCTTGAGAGAGGTTTTTAAGCAAAAAAAATATTACAATCTACAATTAGATATTTCACATTTGCTCTCAGTTGTTCACTGTACGATTCTGAACCTTTAAATACGTATGTTTAAACTATTATCTCAATTTTTTATTGGTGTTCCATAATTTTGGCCATGGCTATATATATATATATATATATATATATATATATATATATATATATATGTGTGTGTGTGTGTGTGTATGTGTGTATATACACATATTAATGCTCATTACTGTGCTTCACATGGGTTGGCATGTTTAAATCAGTCAACCAACCAACCAACCAACCAATCAGTCTCTGTATATTCATAATTCAAATTAGTACTTAATATATTAATACTGCCATTAAATATGAAATGTTTACTTGGTTAAAAATTATTGTGAACTATATTGATTCATTGGAAATTGAAATATTGATATGGCAACTAAGTATGAACTGTTTAAAATATTTTTGACGATAGTTATTGAACGTATATAATTATTGAACATAATCATCGCACTAACTCCGACTTAAAATAAGCCAACAAAGGTCAACCTGCCATAAAACCAACCAGCCTAACAAACAACGTATTGGATGCACATTAACGTGTTGGGTCAAATATTCATTACTCATGTGCCAAGTAACATTGATGAGAAGAAATCCAACCTATTAGAGCCTCCTTCGCTATTAATAGAAATAGCTTTCCATTACACAAGATGTATGAGTTGCTAACTGTTCAGCTAAAGATGTGAACTGTAATAGTGTTTACAAAGGTGATTTGTTTATAATGGTGAAATAGCTAAACTTTTTGGATGGGTTGGTGACGGGAGAAAAATTGGCCAAGGATTCTCTTCTCTTAACAGCACGTTAGCTTTTGACTTCAGTTTTCCTGCTCCAAGATCGGCTATCGTAGCGAGTCTAAAAATCACAGTTGGCCCTATTATTTAGCCATACCAATACCTAGAGAAGAAATAAATGTAATGATTCCTTTTCCAAGGGTATTAGCACAAAGTTAAACGTAAACAGCAATGTCCAGGATTTCAACTCTGCTCATCGATTCCATTTCTTTTCGACAATAACTGTTATGCCTTGCGCACTTTCTTCACTCTTACACTTTTCTTATGACTCAGCATTTTGTTCTACAAGTTTGCTGACAAATACATTACATAGGAAGCGCCTCCGCACTGAGTAACCAGCAACCAGTCATAATAACGTATTGACTATCTCATAAATGGCCTAATTACTGAGCATAAGTTCACAATTTCTTGATCTCAGTTCACTCTCTACAAAATAGTTATCCTGATGTCACGACATTCTAACAAAATATATTCGGTCTATTTGATAAGTTTGTACATTTTGCTTTTCTCAATTGGAGGTTTTAGTCAGTTTATTAATTTTTATATTTCTTATTTATAAGACTGACCTAATCGATATTATTTTTTATTTTTATAATACTGCTAGTTCTTCACAAGTATCGATCGAAATTATTACAATTAATATATAAACGGTAAGAACAAAAAAAAGCAGATTAATCGATACAGTAGCAGCCACTAATAAGTTAACCCACCTATCTTTAATTTGTTTTGTGAAAAAAATCATTCAACTTCTTTAAAACCAAAGATATCAGGTTTTGTTTATGGTATCTTTTATGAAACCAGAATTTTCAGCTATTAAATAAAATATTTTGCGCCTTATCTTTTATTAGTTGATTTACTGCAAGATATTTTTTTAAAAAATGTGATAAACATCCTCTAAGTGTGCTGGTTTTACAATTTTTTGCCGAGCTTTCGTTATCTGCATCGAATAAAGTGCAGTAAGTGCAGTTAAACTCAGAAGTAATTCACATCTATTGCTAATGACTTCACAGACATGATATAAGGGAGAGTGGCTAATGTTTTCGACTGTAACATCGATGTATGAGAGTTCGAACCCCACTCGCGCAATTATGTTTACTTTCAGACAAATACATTTGAGAAAGGTACAAACACCCTTATAAGCCCGCTCCCCAGGTATAGGGTAAATACTATCATTACTGTTCTTTTTCAATGATGCCTTTAGAATTAGATTATAAACAAGGGTTAATGTACCATTAAAAAAGGAACCATACTAAATTAGAATATAGCTATTTTGTACATACGTTGAATACGTAGCTGAAGGAATACATTAAAAATAAGAAATTGTCAATAGTTGGACATTAATGAAAAAGTTATTGAGCTATTCTATTTATAATGTAAATGTACTGTGAATTACGTTCATGCAGAATCCTGCTGCAAATAATTTTAAATTAAATTCATTGTATATTGTCAGCGATAAAAATTAATGCCAACATTTATCAAAACAAATTATTGGAACATTTCAGTTCAAATACAAAAGTAATAAATTATAAGAATTCGAATGCTTGATTTTATTGCAAGTTAAAATAAAGTATTTCGAAAAAAGTTTTTTTTTTTTTAACAATACATATATAACGAAATGTTCACATTGTCTTGCTGGCATCAGAAACTTGTGGAAAATTCCGTCCGTATTTTAATTAAGGGAATACAGACAATTCAATAGAGAAAATAACGTTTCTATTTTTTCTTTTTCTTTTTCTTTTTTTTTTTTCAGACGAGGTCTTACACACATTGTATTTTGGACTATTCAGACTAAATTTCTCGTCTATGTTGTTTTAATCAAAACGTTTTGAGTGCTCTACCCTCCAGCCTTTTTCGCAGACTTTCACTCAAAGGAGATTTAGTATAACAAATATAAAATGGAAATCAGTTTCCTTGAAAAATACTGATAACCTTAGCTTCTCAGATTATTCAGAGGAATAAATCAATAAAAAAAATAAATTTGTTTTATTTTATTCCCATACGGTAGAATAAAAATAGCATATTCACATTATTTTGAAGAATATTCATAATACTCTCTCGCGATTGTATTTATTTGCTTCCATACGGGAGGAAATATGACAGAGTATTCTCTCCGTGTAATGCAATGGGGATGTACTGCACCTAACTTGTAACCTCTTGAGGGTCAGACACGCTTATTTTCTGTTGTATCGTCCGAAGTAGAGTTACAATTGATCCGAGCCGAAATAATGTTATTTTTGATAAACTACAGATGAGCAGAAGAGGTTGTTTCATTCAAGTTTGAAATGTACATATATATATATATATATATATGTGTGTGTGTGTGTGTGTGTGTGTGTGTGTGTGTGTGTGTGTGTGTGTGTGTGTGAGTATAACCTGCCTATATACATATGAGTACAACCTAAAAATGTTGGGAAAAATATATATACACTTCATTGTATAAGCTATGAAAAAGGGAGCCTTCGGATATCCCTCAGCTACGGTCCGACAGCTTATACACACACACACACACACACACACACACACACACACACATATATATATATATATATAGACTTAGGTGTGCTCAAAAGTTCCCATCAATACGTCCTATCTACTGATGATGACTTTTTAATAATGGGACCCAAACTCAGCAACACCAATAGAAGAAGAGGGTTGTGAACCACAGTTGAAAATAGACCTCATGTAGTAACATTCAAAGGGTATGAATTTTCTGTCAACCATTGTAATAAGCACACACACACACACACACACACACACACACACACATATATATATATATATATATATATATACAGGGTGGAACGATAAAATTGTCGTCATAAAGAAAACAACACTACAGCTTTATTTTAAAACTTTTTTTGAAAAAATCAATTCAGGGAACTTGATTATATAGTAGAGCTGACATCTATTCAATGTAGCCGCCTTCAGCCTCAATCACCCCGTCGATACGGATCCGAAACTGGGAGCATGCCTTTTCCACAAGCGCCGGCGGGAGCTCGGCGAATACTCGGCGGATAGCGGCGATCAGGCTGGCTTTGGTGTAGTGGGAGGTCATGTTGGTGATGTTCTTGACGTATGACCAAACGAAGTAGTCCAGTGGGTTCAGGTCGGGTAGGAAGGGGGCCAGTGAGAGAAGGGTACAAAGTCGTAGCACTCCTTCTGAAGCCAAACCTGGGTCTCTTTGGACTTGTGGGCCGTCACCGAGTCCTGCTGCCATACCCAGGGTCTGCCACCGGCCACCTGATTGCACAAGGGGATCACCACATTCTTCAGCACATCCAAGTACACTTTGGTGTTGACTTTCAAACTGACTTCGAAGATGTGGGGTGGTATGATGTGGCCCTCACTTTAAAACCACACCAAAGACCATAACCGTAGCCGGAAACTTTCTTTTCATCACCCTGGGCACGTGTTATATAGTAATTTACACATTCATTCAGCATCACAACGACACCATAATTAAGACGCATGAAGGAAGGAAGACGCAAGAAGAATTAAGATGCAGGAAGAAAGACACAGAAAGACTTCTTTACAATTATATTTACCTCTCACGTTATTGCAAGGGTTCGAAAGGGTTGTTTAAGGGTTGCATGTGGGAGGATGCTGGAGACCGAACATAAACTTCATATTTTGACCCCACTGTTATGACCGTCACGTTGTGTCTTGTTCTCCAGATGTTGGGGTCCACTCCATCGGGGGTTTTCCGAGGGCCCCCTCGGTCGGGTGTGGCCTTCCCTACCACACCTGGTCTCTACTGTCTGGAATTATACTGGCAACTGCTTCGGGGACCCAAACTCAACTGAGTTAAATAATAACTCAACGCCCACATGATCGCCAACCGGATCTTCGAAATCGGATGTTTAATCGTCATCAAGCGGAAATAACTGTCATGCAGTTCAGAGGTTACTCTATTCCGGTGCATGACTGTAATGGCACAATGAGACCTTCACCTTGTCCCATATCATAAGCCTTAATCCGCCTACGCGATCTCTTTCGATTACTGGCCATTGGAATGTGTCACTTCTTTCCGGTGTATTACCTTGGAATAGTATTTTTGGGCCGGGTCGAAGGTCAAAATATAACACACGTTGAACCGTCCGGATTTGCATTTTGAGGGTGCTGGTAATTATCATAACTTGGATCGGTAGAGAGCATGAGTTGTACAACGGTGCATCTCCGATCACGCTCGTTGAACATTGTGTGACTTTCAGACATGATAGAAGGCTCTTATCGCTCTTGGGGTTTGTACACAAGTGGCCAACTAGTAGATGGTCTGCAACAAAAAATTAAACGGAAATGAAATTATGTCGTCTTTTCTAGGGCGACAATTTTATCGTTCCACCCTATATATATATATATATATACCCTTTGACAAAAATATAAGACCACCCTCAAAAATGAAGAAAAAGATATTGTTTAAATTTTTTTAATTATGAAAATCAAATATATGAAAGAGAGGGCATAAAAAAATTAAACTTAAAATATGAAGAAATTTCAGTTCATTTCTTTTATATGTATATTAGCATTTATGCTTAATTTAAAAATTTTGTTTTGACATGAATTTAAGACCAATGAACAGAACTATAAAGACAAATTTTTTATTCAATATTTTGTAGATCAACAATTAGCTTTGATCACCTCAAAAATCCGGCTTAGCCTACTATCAACAAGTTTCTTAAGTTGAACCGAAGTTATTTTTCCCATCCTTCTAAGATTATGCTTTTGAGTTCAGAAATTGCTAAGTAGTGTCGACCTTCTTCATAATCTTTTGTAAAAATTAATCCCAAAAGTTTTCTACAGGTTTGAGGTTTGGAGAGTGCGCTGGCGGTGAAGAAGTCTTTTTTTTTTCAAGCAAGTACTTCTTTGTTATTTATGCCGCATTATCTTGCTAAAAATCCAGTCTTCTCCACATAGACGACGTCCTTCTTGTGTGAGATAAATCATTTAGCATCTTCACATAATCTGCTGCTTTTTGTCAACCAATGACAAATTTTAGTTTAAGTTTTCCTGAAGATGAGAGCCCCACCCCAGATCATAAGAGATCCTCCCCCACTATGCCTTGTTGAATTATTCTCTCCAGGAAAAATATTTGCATGCCAGTACTCCTGAAAGCCATCTGGACCGTCTAAATTGAATTTTCTTTCGTCCGAGAAAAAGACTTTTCGCCATTCTTTAACACTCACGGTTTGATATTGATGAGCATATTCCAGGCGTTTCTCTTTGTGTTTCATAGTTAACCTTGGACAGTGAATTCTTTTTTCGTTGTTTAAATGCCTTCTAATAGTTTTAGTACTGCAAGTAGCATCCACTAGAGATATCAATGTTTTTTTCTGGCCTGCCAGTTGGTTTTCTTGTTCCATACTTATCTAGACTTTTCAAGTAATTGCAGGTAATGGTTTCTCTCTGAGATTTTCCGACTCTTTTCAGAGCTGTAATTTCGCCTTTCTCAAATTCAGATAATTTAGTTCCTTCTGACATTTATGTTTTTAGTATTTTAAGTATTACAGTTTTAATAGCTTTTATATTACTTAAAGTATATATAATGAATTTTTCAATTAAATCAAGTCCTTTTTTCTTTAGTTTTTATTGGTGGTGTTATATTTACGTCAAAATGTATTTTTTAATTTTGCATAAATGCTAATATACATACAAAAAGTGAATTTGAAGTTCTTATTTTAAATTTAAATGTCTCTTAAACTTATCTGTTATATATCTGATTTTCATAATTTAAAAATAGTAAACAATATCTTTTTTTTCATTTTGAGGGGATCTTATATTTTTGTCCAGGGGTATATATATATACCAATGTCTGAATAGGTACACCCCTATTAATACTTTATAAAAAAAGTTAATTTTCTTCGAAACTAAAGATACCAAGATTCTATCATATCTAATTAAACATTTGACAATCAGAACTGATATTACTGGAGATCATTTATTAGTAAATTCTACTGCACTTAAACTCTTCCAAAAATATTAGTATGTAACAGTTCAAAAATAAGTACATATAATTCTAAAAAGCAAGGTCATATTAGGTAACCAAACTTGATTTCTTCTTAGTTAAAGAGTTTAAATTCTTTAGTATTTGGCAATAAATAATACCTAATAATACCCGTTTTCATTGTATAATGTTCTACACGATATAATAAAACATGGTATTTTTCGTTTATAACATTTATGAAATTCTTATCAAACAAAATTTGTTAGAGTGTAACACATACACACACACATATATATATATATATATATAAAAGGTTTGATTCCCGGAATGTTCCTGTGCAAACAAAATTTCCTTCTCTGGTCACTAGTGATTGCTGTCATCGTTAAAATATTCCTCATTGTGAATCAATGCACTTCGTAAATCGATGCTCTCATTCCTTAAACTCGTTTTCGAGAATAACTCTCAGCAATGTAACCATGTGTTACTGGACGTTAGAGATGTTAGCACAACTTTACCTTTTCAGGGCATTTTTCAATTTTGGAAATTGCCAAAAATCATTGTTAATGAGTCTAATGAATAAAACGTATGATTCATTTTTGTATTATATCTCTTTGACAGGAATTCGTGAACTTCTTAAGCATCATGATGAAGAATCCATTTGTTAGGCCTGAGTTTTTTTTTTTCCCACTGGAGTAATACTTTAAGCAATTTGTATGTTGATAGACATTTTACTCTATTAATAATTGCTATATACTTATGATTAAAGATACATACCATCATTGTCTTGATATGCGTCCTTTTATTTTTGTCTGTGGTGCATACAATTTTTACCTTTGCATACGCTAGCGTTTTGCTTCCGGGTTGTTTTGAAAACACAAAGTTTCCTTATCGGTAGTGACGCGTTCAAACAACTCTGCATTATTCAAAATATCACATGAAACATGAAGCTGACGATGTTTTTGCTCATCAGTAAAGATTCGAGAAACCATCTTTGTGGCAATTTTTCTCATTCCGAAATCCTCCGTTAGAATATTCTGCATGGTTTCTCTGTGATCTGCTCCTCTGCCATCTATTGCTATCTTTAATAGAGCTAACGTTTTCAGGCAGTTTTATTTGTCTTCCCGCAGAAGTTTATGTTAATCCGTTCTTCTATATTACTTTCGTCCTGCTAACAGAATTATATGAATACATACAACTTCCTCTGCTGCTCGGCAACGCATGACTCACTTGGTTCGTATCTTTAGAAAGCGGAAGTTGGAACATATCCACACGTGTTCGGGTACAAATGACTGCCTGGTTCATCTACCAAGCAACATGCTGCAGTCTATGTCACAGGTCGGAGTTAGATAGAAGGATAGAGAGAGAGAGAGAGAGAGAGAGAGAGAGAGAGAGAGAGATAGAGAGAGAGATGATGATGATGATTGCTCCTTTTTCACCGATGATTGCCATCTCTTAATTCTGGATAGATGCGTTCTCTTCGACTATTTTTTCTTGGATGATATTTCAAACTGGCAACAGCTTTGTAATCTCTGAAGCAAACATGACCAGCAAATGGGGAGCTAACTGTAGAAATTACTTGATTCCGTTCCCGATGAAGGTATTTCATGCACTGCTATGAACCTTTTCAAACCAGACAAAACCTTGCTGAATTTACAACAAATGACACAAATAGTATCACATGACCTCGAAGGAAATGTGAACTGTTGCCATCTCCCATGACACTTCATGTGATTGACGCATACAGCCTTAGAGAGAAAAGCACAATCTCAAACATCAGATCTCCAAGCAGACATGTTTCCATTCCCAGGAAGTTGCTTCAACTTTTCATGATATTTACTGCGCTCTTCAAGGGAAGCACATTTCAGTCGAAATGTTTTTATTCTCTCAGATGTTCTCAATATACAGTGGTTATACAAGAAAGAAGGGAATTTCTTTTTTAAAAAATAACTTTTTCCAGTATTGGTTTCTAAAATTATTTTAATCGCGTAAGACTGTTTCTTTTGAAGCTTTTTAAAATGACTGTAAATCAGACAGTTTTCCAGGTTTGAACATCGGTCTGTCATCAAATCTTTGGTCGCTGAGAAGTATTAACGATGTAAAATTTATAGAAAAATGTGTGATGTGTTCAGAGAAGCAGATTTCAATCAAAAATCAATTTTTAAAAATGGACTAAACATGGTTTTGCTACTACGAAGCTGAGTCGAAAAGACAATCCATGGAGTAGAAACACACTGACTCCAGTAAAAAAAAAATTCCAAGCTCAACGGTCATTTAAGAAGGTCATGCTGACAGTCTTCTGAAACATGAAATAAACCTTTACTATTAATTTTTATGAAAAAGGCATAACAGTAAATATTGCTTTATACCCTCAACTTACAAATTTACTTTATTCATTAGATGTCATCATCAACATCATGTCGCGCTATAAACACAGATATCCCTGACCCTCTCTCGCCACCCTCCCTATCGTCCATTGCTTCCAGCAAGTCTTCTGGACTGCATCCCCTACCGGCACAGAGATGCTGTATGTAGGTTCGAGCTGATCGTCCTGCCTTTGCTCGTCCATATGAAGGGGTCGACAGCAGTACATCCCTTATGAGCTCGTCCCAACTTCTCCAGCAGTGTCTCGCATGTCTGGTTTATCTAATTTTGATAGTTTTCGTGATGGGTGGAAGGTGGTCGTACAGCTACTGCTTTGTGGGGTGCCACGTCCAGGACTTGTTCAATATTGCTCGCAGCATTCTTGTGTAGTTGCCGTCAAGCTTTTTCTCCATACGTTTTGTTAGCGTCTATGTAGTGCATCCATATAGCAGCACTACTGCAATATCATTAAATATACCAGGCGCATATATATATATATATATATATATATGTGTGTGTGTGTGTGTGTGTGTGTGTGTGTGTGTGTCCGATCATCAACCGTTTTTTAATCGAATATTGATTATTAACAGGGTTTTTCGGATGTAACTTTATTCTTTATAAGTTATATTATATGATTAGAAAGACTTTTATTCTATGTAGTTATAATAATAAAAAATATGCACCTTTATGATAAACATATGGAAACGTTAAAATTATGAAAGTTTACTCGAACAATCTAATGAATCCAGCGAAAATTTAAAGTGATCAAAACGCCTGAACTAATTTTAACAAATAAGAGGGACATTTCCCTTTCCTGATACTTCTAGATAATTTGAAACCTAAAGACGTTAAACATAGAACTCCAGTATGCCTGATAATCACTATGAAAGAGGTTACGATAGATTTTATAAATATCAAGCTGGTGTAAGTCTTTTGATAAAGAGACGATAATACTCGATAGGTGTGCATCGCCTAACTGATAGCATAAAGAGAAAAATTGTCGAACCATGTTAAATACTACTAATGAATTCATTTTACGCTAATCCTCAGGGCTACACCTTGTATCGTCACAGAGCTGCTGTAAGTAGGTTGGAGCTGGTCGCCCTGCTTTTGCTCGGCCATGTGTAGAGATCCATAGGAGTACATCACTAATGAGCTCATCCCTACTTCTCCATCAGTGTCCTGTATGTCTGGTTCGTCTAATTTTGATAGTTTTCATAATGGGTTGTTGGTAGCAGTACAGCTGCTGCTTTGTGGGGTGTTGCCTCCAGGAACTGTTCAATATTGCTCGCAGGATACTTGAGTAGTTGCCGTCAAGCCTTTTCTCCAGCCTTTTAGTTAGCGTTCATGTAGTGCATCCATATACCAGTATTGACACGATCGCTGCTTGGAAGAAACTGTGCTTCGTTTTATCGGTCAAGTTTGATTTCCATTTGACCGATAGCCTATCGATAGCTCTTCATGACTTTGTTAATCACGTGTCGATGTCTGTCTCGGTCGATGAGACACTGCTTCCTAGGTTCCTTTTGTTGTTTGAGCTCTGTAGCTGATTTTTCGAAAACTGAGGCCAGGGCTTCAACCCCAGCAGGACGCGTACCATTTTTTACTCGCACGAAGAGCGTTGCAGTTTGGACATGTGGTTTGAGTGTGGGTCATGGTTATCTTTCAGTGGCTGTTTTTATTCTCATCTATAGAAGCAACCCTTATAGATGAGCTACAGTAGTTCACCGATCGAACTAATCGATCCTGTCCGATGATCCACAGGGTTCATACGTCCAGGGTCATGTTGGGCATTGCGTTGAGCCGTCAGAGGGTTTATCCGCTTGCCTTTACGTCCTCCACGCTGCTTCCCATGGATTCCGTTTTTTTTTTGTAATTGTTAAGCTTTAACTTAGTTAAAGTCAACGTCCATTTTTTTTTCTGAATTCATTATAGATTTCCTTTTTAGCATCCTTATAGGCATTCTATTTTACGTTTGCTTAGGTTCTTGAATTCTAATTGTGTTGGTTTCTTTTTCCTTTTTTTTTTTTGACCAGGTTCAAATGTTAATTTGGATTTACGGTAAAATTGCCTTTACATTTAAGACAGAGCTTGCTTTGTCATCTACTATCGAGTGTCATTTTATGGACTTTAATAGAATTTGGAAGGGCTACTACTTGGAATGGGGGAGTGAACGTGGTCTTTTATGTATTCGTTTCTACCCTATCGTTTTGTTTTTTGGTTTTGGGGTTTCTTTTTTGCGGAGGGGGGATTTTTTTTACTTAGACTTAATATTCTACACTTCTATGGGGGTCTGTAAATAATTCTACCCAAGTTTTAGAAAAAAGAGTTTCACGTAACAAACGAGTCAACTCCTTTGGCCAGGTTCGAATATTTGGATTTACGGCAAAATTGCCTTTACATTTAAGACACAGATAGTGTATAAACGTGATTTTACAAACAAGGAACTTACAATTTTTGTATATAATAATAACTTCTTCTATATACGAGTGTGTTTATATATATATATATATATATATATATGTGTGTGTGTGTGTGTGTGTGTGTGTGTGTGTGTGTTTCTATTTTTGTGTCTTTTGTTTTAATGTTATATCAACATTCATGGGTTATTTAATGCCAAACCTATACTTTCTGAAGACCAGCACCTCTACTTTTTAACCCATACGTAGTGACAGGAGACTCCATACCGTTACGAAGGGTATTTGTCGAAAAGTAAACGTAAGGGCGCAACAGTTCGAAATTTCTTCGAGGCCGCTCTCCAACATTTTAACATCTATAAGAAGAGGATTCCCCTACTGATATATATATATATATATATATATATATATATATATATATATATATATAAAGAGAGAGAGAGGGGGGAGAGAAAGAGAGACAGACAGACAGAGACAGACAGACAGACGGAGAGAGGGAGAGATAAGTGTTAATTAAATGTTAACTTAGTTGTCATCTTAACTAAATGTCCACTATTGACTAAACTTAAACATTAAAGGTAGAGAAGAAATGAGAAAGGGCATTTAATCGTAGCATTGTTATATTTTGTTTATATAAAACAAAGCAAGCCAATCTTGCCTATCCGATCGACAAAATATTGATCAGTGTATTGATTATCCATTTTCTGCTGCGTTGGAATAACACTGGGTAGGGGTTGGCTTTTGAATAAATAAATCTGATATTTTATAAAAAGGAACGAGTGAATCTATTCCGTTGTTTTAACCACCATTCATTTGTTATGTAGATGCGACTGGCATAATTGTTAACGACACGGAAGATAAAATCGTTGAGTTCAAATTCTCGCCAAAGCTGTTGGCGTTAGTTTCGCACTCATACCCAACGGGAAGGCATGAATCCATCTTCTCTATCCTCCGCTAGATATGGGAAAAATATTAAGATGGAAAGAATTCGCAAGGCTGAGTGGTCAACCCATAACCAGGGGCTAGAGTCCGTCCTTCTGAAATGAAAATGGTGGGACAGATAATACGACCATAAAAGTTTAAGACCAATGTAAGCATGACAGAGAAACAAGTGTCCGTCGAGGAGAAGAGATCAGTCATGGATCCAGGGAGATCGGATCCACAAACAGGTGGATGATAATGATGTTCATTTTGTAATAGTGAGTGGCCTAGCCAATATCTGGCTTTCAAAACAGATTCCTGTTCAAGATATTTATAAATAAATGAAATAATGTGACAAGAAAGAAGTTAAAAGAACAAAAATCAAACTTTATTTATAAAAATGAAATCATTCTAATTGAAATATAAAAATGTGTACATGCATACAATCAAACTTGATAGTGTTTGTGAAGGCGTTCTTAGCGATACACTTATCGTTCGAAAGAAATGGAATTACTAACTCGAGTTCAAAACCTAAACGAGACTTTTTACGTTTCACTTTGTGCTAATGGCCAAATGCCTTGAGATAGGTGTGAATCAATCTGTTATCCTCCCAGCAATGGAAAAATAGTAGGTTAGACTGAATTCTTTTGCCTTAGTTAAGCAATCAAGGAGAGTGACATTTTTTAAAATTCAAACCAGTTTTAATCAGCTTAAAGATTGACCTTGTGTCACATTTTGCCCAAGAAGTTAATCCAACAGATATGTTGTATCTTAAAGTCAAGAAAAGTAATTTATGGAACATTTTTTTTTAGAAATAAATATCATTTTGCATTCTTATATGCATAAATATGATCACAATTGTAATCAAAATAGTAAAAATGTAAAAAAAATTAAATAAAAAAATACCAGCATGATTTTGGGTTTGTTGTCCAGGAAGATGACGAAATCTGGTATCAGTACCATTCCCAGGAATGGTACTTTGCAAACATCTCCCCAGGCTATCAATTAATTTTCTGTTAGGCATTTTGGGAATATTGCACCATTTTCCCTAGAGTGACTGTGCAAGTTCTGCAAGTGTTTGAACAGGAATAATCTTGGTTGTACTTTACTGCCAAAATGTTCAACCAATCTTTCATAGCTGTATTACTTTATTTATTTACATATGACTGGAATAAAAATCTGTGTTGACAGCCAGTTATTGCCAATGCCACCTAAAAGTACCAAATGGCCATTATTATCATCACAACGCTCGTGGTTCAGGACTGGTGCCATGATTGCTTGCTTGAAAAGGAACATTTTTCTTATTTCGAGCAATGGAAAAGCGTTGATTGCACTGCATATATTTCTAAACAGCACACCCACTACAAGGATGGCCATTGTCACCTATGAAGATTAAACGACGTCTATTTTTGGGATATGGTTCTGGTATATTTGGCCTCTGAAGTTTCCAAGAATCTTTGGTCATTGAGGTTGCCTTGTAGTATCAGACGTTAAAGCTTTCAACTGTACAACCAATTACTCCCAGATCCTAATTGAGCCATTACCAAATAAAACCACTTCTTGGATGTTGATTTGATCATATATAGATCCCCTAGCACGCTATATTCATGCTCTGTCATCAGCCAAATGCAAGAGTAAGCAGCTATTGTCGCACCGTTTTCGAAAAGCAGATATTTCAACATAGTTTTATACGTTTTGGATGAGACGCCGAGAATCAAAGCACCAGGCTTTAGCCCTCTTTGAGTTAATCTTTTCCTCCAGCTATTGGTAAATAGCTGGTCAGACTAGGCACTTTAACCTACAAATGGTAACCTCTCTAGGAGAAGGAAAATTCTGATTTCCTAACAGTTGTACTCTGCTTTAAAATAATTGACTGGGTTGCATCCTGCTCGTAATAGAGTAGTTGAGAAAATAATATTTTGGAGTTGATGTGCTGTTGGCTTTGAAGAGAGTAAGTTTTTTAAACGGGGTACTTTTCGGAAAAGTCTTACAAGCTACCTGTCCTTACGAGCCTTATCTATATATTCATTCATTTATTTATGTTGTTCTCCCAATCCCCAGCCAATTTTTATATTACTTTAGCTTTACTCTCTGTAATATCGTTTTGTATTTTTAGACTAATGAGTGTATGTACATTTTCCATTAGGCAATTCTGTACTATGTGTCAAAATAATCAGTCGACATTGTGAAAAGATCTTTGTATAAAATTATGCTGTGTTTGAGTTTAAATTTGGAAAACTGTAGTTTGAAATGCTTTCTTTAGACAAAATTAAACTGCGAATTTACCATACATTTGTATAGCGTATATTAATATCTACTATGCATGCGTGCAAAGCTGGAAAGTGTACTTCTCCCTTGCATTACAGTGGAGACATAATAGACATGCCAGCAGCTCTAAATTTAGTTGACATAATCATTTCTATAAGATTATTTGATGATTAATTGAATGATGCCTAACTTTTAAGCTTCTACATACAGACCCTGTATTCTGACACACATACACACACACGCACACAAATACACACACACACACACACACACACACACACACACATATATATGTGTGTGTGTGTGTGTGTGCACGTGAGAGAGAGAGAGAGAGAGAGAGAAAGAGAGAGAGTGTGTGTGTGTGTGTGTGTGTGTGTGGAGAAATTTAAGGTTTCGCCTGGTGTATTTGTTTAACAACATATCAACGGCTGATGAGTTACTTAATGAAGAAATGCGATATACAAGTAATTTTCACATGTTTATATGGTTTTAAGTATTCCTATCAAATACGAAATATTTATGCAGACTTACATGGTTTCAAGTAACTATTCCTATTTAATAAAGATAAACATGTGTTTGCATACAGTTATATTCATTATAATGACAAGCTATATGATATCAAGTATTCCTATTAAATATGAATAATTTTCAGTTATAGGATTTCAAGTATTCCTACCTTATAAGAATAATTTTCAAACACCTGTTTACATAGATGGGACTCTAACTGAAACTACTATTTCGGATAAGAGTACACCAGGATATAATGGTGTTGATGTGGTATTCCACTCTTCCCAGTGTTCCAGAATTGAAGCCTCACCACCGGTTTCACTTCAGAACAACTCTTTTTGTAAGGGTGAAAGGATGCATTTAGCGTATTCTCAGCCCTACAGGCAGGGCAAAATACGATGAAAATATTTTACTTCTATATATATATATATATATATCATGTTATATCAGGGTATATGTGAGAGATGTTGAACTTTCAAAGTAGAATTTAGTACAACTTTTGCTAATAGCTTGTGGAGAAAGAATTAATTTGTTATGCACTCTTAAGTTGAGCAACTGATAAGATCTCACCGGCAGTCAGACAGTGGAAAGCTTCAGCTCTCTTGGACTGATATTATCAGTTTTTTTCTTAGCTTATTGCAAGAGAACTTTCCAAAATAATTTTTCAAAAGCAAGAAATAATCCTTTTGTACTGAAAAACCAATCATAGTTGCCTGTGTAAATTGTTCAAAAAATTATCCTCTACTTTATAAGTTACACGGCGAATTCTGGGTTTAGTAAAATTAAGCGAAATTCGTTTTACATGGATTTGTAAGTACATGTGTATTCCTAAAATATAATTACTCTTATACGCATATAACTTTTAATGCAAGAATTCATCAATATGCCCAGACGCTAACAATGAGTTATTAAATAAATTTTGAACTTAAAATATACACGGTAACATCAAACAGTCACAACTGAATTAAGAGTATTAACTAGGAAGGTATCTTCAAAATACAAGTATTTTGTGTAAAATAAATAGTGCAAAACAAATTGTTTTTATTATTAACCACTTGACTTGATGATATATACATATATATATATATATATATATATGGCCAAGTTGACTGGGGCTGTAAAATACATCGACTGCACCTCTGCAGAGGAGTAAGACACCGCCCAATGAGTATCCTGCTAAGGACACGAAACAATTTGATGGTGAGGTTCCAGGGATGGTGGAGCTTTGGGGAATGTGCAGCACCCCTTCATTGTCATTGCTCCCAGGTCCAGTCTGGCCCGGAATGGTAGCACCTTATAGGGCCCTATCTATGGGTTAAATAGGACTAAATGTATACTTATGATAAACTGAATTGTTTGAATTAGAACAGTTTGACTAAACTGAATAGCTTGAAATAGAAATGTTTTTGACAATTAAACTGTGTATTCATGCTAAACTGAATTGTTTGAAATAGAACTGACTATTTGTAGGAAAATGGATTTGGCATTAAATAACCTACAAAGGTTGGTATGCCATAAACCCCAAACAACCAACCAACTACACACACACACACACACACACATATCTATATATATATATATATATATATATATATATATATATATATATATATATATATATATATATATTATGATTCCTACATGGCCAAGAGCGAGTTTCCCTCGGTTTCATTAAACGGCTGTTCAGGATCGATCTGTCAAAGTGGGTTGGGATAGAATATACTTTATTGATTAAAAAGTCCCTTCACCTATACAAATATTAGCAAAAAAGTCTCTTTTTCTATGTTGAACAATCTTTATCAATTCTTTTATCCAGTAATTAACCAATTTTTCCTATGTCTGCAAATACTAAATATTTCGGACCTTTAGTTAAGTAATTCCTTTCTTTTATTATATGTAGCTATGGCTATTTTTTCCTCCGTACATACAATATCCATCCCCCTTATACTTTACGATATCTTTTCACGATTTCACACTTTAATACAGGATCTATACCAAATTCGTTTTTGACTTCCCATACGTTATTGGACACATTCCTAATGTTATTTCCATTCATAATATTAGCTCTATCTCATGTATTGAGCACTTTATTATGTTTTAGCTAAGGTAATTCTATGGATTTTTCTTGTGACTAGACATACGTGTTGCTTGATTATTTTCAAGTAGCTCATGTGGTTTTCATCTTTTCTTTTTTTACTGAATTTTTTCCCAGATATCAGTTTGTAGAATGTGCAAATTATACAATATGGGTTTCTTCACACTAACTGAATTATAGATTAGATATTAAGATTAATAAATATATATATATATATATATATATATAGAGAGAGAGAGAGATAGAGAGATAGATAGAGAGACAGAGAGAGACAGAGAGTGAGTGTGTGTATACAAAATGTATACCTTTTTTGTATGCATTCTACTCCTGTTTTTATATTTTATGAAACACCGATCGGTGTTCTGTCAACTCTTGTTACACAATTTTAACGTCCTGAAAAGGTTCATTAAAACCGAGACGTTTTAACGTCGACTTTCCTTCTAATAAATTCATCAATTTTGGATTACTTTGTTTTTCAATTTTCTCTATACTTTCAGATTCCTTTCGATTGTTTACTCTCTTTTATATATATATATATATATATATATATATATATATGCCTGATCTAAGTAAAGCTTACTAACAAATTTATATATAAAAAATGTGTGCGCAAAAATGTTTATTTTTTTAAATGAACTCGGAAAGTCTTTGAAAATACATCATTAATAGGCACAGGTTTGTCAAATTAAGTATTATGATTAAAGAAAAATAGTTCAGCATAATGTCAAGTATTCAGCAAATAGAATTTAATCCTGTAATTGCCTCTTAAATAGGCCCGATTATCCACTAAATTAATTTTCTTCTAAACGAAAGATACTAGGATTTAATCTCTCTTGTGGAATCAAAACGGATACCATTAAGTATCATTTACTACCAAATTCTACTGCATTGAAACTTTGTAACCAAATATACAAATGCAATACTTATGTAAAGAAGCACAAAATTGCATAAACATTTATAAGCGGGGTACTTATTTTAGACAACTGTATATATATATATATATATATATATATATATATTATCTTCGAACTAAGGGCTCAAGACATATTCATTTTAGTCAACGAAGTAATTGTTCAATCTCATTCCAAAAGAGAATGGGCAAAATTCAGTCTTTCACTTTTTAAACAAGTTATTGAGAAAATGGAACAAACGAAGGACGAATTAGAAAAGAGCGAGCAAGTAACACGAATAAATTGTCAAGAAATTTACTGCAACAATTACAAAATTAAAGTTTATAAAATGGAAGGGAATGGATAAAAGTTTAGACTGTAATGAAATGTTCATTATGAGCAGATGCATGCAAGCAAGAATTTCCTTGCAACAGAAAAATAATTTGTTGAAAGAAAATGCAGTATGTGAACACGTCTTTGTTTTACTGGTAGTAATAATGGAATTAGTTATTCAGCATGGATCTTACTTTGTTCGTTGTGGCCACAGGGGTTCACATGTGTGTGTGTGTGGCAGCGAACTGTAGTTAACCAACTGCTATATTCCGTTGTCTAATGCTGTTTGCTGCGGTCTTCTTGGCTGCCATGAGGTGTATGAACCATTGTGCCTTCTTAATGCTCAGAGAAAGGTTTCATTAGCTGATTTTATAGTAACCCAAAATCACATAGACATATATAACGTGTGTAATTATTTCTAGGCTACTGTATATCAATATATTGTTTTCAAACTAAGGATTAAGTTTGAAGTTTTGAATATTCGAAATGGTTGTATAAGATGAAGCGTTTGTGACATTACGGTCATGGTCAGATGAATGCCTTTTATATCTTTTAAATTGAGCGATATAGTTTAAATATCTATCTTTCGTAACGTGTATATCTATTGCTGAGGGAATTGTGAGTAGTATACACATTACAATTTCTTCCTTCTAGAAGAATAGAGATGCTCTATCTCTCGGTGAATATCAAATAGTTTACGTGAAAAGATGTTGGATGTATTTACCCAACTGTTGCGCTACGGGCAGGATGTGAAACAAGGTCGAAAGATTAAAAGGATTTCCAATCCGTTTGTGCAGCATGAATAATTGGTGAAAATAAAGAATTTAGTGTGATGTCATTTTTTTAGTTTCTGGCAAATTGCAACTACAACAGCATTATAAGATGCGTCTGTAGAAAGGACATTTTTATGATTGAAAATAACAAAATTGGTCAAATGTCCAGCGGAGTACAGGTTGTTAGAATTCAGAGTTTACCTGATCTGTTCAACAATTTACTCTAATAGCTGTGGAGGATTAATGGGTTTGCATGAAATGAAATGCAATCAACCTTATTCAGGATTTGATATTTGGTCGACAAGTCCACTTCCAACGATGCTAACAGTTACCATAGCACACCACCCATTTTTTTATATTTTAGATTGAAGTATATATTTAACCAATCCTTACGCCGCTAATAGGATGTGACACAAAATCGATTTCTAATTGGAGTACAACTGGTTCAAATTCAAGGTTTTCCTTCTTTTAGACTGGTTACCAAGCCAATGCTAGCGCCCAGTCTGCCTTATTGTTTCCCTATTGCTAGAGAAATAGCTGAATTTATAGCTTTCCCGAAAGTATTAGCGTTATGTGACATGTAAATAACCTTGCCAAGGACTTAAACACGGGTCGCCAAGCTCATTTCCAATGATTACAATCATTACGTCACGACTACCATTACGGAGCGAATGATTTTGGGTGGTATCGTCCGGATCTACGAAATGACTTAAAATGGTGTTCACTATGCTGAAAATGAATTTATCCATTTCATTCTTAACTAATAAATAATAAATCTCTGAGCAACTTGTGTTACGTGTGACTTATGTTCCTATGCGTATCTCTTGTATACTAAATACCTCGTGTATAATTATTTAAAGAAATGTCGATGAACTATTAAAATTGAACGTAATCCTAGTGAATTGAAAGCACCAAAATATGTAGTGATATTGATTTTGTTAATGAGCTCATCAGCAACAGGTATCTAATCACAGACTTCGATTATTTAGTTGGGTTTGGTTTGGTTTAGTTTGGTTTCTTTATTTATTGGCATATCAACCTTAATGTGTTATTTTATGCCCAACCCATCATTATAGAAGAATACTTGTGTTACTATTTAAGTCACGCTGGAGGGTTAAGGGGTTTCATAAATTTTCTAATTGTAATAGTCAGAAAATAAACGCAAAAGTGCGATTAGAGTTCGAACTTGTTTAGTACCATGTCGCAGTTCAGCACCTTAGCCATGTAGACTCTCCTCATACTCCAATGAGGTTCTTTGTATAAAATTTATTCTAAGGCTAACAGCAACAAATAAATGAATTAAAACTTCGTTTAATTCCGATAATTTATTATTCAACACATTTAAACAATTAATAACGATATACAGTCCTCCCTGTGTATACAGTTGAGTTTGAGGGACTTACAGGCACGCTGAAGAAGATATCTGGTATCTTAGGGTTGTCTTTATGAGAGCCTTTAACGTCCCCACCTCACAGAACGTCTGGTGGAATCTGTCTGATTGGATTTTGGATTTTTGCGCCAAGACTTCTGGGCTCATCACGTGATTAGTATATCCAGTCACAGAGAGTCTCTCCCTCACTCACTCCATACACAGGAATTACCATTTTACTAACCCAACAAGGTCAATAATTGAAAAATAGTTGCTCTCGGCAAAACCATATTATCATTTTTCAGATATGGGTTTACGGTTTATGTTCCTGTAATCGCCACATGATAATCAGGCTTGATCCTCGGGGAATTTAAATGAATTGAGTTGAAGAAAATTGTAAGATTCATTAGAAACTTGCTATTTTGTGGGGTTGACTTTTCTTGTTGAACAGGACACATGTTGAGAATCATTTTTATAAGATTTTGAGCATGATAAGTGATGATAGAAGTATATTAAATGATTTGGAATTTTGGGTAATATGGTCATCCCAAGTTGATAACTGCATGTGTTTAAATCATTCGATAATGTTTGAGAAATCTCTTAGCAATCGTATGTAATTGCTATTAGATGGTATAACCGAAAGGTTTTACAAGAAGGAATATTTGTGACATGAAGTAACTCAGCCAGTTAGGTTCTCTGTAAGAATATCCATTTTCACGTTGATAGATAAATAGATGTGAGTGAAGAAATCCAAACAGAAATCGGTATGTTTTTCGTAAGCTACGATGAAAATTCAGTCAAACGTCCGTCTTATTCCAAAATCTAATGTGATAGATTTGTCGCCAGAAGCGTTGATATCACTGCTGTTTACTGCTTTTTAGTTTGTACATTACAGTTTCTAATCTGTTGGCTGAGTATGACGCGGACGTTTGCTCCTGTGTCGATAAGGAACATGGAGACCATGTTCTTATCTACGATGTGGAATATACGGCTTTGATATGTCCTACCGGCTGTAATCATCATTCTCATTGGCTCGTTTCCCTTTTTCTTATATGTGTAGGAACATGATTTTGCACATTTTCTGCCTTTCAAATTGAGAGTATGATGATATCATTGAAAATTATGGTGTTCTATAAGATTTACACCGACTTGACTATATCTTTCTGTCGGTTTTGCTCCGACCTAAATCCAACTTGGACCTGATATTTTGATTCCATAGTTGGAGTATTAATAAAATATACAAGGTCTGCTTTTGTTGAATATCGGACTTCTACTCTCAAGACAAGAAATTGGTGGTCGTAGACTCATTAGACTTTGGAGGCAAAATTGGGAAAAGTTTATCAATGAGATGATAACCAAGAAAAGAGAAATTTTATTTTTTAGATGTGATGAAAAAAACACTGAATCTTGGAAATAAGATTTGCCGGCATATCTTGTAGCAGTTTTATTGTAAGATTTTGATCGTCTGGAAAACGCATTTTGAAGGTGCAATTATTCTCCCTTGTTTCATCCGCTGTTTCTCTGTGTGGAAAGTGGTGTATCCACTGTTAGGCTTACTTGAATCTGTCATTGTTGGCGATAAACTATGCAGTTATATTTGTTGAAGGATAATTTTGTCCATAGAGTTTTTCGCCAAGATGACTTCCAAAACTTGAGAAGTATTCATTGCAATCATTTCAAGAGTTTGAAAAAGTTTTTAACATTTGTCTCATTCAACTTTTCTCTGCGAATTATGACAGAAATTTTAAAGTGATCGAATGGATTTTCCTCCGGGATTGTTTCCCAGTGGTATTTGACTTCCATAGTTACTTCCGGCAGCAGAACATCTGTTGAGGTAATTGAAAGTGTATTTTCTAGCAGTGAATATTCTTTATAGCTGTAGCGATCTGATCTTATGATTTGGACTGTTTAAAGGTGATAAGTGCAAGTGTATCAAGGCTTTCAGGAGCTCTGAATTTTATATTGTTATAATGTGTGTTGTCTTAGTTTTCTCTGACGGAATTATCACTCTGGTATAATGAAAGGACTGTCTCGTTTCAATAGAAGACCAGCATTAGATATTCAACATACATTAAGTTGAATAGAAGTATTATAAAACCTCAATCAGTAGCAAGAGGTTGCCAAGGAAACGGTTCAGTAAAATTTTCATGCTTTGTCACCATCTCCATTTCCTCACAGTAGCAGGGAAGAAGATAGTAAAAGTGTTTTCATATCAAGTAACTTGACTTTCCGAAGTTGAAAAAAAGTTTTTACTCTAGAAGAATAACATTTATATACATGAGTTATTAGAGGCGCTCTTAGTCCGTTCGTTTTCATAACGGTTGACATTAGAAAAGTTCACACCAAAAAGGAAAGAAAGAAGAATAAAGGAGAGAAAAGAGCGAGCATTCAAGAAACAATGTGAAGAGGAAAAGAGGCTATTGAACAAAGTCAGTCCAGGGGCAAACGGCATAAAAGAAATATGCTTTGATGTTTGCATTTTTCCATCAATGAATTTCTTTAGTTGAACAATTTATTACTATTCTTGAACTGCAGGATACCTGTTTCTTTTTTATCTTCTGTACATTGCTTCTTTTTTTTTTTTTTTACATCGGTGATTATAATACCATTTTTCTCTTTTGATCATTTTTTTCTTCTTCTCCTTGGTTGTTCATTTTTACATTACGAGCGTCGTTCAAGAAGTTGTAATCCTCTCCCAGAAAGCAGACCTTTTGCCGAAGATGTTTGTTGTGGCAACGCACGACCGCTTCTTATAAAACTAGAAAGATTAATTCAACTTTTTCTTGTTTAAAAGAATGGTAGTATGTTGCCACTACAAAAATGTTCCCCTATGCTTTTCTTTCTGAATGACGATAGTAATTTTTTCACAATGTTCTTGAAAGTGGCTTGGTATACCATGGTGTTCATCAGACATCTGACGCCTTACATCCAAGTTCCCTTAGCGTTACGGTTATCGTCGTAGGAAATGGAATCGGTTAATCGAGTTCAAATCCTGAACGAGACTGTTTGAATTCTCTTCGCACTAATTCCCTCGAGAAAGGCATGAATCTATTCCTTCTCTCATACAACTGGTAAGTAGTAAGGCAGTTTGGATTCTATAGCCTTGGTAAGGCAACCAGACCTGAAAAGGAAAACTCAGCATTCAAACCAGCTGTAATCCCCTTTAAAATTTTGTTATTAGAAGCACAGCGGAAAATTTGTTCACATCAAGGTTGTTTGTCATAAAGGATTCATAAAATGTCTTTAAGTTTATAAGTGTACGCATATTTATAAGGGAGTGTATTGACGATATAAGTCCTTATAAGAGTATGCATTTACTATATATATCTTCTAGAATCTATCCAAATATTTTTAGGTATACAAACTGCTCAGTTATAATGTAATCAGAGTTAATTTATAAAGTATTGTTCAACATCCAAATGTTATTGTTTTGTTGTAGAAAGTCGTATTGGCAAATTAATGAGTAGTATCGTTTCCAGTTGACAAACTAACGATATTGATAAATTGATCCGTAGAGGGTACATTCTAATAACTTCCAGGTATCATATACCTCTTCAAATCTAAAATCAAAACATAATATGAGTAAAAAAAAAATACTTCGATTTTACTAACATATATATATATATATATGTGTGTGTGTGTGTGTGTATGTGTGTGTGTGTGTGTGTGTGTGTGTGTGTGCGTGTGACGTTACTGGATCATAGATGTTCTATTTCGCAAACACAAATCAACTCGTAGTTTCCTTAGATGCAAAAAGTTTATTTCTGACCGCAACAATTTCATAACAGTCAAATGCTAAACGAGAGAGAGAGAGAAGGATAGGCTGGAAGATTTACTCATATTACATTGAAACTTTGAGAGAGCGATGAGCGGCAGACGAACAAAAACACCCGACTTTGATTTCCTATTCCCCCTCGTCCCCTCTCACCCCTAAGGGCTCTTAACCAACCGTCTCTACCAGTGAACAATGAACTGCTAACTGAAATCAAAATTCTGCTTCAATAATAGATCTTAATTATTTCATACTCTAATCATATAAGGATACGTGTCTCTAACTTTCCAATGTGAAGTCATCATTTAATTCAGCTGATACGAATTCAATTTGTTTATTCCCCAATATCCAGCCATCAACCAACAATTTCAAAACCACCTGTCAACTTAATAATCTGCGGACACGCACGTCAAGTGTACCCTATGACCTTCGCGACTTACACTTCCATTTGAATTTTCTAGCTCCTTACAATTTATCTAGGTAGATAAAGTAATTATTTAATAGTATTAATTATCATCCTTAATAATAATAATAATAATAATAATAATAATAATAATAATATAAAACTTTGAACAAACATTAACAAATTAGAACGGTCACGTTACTCAAAACATTGGCTTCTATCAGATCACCGAAACTAAGTAGTGATTGGCCTGTTCTGTTTTGAAATCCGTGACCACTAATTAATATGTATTTACCCCCAGCTGCACGTGTAGGATGTGACACAAGATCAGTTTTTGCGGAATTTTACTGGTTTGGATTCAGAGTAGACCAGTTGCCAAGATGAGGTCAAAGAGTCCACTCTGTCCCACTATTTACCCATAGCTAGCGGGTAGAATAATTGCATACATACCTTTTCCTGGGAAAATTGTAATGCAAAAAAGCTGCATGGAGAGTTTTAACTCGGGTCACCGTGTCCATTTCCTATAACGATAGCCATTACTTCACGAGCAACCACTTATAAATAGCAAGTATTGTAAATGACCTAAAGCCTAAGAAAACCTTTGAAAATAACAAGAAATAATTTAAATGAAATCATAGGCTTTGTAATTCGAAGTGTTAAAGTCTGATGAAAGTGAAATGTTACGTTGATAAAATGTCTGTGAGATGATAGACTGTATGTGTAGGTACCTGTGGGAATTGAGCATAATATTAACTGTCACTTATGTAAACTTTTAAACTATTTGTATGTTAACTACTGATTCGGTTTGAAGTGGTTAGTTCGAGAAAGGCTATCAGTATCGGATATGAATCTCCTTTCTACCTTGATATATCTCTCGTTACAGACATCACTGACTCTACCGAATATCAGACTCGATTTATCGTACATCTATGTCTGTTTATCGATTCTAAAATGATTAGGGAATTGGTCAATTTAGATTGCCTCTTTAATCAAATTAGTTGTCATGTAACCCATTCCTAACTATGTCCGTGCGTATTATCAGCAATCGTGTAAACATATAAAAATCTGCTGCTGGCTATTCATTTTTGTTTTGTGATTCCAGACTTAACGGTTGTATGCGTAATTTGAAATTTGTAACCTAGTTTTTGATCTGTTGATGTTTTTAACATAATTATGAATTTCTGTTTGTAACTGACTTTGTAACTTATTGATTTTGAAGGTGTTATTCTCATTGACTTTTCGAGTCTGGTCACCTTATATTCTGTAAAAAAGACTCCAATGAGTAGTTCTTTGAAATGGGTATCAATATTTTTCATTAGATAGAAAACATCTGTGCTTTTTTTTTCAGATTAGTTATATAGTTTAAAATGTTATTTCGGGCTGGGTAATTGGATAACTTTTTTATCCGTTTATTGATTAGAAAAGATGGTTCATAGAATTCCAAGTTTGTAGGTGTTTTAATCTTTTGTTTTGAACTCAGTGACCCTTTTGTCATGACTGAGAAATTAGCGTTCGCTGTAAAGTTTCCCAATGGACAAAAAATATAAACTCATTCAGACGTCCTGTAAAGTTCTTTTTACGCGAAAAGCTTTCAGCTATTCTGTCTTTTACAGTTGTGTTTCAAGAGCTACAAGGGTGTGCGGAGAAATAAAGTAGCACTCATTGGCACCGAGGATGTTGACACCCTCTGACGGGAAAAAAAAAAAAAGCTGACCCCAGTTTAACCCGAAGTTGGTGTATAGGAAATTAAACACAATTTTCAAGAAGAAGCAGGTGTCCGAAGCGGAGGCGTTTGAACAATGATATGACGCCATTTAAGACACACGGACCGATTGTTGAAATGCGTTGGCCATAAAAAGAAAACGCATCAAAGATGCATGGAATATTCAGGGTTAGGATATTCTGACGTGTGTGGGATCGCTTTCCAATGTCGACTAAGTATGAAACCTATTTGCAACGCTCTGTTTCCCTACTGAAACTCTCTCTCTCTCTCTCTCTCTCTCTCCACTTTACTTTGCCTCAAATAGGCTACTGACGCTGATGTAATATATATATATATATATATATATACATATCCGTATGTGTGTTTGTGTGTCCGTGAATGTATGTGTTTGTGTGTGCATTTTCAAATATGTTTATGTACATATGCAGTAAAAAGAATCGCAACAGACACTTCATTCTTAAAAATCCATTTTTGTCTACTTTTTCCCGGGTTACTAGACTATATAACAAGTTGTTTTTTTTTATTGCTGTGCATAATTACAGGCTAAAAAAAGAAAAGCCAATGGTAATAAATCTGAAATGTTTTTCACACAAAAGCGTGAATATGTAATTATTGAAGGTATACCGTATATATCCTAGTATAGATCAAGTTTTGAAAACCTAATTATTAAAAAAATGATTACAACAACCAATGACTTACTTCTTATTTAGAAGAAGAAGAAGAAGAAGAAGAAGAAGAAGAAGAAGAAGGAGGAGGAGGAGGAGGGGGAGGAGGAGGAGGAGAAGAAGAAGAAGAAGAAGAAGAAGAAGAAGAAGAAGAAGAAGAAGAAGAAGAAGAAGAAGAAGAATGTTTGGTTTCATTAATCAAAGAAGCAAAACCTTCTTTTTCTTCTTCTTCGTCTTCTAGATAAAGATAAGAATGTTTAGTTTTTTTGTTATATGTCTCACAGAACTTCTTAGGTTATTTAAAGCCAAAGCCATCCTTGCAGAAAAGCAGTATAGGTGCTATTTAACGCATAGCTTGAAGAATAAGGAGGTTCATAGTTTTCCCCGAGGTCCATTGTCCGAAAGTAAGTGTAATAGTGCGAATGGGGTTTTGTGTGTGTGTGTGTGTGTGTGTGTGTGTGTGTGTGTGTGTGTGTGTGTGTGTGTGTGTGTGTGTGTGTGTGAAACATGTAATTGCCTGGTAAATCAAAAGGAGTACATATTTGTCCAGTGAAATCTAACGGATTTCAAATGTGTTGAATACTAGTTCATCAACGGATTGACAGCGCGAAATTCTGAGTTGTAAGTTTTTATCCTGTTTTATTATTATTCTATTCCTGAAAAAATTGTGGTGCTGCTGTGCATTCTTGTGCATAAGAAACTATATATAATTTACGGATTAAAAATACTTTTAGCGTTATTATTTCATCATAAATGCGTATATAGATGTATATAGAGAGAGGAAGAGTTGGTGACCGAAGGCTCTTTTTTCAATAGCTAATACACCGAGGCGTATGGGAGAGGGCTACTCCTTTCTCTGGATTGCTCCACCTTACCCTTGATACGTAACTTAAAATGCTGAGTGCTAAGCAAGGAAGCATCAAGTACCATTTTTTGAGTCTTTGGTATTTCTCGACATGAGATTGAGCCTCGATCTCCACGACATTTGGCGAACACGCTATCCACTAACTCTACCCACTAGGCTAACTTTATCTTCATTATCGGATGCAGCTCATACTAAGGACACGCTTTTTTTTAAGGGGACTCTCAGCTCTCTGAAGGGAATGCTGTCGGCGTCGTCAAGATGCTGCCAATGAAGCAGGAATCTGTAAATGTAGTATTTATCAAATTAGACTTGCTCCAAGAGTCAATCAATAAATAAGGTCAATTTTGCTTAAGTTGTTAACAATAGGAAGTTGCATCCTTTTAAAAGAAAACAATACCGATGAGTCCTTACAGATCACGGAATAGTATCCGCATGACCTTATTTACTGACTACTGTGCCCATAAACTTATCTTTACCGGAGATTCAGTATGTTTCTATTCTATAGACGGTCTTTCAGATTCAGGCTCGTTGTGGAAAAATCCACGCAAACATTTTTTTATATCAAAACAAGCTTATCCGCATACATCACACATTATTCTGTAGATTTATCATGGTTTTTACTTTTCGGCCACCAGAAGTTTGATAACAATCCTCTGGTCAAGTCTGAAGTACAGTGTTTGATTTGTCATTTTGAATAGTCACAAAAGAAATATCTCTCTGCGATTAAAATATTTTTGTTCTAAACCTATTCCAAACAGTGTAGAGTTTATGGAGAAAATGTAATTTGCTTCTTTAAAAAAAAGTCTCCCCTTATGACTCTTGTATACTATTGCAGGAGATGTTTAGCAAACTTTTACTGGGTTGATACTAAACATCAATCCCAAAAGAATATTACTAAGTGGATTCTAGCTGTAAAATTCTCTAACCAATCATAGTTCGATACAAGAGAAGAAGAAACAGTAAACGAAAGAAAAGAAAACAATTTTCTCACCAATCAGTTTGTGCTGCAACAAACTACATTTGGGATTCACTTTACAAGTATAAGAAAAAAGACTCCAGACCTAAGTCGTCACTTCGTTCTGCGAACGACGCACGAACATGTAACTCCGTCAACTGACCAATTGATGGATGGGTCTTTTTATATTCACCAACCAACTTTCACAAGACTGAAATGTTAATATTTCCGCAAGTTGCCAAGAACACTTTTTTTTTATGAAGGTTCAGTTAATCTTGTAAAGGATCTGACGCATTAAAAGTTTGCATACATCATGTAGAAGAATAGTTGGAAAATAGTGTGATGAGAAATGTAGTTTCTACGAAGAGAATAGATACAAAAACAATCCCGTACAATAACACCATATTCTATTGCCTTTTGAAAACCTGATAAAAAGTTTAGAAAAAGTGGATATGTTGAACTATCCTCATCGTGCGTTCGTTGGAGACTTACATTTGTAAGAAGAATTCTTTGGATGTTGTTTATGTTGAAGAAAATGTGATAGCACGTGAGCAAGTCAGCTTAGATCATTGCATACTTTGTCCAGTTTTGTTGAATTTGACACAAATTACGTTTTGTGTCAAACGATGAAACTTTCGCGTGGATTTTCTTAATACTGATTTGCCAACACCATATTGCGGTCATTAAAAGGGTGTTTTTTTTACATACAACGGTGAGGATCCGATGATACTTACAATTTAGTTTGGAAAACTTATATTGCAAATTTATAGAAAATTGTTAACGTATGTAATTGTATGTGCATAAAAGACTTACATTAAAGGGAAGTGCTTCTTACTTGTTGGTTGCATGGAATGAAATATGCCTGAATGTGAGCTTAGGACTGAGTACTATTTTGTCGTGCTGAGTTCAATATGATTCAGTTCGCTGGAATCAGAAACCTCCCTCAGAGGTGCACTGCAACAGGTCCTTGTGTTAAAAGCAAACGAGGCATTTATAATGCTTTGACAACGCCAGTTCAGGTTACAAAGAGATTCTTTGGTAGACAAGGGTGGTGATCCCACTAAATAAAACAACTAAGCCACGTTGCTGTGACTGTAGTAGGATAGTATAACGGTTGGAGGTTATGTTACCTCCCCGTTATATTCGAAGGGAAAAGAAGAGAGAAGAACGAAGATGCCGCAAGCTTTTCAGTTTTAAAAGTTTATTAAAGGCTTGAGTTGAGAGTTAGCCGTTGTGCTGGTCGTCGTAGTGAGGAGGAAAACTGGTGTAAAAGGGTTGAGCAGGCATTTGGCGTGTTGCTAGTAGTTGATAGTCCTGTAGATTTTGGAGTGAGGAATGAAGGTCTCCAAAATAGATAAGCAGAATTGAAGTTGCTGGTTTTCTGAGCGAGATACGCTTCGCTGTACACGTAGCAAATGTCGTGTTTGCTGTTTAAGGACAGGAATGATGTAGTCACCCATAAATGTGTGGTTCTGGTTGCTGTAGGAGGAAGGCATGAAGGTCTCCAGAAAAGGTTTTCCAGGAATTAAGTAGCTGAATATCTGAGCGTTCTTACGCGTCGCTGTAGACATAGCAAAAGTTAGAGGCGACATAAAAGTGTTCCCGTAAGTGGCGGATTAAATGCATCTAATTCATGTTTAACTGGGAACCCTTGGCCTAAGAAGGCAAACTCGAAGGTCCATAAATTAGACGGCTTTCTTCATGGTGTTGGGATTCTGTTGCTATGAAGGGAGCGGACAGAAAGTACGTGCATCCTGCTCGAAAGGTTCTAAGGAAGAAATAGTTTGGCGGGCTTTCACTATTTTTATGTTGCCCGGGAAAATGGTCCGGGCTGAATAGGATAAGTCATCCTCACCGGATGAAAATATGCGACGACCATAATGGTCAAATTAATTTAAGCGATAAACGAAAATACGAAGTTCTTTCTGCTACAATAGTATGCCGGATCTTACTGATTGCTGAAGTAGGATATTTCGGTCAGATAGAAGGTAGGAAGATGGAGTTTACTGGTTCATTTTACAGGACAAGCGAAAGAGAAAGAGAAAGAAGCAGCAGCAAATGATCTTGAGAATGCGATCTTAAGAATGCTGTGCTCGTTCAACATTATTGATGGAGAGATTGGGAACAAGTCAGTCGCTTACCTTCTGACCAACTTATTGAGGAAAGGGAACAAATGAAAAGAGAAATTGAAAAAACCGTGTAAGTAGCACAAATAAGTTAACAACAAATTTACTGTAACAAATGTAAAACGAATATCTATCTTCCGAGGGGAAATGGATAAATGTTTAAACTGTAAAGAAAATTTATTTATGTGCTGTGCATGCGAGTGAGAATGTCCTTGCAAAAGAAAAAGGGGTTGTAGAAAGAAAATTTTGTATAAAAGCGTGTGCTTTGTTTTATTGGCGATGATAACTGAGTTATTTCCTCGTCAAGAATCTCACGATGGTTGTTAT
This sequence comes from Sepioteuthis lessoniana, assembly GCA_963585895.1. Taxonomy (NCBI): domain Eukaryota; kingdom Metazoa; phylum Mollusca; class Cephalopoda; order Myopsida; family Loliginidae; genus Sepioteuthis; species Sepioteuthis lessoniana. The sequence continues at coordinate 30,335,997 of OY757924.1, forward strand.
GGCCAGTCCATGAGTGAATGTGTCTCTGCTGGTGTCTTTATGTGCGTGTGGCATATCTGTATTTGAAGCTTTGGATACGTTTATAAGTTGGTATATTTTAGGTAATACATATTGTTTGGCTGTTTGCCTACAGCTATCTATAGAGGATGACAACAATAAACAAATAGAAAAAGTTACCTGAGTTGTCATAAGAGTTATCAGCTGAAACAATTTTGAGGGTGAACGTTCAGTTAATGATGCTCTTTGGTTCAAATCACCAGTTTTAAAGTTTGATTATAATAGATTTAGACTGATTTTATAAAGCTCTAATACTCTTTAGAAAGGTATAGATCTAAAAATTATCTCTTCAGATATGAGTAAATAGTAGTACAGATTCGATTCTTTAATCTTAGTATGACAACCAGTCTAGGCGAAGGAAAAGTCTGAGTTCAAATCTGTTAAACTTTGCTTTAAAATTTGACCTTGTGACCTTTTGACCAACGATGAAGTTGGTAAATACGCACAAAAGATTTTGTCAGAATTTTTCTCTCTTTGAAGTTTTTATTTGAATGAACTTTGATCTTGATGCGTCGTCGTATTCGTTTCCTCTGTATTTTGCGAGATCATATTTTTCATCATATACTGGAAGCAGCAACCAACAAATCAGCAGTTATACGACCACTTGCTTCCCATCTCACAAACCATCCAAGAAGAACAAGATATGCTAGGCACTGGCAGAAAAGTATGGAGAAATTCATAAGTGACGTTCTCCTATGGATTCCCACACATGGATACATCAGTGCTGGCCGGTGAATCAAGGAGTTAAGGAAGTCTGTACTATCAGCATGACGAGGGGGATCATTATGATTTTCATCCCAATTATAGCCTGCTTTGTTAGTAAGACTTAGAATATGAACAATGAATTCCATGAACTTACCCCCCCTCCAAAAAAAAAGCAGTGTCCAGGGTATGACACTAAAGTGCATCTGATCGAGAGGTTCCAATTCTAATAATCTGAGGAGTGTACTCCCAGGCCCATTACTCCCAGTACCACTATGATGTGGAGTGATAGTATCTCTTAGGATCCCATCTATTGATCAAATACATTTGTTAAAGGATTATTTATATTTTATAAGAACAAATGCAAAAAAATTCAAAGAAAAAGCTACACAAAAAATGTAAATATGAACATACAATGATTATGGTTCCCTAACCACAAAACATAAAATAATCCAAGATGTGTTGGCATGTTAAATCAGTTAGCCAATCAATCAATCAATCATGCTCAAGGTTCACACAACCTGACAGATTAGAGTAGCATAGTGTGTATCTATTGAAGTTTCATTAAAGAAAGTTATCACTTGTTTTCCATATCAGGAAAGAAAGACATACAAGTAGTTAAAAAAACACTTTCTCACTCAAATTCCTAATTTCTCTTGATTTTTCATTTTATGAGATTTATATGAATTTCCTTCAAACAGATAGTTTTACTTTCATGATCTGCAGGGAGACAATAAATAATCATCTCCACTGGAGAGTATGTTCATATACATCACATGTCAGTCCAGAAAACCCATGATCAACCTTGTTTACCTCTGTTCTTTCAACAGTAAAGATATTGCCTATGCCTCTTGCTATGGACTTTTGACTTTCCATCATTATCAAATGAGACTTTTTGTACCCCTTTTTACATACTGCTTGTTCATAGAACAATATATGAATTTTATATTTGTTGAGATATGCTTATGTATTCTTTTTAATTCTACATGTGTGTATAATATGCATATATTAAATGTTTCTGTGTGTAAATGAGCTTATCTTGTCATTTCTTCTGTTTATTCAGTGTCAGTATATCATGGATTTTTTACCAGACATTGGCCTAGCAGTTAGAGTGTTCGCCAATGGCCTGGGAGACTTGGGTTCAATCTCAGGTCGAGTCATACCAAAGACTTTAAAAATGGTACTTGATGCCTCCTTGCTTAACACTCAGCATTATAAGGTCTGGATCAAGGGTAAAGTGGAGCAATCCAGGGAAAGGAATAGCGCCCTCCCCTACACCTTAGTGTAGTAGCTATCAAAAAGGGAGCCTGTGGGTCACCCTCGACAATGGTCGCCAACTTTACTTAACTTATATCATGGATATACTAGTGGATCTTATTAAATGGAGACTAGAGTAAATATCTTACAAACATCTACAAAACTCAATAAACTTTTGTATTCAATATGATGTTGGTTAAAATTTTTAACTTAGTAGCCAGTTTTGATATATGAGGAAAAATATCTCTTGAGGTCTGCTGCTTGAAAAAGGTTGCCTATGCTTGATTTGATATTTTTCAAATTTTAATGATATCTCCACAGTAGAAACATAAATCTATTCCTGTATTTAAGAAAGAAAATATTCACTGTATTTGGGTTATTGCTTTATTATTGGGCTGTTCTATCTGCAACATTTTGTTTACACCAAATTGGCTTTTTATTTATCATTTACTTCTTTATATCATATTGATTTTATTTTTTTGTGGGTAGGGATGTCACTGCTTTATACGATTAGATGCCAAAAATTTTTATTCCTTCAAATATTTTTGTCTATATATTTTGGCTAAAAGCAGTAAGTACATAGTTTACCATTGTTGCCAACATCTCTTGGCACTAAAAAGATAACAGCTTCAGAAATTTGGAAGGTTGAAGAAAGGCATAAAAAAGAAGAAAAAAATTATCAAAAATGATTTTAGAATATAATTAAACATATTGAAACACAAAAGCATTTTTGCTTACAGTTTTCTCCCAACATTTGCAATTTTTTCTTTTGGCCAACTAAAATTATTTTATTTCATTGGAACCTTTGAGAATTCATATCTCAGTTTCTGAATATCAGACTGTCAAACACAAATATATTGTTTTTTTTTATATACTGTGTTGTCATAACAACACCATAAACCACGAAAATAATTGGAAATTCTGTGGTGACTCTTTTGTAATACTCAGATATTTTACCAATGGAATAAACCTGTCTACGTTATTCAAACAGCTCAGTCTGGTACAAGGTACCTCTACTGAGTTATTACAACATTCAAAAAATCACCTGTATGACTGACTTGTTTGGCCTTTGATTTAACTTTGATGAAATAAAATTAAAAACAAGAAAATGGTATTTTTAATTTTTGAGAATTTTGTGAAAGATATTCTTTTAAAACATACTCCTTCTTATATCAGAGTTCTTTTCTGTTAGGTGTTTTGCTCTGGATGTGGTCAAGACATTATTCGTGGTATCCGATGGTTAATGAATTAAGATGTGTGACAGTATTTAACTTAAAACTCCAAAAATAAAACTTTATATACAAATATGTTAGAAATAAAAAAGATTGTCAGTGGTCAGGAATTAAGATAAACACACCTTAAAAATGTATCTGAGTAATCACCTTTTGAGAAAAGTAAATTGTTTTACTATCCAAATGATATTTTATAGAGATGACAAAAAAAGAATTATTTGACTTAATTCTTTCTGTGATTTTTCTTGCAAAATAAAAAGTTTTTATAAACAGATCCATTCACTCAACAAATTCATACAAACAACTAATGAACAATACCAATATAGAAAGTGGAATGTCACTCATGATAAAGCATTTATTAGAAGAAGAACATTAAATGGAATTAGAAGGAGGAAAAGGAGGAGCAGAAGAAGAGGAGGAATAGGAAAAGAGGAAGAATAGTGCAGGAGGAGCTCTTAAAGTAGTTTGGCTTATGAGAAAAGAGTCTCTTTGGTTTTCCTTCTCCGAGACTAATTGTCAAAACTCATAGTCTACCCAAATACTTACTAATAGCTGGTGGAAGTATGGGTACTAGAGCTATGTGAAATGAAAACAGCCTCATCAAGGATGTCAACTCAATTTGCCTATGGTGATAACCAATACACCAGTAGCAGCACTTCCAATTTTTGTCACACATACAATATCCTAGTGTTACATCATGATACAACTTGAGATAAGATGTGTCATGCTAACATACAACAAGTGTCGAAATATTTTCAAAAAGGGACAAAAATTTGTTTACAAATATGATTTATTATTATCTTATTTTTATTATAAAATCATCATCTTTCGTGGGTGTGTGCTACTCACCCATCACACTTGCAATACATGTACACACATACATATACACACACACACACACACACACACACGCACACACACACATGCACAAGCACATGTTTATGATAATACAAATAATTTGGAGCAAAAGATTAACCCCTAAAATATAAGAACATTTCTAAGAAAATGCTTTTATTAAAGCAGAGCTTTATCTAAAAACCTAAAAGATTTAATTTACATAAATTCAACTACTCCAAGTTTCAAGCTTTTGAACTACAAGATCGTCAGATGGATCTATACTCCTGATGATCATGTTTTGCAAATACATGAAATTCAGAGTTATGGTCAATATATATGGCAAAGATTTTAGAATTTACGATGATACAAATTATCTAAATACCTGCTGTTTAAAATAAATCATTTTTCATTATGAGGCTGCAAATTATTAATGTATCATTATATAGATTATTGGACACACACATTATCAAGCACAAACAAATATATAAATCATTATGTACATGTGTGTGTGTGTGTGTGTGTGTGTGTAAATACAATACCAATGATTTTACTCTGGAAATCAGAAATTCAGTGGTCATGAATTAAGACAAAAAGTACTATTTGAATAAAGCTATTATATGTTCAATATAAACCAAAGGCTGATAGTTTTGACAAAGAAAACGTTGAAAATAAGAGATAGGGGATTGTCATTGGTCAGCTGACAGATAGAGCATGTTTATATATAATATAATTATATCACCAATGATTTTATGATATAATTACCCTGAAAATCTTGAAGAAAGGAATATTGAGTAATCTGGAATTAATAGAAGTTTTACTACTAGAATTGGATTATTTATAATAGTAAATATCTTATAAAAATATATCTATATATTAGTTACGAATATAAACAAGTTAAAAATCAGTAAGAAGAGATTGTTAGTGGTCAGGAATAAAGAAAAAAAAATTACAAACAGAATAAAGTTATAATAGATGTAATGTAAAGCTGTGATAATGATTTTAGCATAGAAATACATTGAAAATCAATAAGGAATTAATTGTCAGTTGTCAAGAGTTAATACAGGTTTTACTTGCTGGATGACAGGATTATTGTTATATATATATATAATTAGAAAACAAAAAATTAATTAATGTTTTAATATAATTAAATTCTGGTGCATGACACCTTTCCTTTCAAGACAAACAATCATGAACCAGAAGATAAAAATAATTTTTGTTCTTAATACATGTGAGACTCTTAACATCAGAGTCAAGTCACTCATCAACTTTTGACTTTGTTAAATTTCAGTGCCATCATTTAAATATCTAAACTAAATTAAACACTAAATAATCAGCAAGTATGCTATTACCCTCAACTCAGATTCACTTGATAGAATGATTAATTAACTTTTAAAGTTTGTGACAGATAATAGCAAACCTTTACAAGTAAGCAGTTAATATATTATTCAGTCTCATATGATCTGAACAACAAGACAATTAAAAGGTGCAAAGGTGAACTCATACAATTGAACAATGAAAGAAAGATTATATATCAGGCAAATCTTAGAATAAGGAGATGAAAATTGACAAATGGATTTTAAGGATTTTCTTTCAAGTCACTGAGTAATATCAAAACATGTTCTGTGATCTACACCCATCAAAATCCACCTAGAATTTTTTTCTCTATTTATCTTTGTTGGGAATTCAACACAAATTCCTGTTTCTGTTCTTCTATAATTGCCTATTTAAAGATCAAGAGTTATTTCCCCCATACTATATAAACACTCTTTTATAAACATCATACTATATGAATACACTTTTCTTAACACCATGAGGTAAAAATAGGTTTTTCTTACATCATTCTGAATTTACCCAAATCTTATGAACACCATAATCTACAGACATTCATTTGTAAACATTACACAATAAAATTTTTTTTTTATAAACACCAAATGATATAAACACTCTTTTCATGAATAATACACTCTATAAACACTCCTTTTGTAAATACCATATTAGACAAACACCCTTTTTGTCAACAAAATATTATCAAACACCCTTCTTTACAATTAAGTACTATAGCAAAAATACAGTTAAAAATTTGAACCACAAGACTGCTTACTCAGGCAGCATATTTATAGTGATAAAAGTTTATCTCAGGTTAGTTAAATTTTTTGATGAGTTAATGACAGAAGAATGGGGTACCAAAATGTCACAGATTCTCTAGAATAATACACCTTAAGTTTTCAATTCAGAGTTTATCCTTCTCCACATAAGCTCATCCATAATTAGTTTGCTAATTTGCTTAATGACATATCAACTCCTTATGAGTTATTCAATGCTGAAATTTGATTCATTTCTGAATTCTTAAGTGAAATAACTATAATTTAAATTTCCATTTTATCTTTTAGATTGGATTTTTTTATTTGTTTGAAATCAGTTGTTTGCATATATTTTTATCTTTTCAAGTATTCCTAAATAATACTAATTTATATATATTTGTATGTGGTATTCTGTATCCATAATTTATACATAATTATGTTTTGAAGTAACTATTCTTATTTACTTATATCTTTTTTTACATACATGTGGTTTCAAGTATTCTAATCAAACTCTAATAATTCTGTTTGATAACAATAACCATTTGTTTGCACAATGTTTTCATATATTCTGATCAACTTTTAAAATTTTCAAACAGATCTATTTACCCTGGAACTAAGGACAATAAAGGGGTAGTCTACACTCGTGAGAGCTTCAGAACTAGACCCTCATCACCATATGTAGCACTGACATACCAAGTACAATCATTTATGCAAAGTCCTCAACCCTCTGGAGAGGATGAAGTTGTTACATGCAAAGCTTTTTTGACAGAGAAATCATCCATATTTGAGAGTTTAAAAAACAGCACATTATATAAACACATGGTTAGAATGAATTAATAATACTATGTATGCGGTTAATTTCAATGAATGTATGAGTATATGCGCATATTAATTATAGGTGGATATAAGTATGTTGATATTTGCACCACTGTGTCTAACATTATTGAACATTAAACACTAGCAATTATTTGAAGGACAGACTTGCTAACCAATGTACTATGGTATTTACTAAGGCACAAAAATCTGTAAATATCTAAATATGTGTGAAGATTTTATATATATATATATATATATATATATATATCTGTGTGTGCGTGTGCGTGTTGGCTGTTTGTGTGTGTATGTGTGTGTATACATGAATATATACATGTACATATTTATATATATATATATATATATATATATATATAGAGAGAGAGAGAGAGAGAGAGAAAATGGTAAATAGATAGATAAAGTAATTATATATAGATATTAGAGAAAAATGGAAATAAATTTGACTTATATAGATATAGAATTTAATAATACAAAATATTTGAAAGACACATATTCAATATATGATTATGTGCAAATGTTTTATCTTTTTTTTAAATCTTCCAAGTAGATATAATAGACGTTAAATATTTCATCAGAAAAATATTTTCAAATTTTATTTTTTCATTTGAAAATATTTTTTAGATGAAACATTTAATGTCTTTCATAGAGTTTTCAAGAACTGAATCATGGCACCTTATCATACATTAAAGTATATACATTATTGATCTTAATTACATTCAAACAAACTGTTTTTGTAGTTGATTTTCTTCAAGATGATTTCTTTATAATTTGTGAAATATTATACAATCAAAATGAATATTATCAAGTAATATTTATATTCATATGCTATGAAAAATAGGAATCTGCGTGAGCATATATATATATATATATATATATAAGATATTTATTTTTCCTCTTGCACCTACATCTTCTTTCTTCTCTCCTTCCTTGTTTTATTCATGTTTCAACTTCAGCAAAGGTTCCCTTATTTCTTCTCTACTACCCCTTACTTCACTTTTATTTTCCTTTTCATTTCAGACTAAGTACAAGATATCAAATGGTTGATCTTGTTTAATGTGACTTATATACATATATATATATATCTATATATATATCTATATATATTTGTGTGTGAGTATGTGTGTTTGTATGTATGTGCATATTGTATTTTTAAAATAGTTTTTAAGAGTTGTTATGCCAAAAAAAAAATAGATAAATGAATTAGAACTATAGCATATCATTTCATTGAATGTTTATTGTGTTTAGTATTCAAATGTTTTCAACCGATAATTTTATGATCTGTGCTATTGGGAACACATGACAGAGAGATCTACCCTTGGAATACATTTATTAAGAATAGATGTAGTATACGAGGATCATTAAATAAGTTTCCAGACTTTTTTTGTATGGATATTTTATTGATAGTATACACATGAAATTCTAGTCCCCTTTGAAGTAATCTGCTCTGGCTGCAAAGCACTAGTTGTACTGTTCCAACTTCTGGAAGGCCCCATGGAAATCCTCTTGTGTCAGCATGTCAATGACCTTTGTTACAGCCTCTTTCATTTCAATTATCTCATAACGACAGCCTCTGAGCTTAAGGAATAACCAAAAGTCACATGGAGTAAGATCTGGACTGTAGGTAGGCTGAGGAACTGTCTTGGTCCCATATTGGTCAAATAGTTTGTGACAAGGATGGAGTTGTCGTCTAGCGCATTGTCCTGGTGGAAATGCCACTTACCCGACTTAAAGAGTGCTGGCCTCTTCCGATGGAATCTCTTCCGGAACTCCCTTAAAACTTCAACATAGTAACCCTAACGCAAACCTTAACCCTTTGGACAATCAACTCTGGTGTATTGACTTCCTTACTCCTCCCACACTTCTCATCATCCCATACAGACTCCCTGCCTTCCTTGAATCTCTTATGCCACTCAAAAACTGATGCTTGATTCATGCAAGATGGTCGAAAAGACGTCGGAAGCATTCCATATGTTTCTCTGGCATTTTTTCCAAGTTTAAAATTGAATTTTATTGCATATCCTTCATCTAAAGTGTCATTGCATTTTTGAAATTCACCAGCTGTGACAATCAGGCTTTACTAAGGTGTATTCCAATTCCTGCTGTAGCTGTTCATTTGAACCTGAAATCATAAAAATTGGTGAGTCATCTCATAAGATGTATAGCAATACCATAGTGAATTTTTTAAGAGTCTACAACAATTTTAAATGCCTGTCTGGAAAGTTATTGCATGCACCACATATTTCAAATTAACTGTAAATGTTTTTTGTCAGATATTGAACTTAAGCAATTATTTAATCAGGTGTTTATGTGAGAGACCATAAGTGTCCATTCAATTTCAAAGCCGTGTTTTTTTGAGGATAATGTTATTTGATTTTAAAGTCATTTGTGGTCATTGTTTGAAGACATTCCGTAAATAAATATATATATATATATATATATACATGTGTGTGTGTGTGTGTGTGTGTGTGTGTGTGTGTGTGTGTGTGTGTGTGCAGGAGTACATTTGTGTATATTTATGTGCATACATATGCATGAAATAATGGGTGAGTATGTGTGTATAAGATAATCATATATATTTATATATATGTATGCATGTATGAATTGCGGTATATAGTTTATGTATTAATAAGTTTTTGTGCACATGTGTTAATATGCAAATGTATGTAATTGTATATATATGCATCTGTTTGTGTGTGTAGTATATACATCTGGATATAAATGCATGTGATTTTATGTTTGTGTGTGAGTGTATCTATGTGTACATATGTCTCTATATGACTTTGTGTATACGTGTACATGTGTATATTACTTTTGGCTGATCTTTCCTTTTAATAATACAATTTACTGAGACCAGACACAAAATTGTAGTTATTCTGCTTGACCAAATAGCTCACATTGCCAGAGAGCTGTTTATTCTCTAGACAAACTGCAAGAAAATGCAGCTAAACACCTGCACTCTTAAGCACTGTTAATGACTGCAATATAAATGTCCTTGCCTTTCTCGTAATTCAGATACTGTTTTCTTGGTACCTTTTCACATGTGCATCTCATAAAGATTCACCGACAAATTCTCCAATTCCAGGAGAATCATTTCTCCACTAAATTCTAAGAAGTTCACCCCTGCAATTTCTGCTTTTCACATTCTTTCGTACGAGGGATGTTTTACAAGCTTTGTATAAAAATGTCCTCTTTTTATTTGTTCCTTACAAGAATAATGGAAAGTTTAGCATATGGTGCAAACTACTCTTTACACTAGAGCAAACATTTTTTTCTGTGCAATAAAAAAATGATTGTTTTCACACTGTCTTCACTAATAGCAATTGTTGAAATAACAGAAAACTCAATGGCTTTTAGAGGAGCTTTTGTTCTTATCGAAATTATAGGGCACATTCTTGAATCAACCTTTACATAGACTTTGTTTACTGAGTCATACGTTCTTTATTGTCTCTTCTGTTTTCTGCAGTAACAATCAATTGCCAATTTTTTTAGATTCGAATATTATTATTGGTTCATATAATCCATGTTTTAATAGGCAGAATCATTAGACATACATCTGAAAGCTTTCATTTACTCGGCTATTTATATATATCATGTGATCAGAAAGTATTAAAGCTAAATCTTGTTCTTTTTTTAAATTTTAGAATTTAAAAGTAAAAATTTATGAAAACCTATTCAGAATATCTAATACAGTGGTGATGTTTAAAAATCCAGTGCTTTATTGACTGAATATTGAAAATTGCTACAACAAATTAAAATGATTTATCTCTTATTTGTTATTAATTTATAACTGCTAAATAAAATACCTATGTAAACATCCTTTAAATGTGGTAATTAATAATTTTTGCCTGGGGTAGTATTTCTATGCAAATATGTGGATATATATATATATATATATATATATATATATATATATATATATATATATATATATATATAAATGAATTGCTAATGATTTTACTAATGTAAGAAAAACACAAGAAAACCAGTATCCCAAGTGATGAGTAATTAATGCAAATGTTATCCTGAGAAACATTTGTTCATTCTTGATTGATGGAATGATGCTCATCTAGTGAAAACTATCTTCACTCTATGAGATCAGTTCTTTATATATATATATATATATATATATATATATATCAATAAATAAACTAATAATATATATGATACAAAATATTCTAATTTATTATAGTGAGCTTCAATATTCAATCAAAAATTGATATTTGTAGATGTCATCACATAATAACGTAAGCTCAATCTGTTCCCTTGCGACAATGTATGCTTTGATAAAAATATATGAAACTGATTTTAATGACACAATCATCAGGTAACTATATATATATATATATATATATATATATATATTAATTTGTTAAAAAGTTTTAAAATTATAGAGCAAAATATAATTGCACCAAGTGACATTGTTAACACAGAAAATTGTAAAAAAATCTATATTTCATTTTCAATTTTTCAACAGAAACAAATTTTTGGCCATGCAATAGTTAGATATGAACAAACTGAAGTAAATAAAAGTGTATATGAAGGAGTCATAGATAAAATGATAAAGCCTATTAATATGTGCAAAAGTTTCCTGTGAAAAAGGAAAAAAACTCTTTGAGCTTTTGCAAACACTTGATATTTCTTAACCAGTCAGATTTCTTGTGGCAATCTTTGGGTTTCTACAGACAGATATAAAAAGAATTCCCAAATCAAGTTATGAGTCGGTTCCCTAGTGAACAAATCAAACACAGATCTCTCTGCCAGCCGACACCTCTTTCTAGATGGATGGGCCCTTTCATCTTTGACAAGCTACTACTGCAATCCCTTTCATCCAAGTTTTGTTTACTTGAATCTCCAACATGCGTCATGCTGACCTACGTTTGAATTCTACTTACGTTGGCCACTGCAGAAGCCATTTTATGAAGTCCAGTTTAGGTTGTTGTCATAACAAGAAAATGAAAGACACTGGCTTCCTCACAACACAATTACAAATGTCAGTAATGGATTTGTTTTTTATTGTTATTTTAATTCTGTCTTCTTGCATTAGTTTCATATTGGTAACCTTACTTCCAGCTTCTTTAGATATATACAAATATTTATGCAGCATCTACTTAGTTAATTGAATTTAGCAACTGTAAGGGTTGCTTAAATTAATTCTGAAAAGAAAAAAATATTAGTGGGTACAAAAGTTCTGGGTTTCCTTAAAAGTAAAACAAATGATTATTTAAACTGACGCTAGAAATGATTTATTTGGAAACAGACTCAACTACTTTCTTTAATTCAAGATATTTGATTACAGTGGGAACTTTTTCACTCACAAATGTTTTTAATCTCATATTTGTCTACATTTTAACTTTTAGTGAAAGAAAACATTACAAAAAAATTATAAAGGAGTCAAATCAAAGCAAAAAAATGTTTCTGACTTGATCCATTGTATACGGGTTACTGAAAGTCTTATTTCCAATGGGATGCATTAACTACCAATGTGACACTATAAGCTCTTCTGTCACAAGGTGCACATATATCGGTGCAGTAATGCCTGTGCATGTTGCTGCAGGCATGACTATATGAGTCTGCATGTGTATAGACATAGTTCAACCTGACGATACAACCTGATCCATCATACAAGGATCACTGAATGTCTAATTTTCACTGAGAGGAATAGATAACACAAAAGTACACCAGATTTATCATACAAAGATCTTCAGACATCTTAATTTTGATGGGATGAATTCACTACAGTAAAATATAACAACCTGATCACTCATACAAGGATACTTAATTGCCTTATTTTCAAAGGAAGTAATTGACTACAGGAAAGTATACAAGATCTGTAATCTATAATATGTTCCAAATAAAAGGGATAGTGCTAACACTCATGGCAAATCCAACAGAAAATTGGAAATTCAACTTGACTTTACAAGTTGAAAGATACAGTGTAGAAGAGATTTTTGGTGATTATTTGATTCGTTTCTCTCAACAGATTCTGAGAGTAATGATGTGTCCCATCTATTAGGTTGGTTGTCAATACCAGTTCATGAAGATAATGATGTTTCTGTTAACGAAGGAATGAAGGATTCTTATTCATCATTGTTTCTGTTATCTCAAAATTTTACATAATAAAAATTGATATTCAGCACAAACACTGAGATAGAAAAACATTATTCCGTTAGAAATTGAACTAAAAATCACATTTTTCTCTTAATTAGAAGATTTAAAGAGTATTGCTTTAATAGAAATCTGACTATAATGTGCTGTTTTTCAGTGGCATAATTACATACATACAATGAGAATTTTGGCAATGTATATATATATATATATATATATATATATATATATAAACACCTTAATAATAAATAGATGAAATATCTCCAAGCACTGATCATCAAATGACTTTAACATCAAACTAAACCACCGACAAGACACTACTTTGAAATAGTATGGATAGATATGGGTTGCTGCATAGATATCTAAATAAGGAAATACCTAATATTGAATTGAAATAGTCATCTTGGCATGATATACAAAGATCATAAAATAGTCAGTTCAAAATACCAAAAAGTAATTCTCATCTAGTATATATGCTACATAACTGTTATATATTATGCAATATATTATTTTCATTGCTTCTTTTGTTATAGATAAACTCATTTTGAAACTTAAAAATAAAACTTTTCTTTGTAAAAACCTTCCTCTTGATGATGATCTAAAATAGAAACTAGATGAGAATAAATTATATGTATATAATATATACATTTACCAACCCCACCACACGAGCAGGATATGGTACAAGGTCACTTTTAAGTGGAGTTTAACAGACTTAGATTCATAGTTTTCCTTCTCATTGACTGGTTGCCCTATGAAGTTTAGAATTCATTTATAGATAGATATGCATTCCTATATAGGTATGAATTTAAGTTTGCATACTATGTAAATATAGGAAGCTACGGATACATATAACAACATCAAGATGGTGTTAAACTGTCACACCAAAATGTATAAAGTTAAAAAATATTTTAAAAATTATAGGCAATGTACAATTGTTATGTTTTAAAAGATATGTCATTGCCGTAAAATCTGTAAAAAAAGTCATTTAACTCATTTTCTGTAGTCTAGGTTTCTGCAGTAATAAACAGAGATTACCCTGATGGCATTTCTTAAAAAAAGATTAAAGAGACTTTCTGTTTATGGCATTGTGGCAATAACAATGATTAGAGACCACATTATAAATTAATGATATTTTGAATGATAACCTTTCTGCATAGAAAGTGCAAGAAATTGATTAAAAAAAACTGCAGACAGTAGGAATCAATAAATTCAGATAATTATGTCCTAAGAAAAAAAAAAGAAAGAAAAGAACCAAAAATAAAAATAAAACCAGTACACAGCATTTTTTCTGGTATTTCTTTCAATAGCCCTCTTGAAAGAAATTTGACATTTCCGATAAGGCCATTGATATGAAAAGAAAAAAAGATTAAATAAAAACTCCAACAAGCTATTACAAGTTCATAGCAAAGCATGAAGGGAGAAATCATTTTGATACATGTCTGTAAAACTGGGCAAAAACACAATTTACAGGATTCAAAAAACAAACAAAAGAAAATACACACACAAACACACACACACCCAGACATACATATGTGTGTGTGTGTGTGTGTGTGTGTGTGTGTGTGTGTGTGTGTGTGTGTGTGTGTGTGCATGTGTGTGTGTGTGTGTGTGTGAAGGTAACTTCAAGAGACACAATTAAAGGTGATCGATACTCAATTAACAAGAGTTATAATGATTTTTCTAATGTCCCCTTCATTTGAGACACCCAGACTCAAGTTAGCTGGTTGGATATTTCCTTTTTGCTTTATCTTTGAGTGTTTATCTCTTTAGACTTTGTTAATTCTTTGTAGTTCTATCCATTTTCTCATTCTTTTTTATTCAGTTTTATGATCAATTGGCAGAGTTGGTCATTTACAACTTATAATCTTTGTGTTCTGAGAAATAAACATGAAAAGGCATTAACAACAAAATTATCTGCTGCTCTTTTTTTTTTTAATTAAAAAACAAACAACTATTTTTTTATGTTTTATCTTATGGACAATGTTTAAATGCTGAAAAGTTTTATCAGTCAATAACTGTGTAAAAATGTTTTTTCATGTGCATGTTGAAAATTACAGATTGTTACTTATAATAATACTGATTATGTGACAAGGAATTTAAGAATTTACCTGAAGCTTGAAACCGTAAACTGGTAATAAGTTATTGTTTATAGACTTTAGGTTGTTTTGTTTTGTAAAGATTAACCCTATGCAATGCCAAATTTCTCACAAATCAGCAATAAGTTACTATGTTATGGTGGGAAGATGAAGTGAATGAATGAAAAAAATGACTGGAGGGTTGGATGGTTGGTTTTACAGCGTGTCAGCCCTTGTTGGTTTATTCAACGCCAAAATCAGTCATAATATGGTGATGAGAGGAAGAAAATGACTGTTTGATTGGCTGGTAGGCTGGTTTTGCTGCCTGTCAGCCTTTGTTGGGTTATTTGATTTCAAAATCATTAATGAGATATGGTGAAAGTAGATTGGTTGGTTGGTTGGTTTGTTGGTTGGTTTAAAAAATGTCAACCCCTTTTTAGTTGTTCATTACCAAAGTCATATTTTTTTTCCCCAAAATAATATAGCTACAGGTATAACTAATAATAATAATAATAATAATATGCACATGAGAGAATTTATCCCAAAGGATTAGTCACATTTAATTCTCTGAGATTTTGAAATTCAAACAGATTACTAAATCCTGGACAGAAGACCTAGCATTGATGAACCAAAAGAAAAAAAAAAACCTTGTCATCAAGCTGATTTTGCAGTCCTAGCCAACAATGGAGTGACATTTTTTAAAAAGTGGAAAGATAGAAAAATACATGGAACTTGTCAGAGAACTAAAATACTATGGAACAGTGCACTTTAGATGTTTCCTAAAGGTTTCAAAAAAAGCCTTGATAAATCAGATGAAGAACCGAGATCACAGTATCATAAAGATTAGTAAGAATACTGAAAAGAGTCCCAAAGACCCGAGGAGACTTGCTGTCACTTAGACTCTAGTGAAAAACTAGCAGTAAACGCTGGAGTGAAAAACTCATAGTGATAATGATAATTATTTGTAAACAATTATAGTTTCAAGTAACTATACTTAATGCACATAATTTTCACACAATATCAAGTATTCCTATCTAATATGAATAATTCATATAAAATTGTCAGTCTCAAGTAAATATTCCTATTTAAGAATGATAAATATTTATTAGCTCACAGATATATGATTTAAGTGTTCCTATGTAATTATAATTGTTAGTATTTTTATTTGTCCATAATCATTTCTTTTCACTCCATTATATGATACCAAATATTTTTTTCTAATTCTATAAATTATGACATATTTGCATGGTTAAAGTATTCCTCTCTTATATTAATGATTTACACACAATTAAGAGGCATAATTAATATTTGATAAAAATAATTATTTGTTTGCATACAGTAATATGATTTTAAGTATACTATGTAACATTGCAAACAATTATATGGTTTCAAGTAACTAATCATATTTTCTTGTAAATAACTGTAGCTTCAAGTAACCATTCTTAATAAAATTGATTTGCATACAGTTAAATGGTTTCAATTATCCCTGTCTATTGTTAATGATTCAATCAGATAATGATCATTTTTTTGTACATGTTTATATAGCTTCAAGTTTTCCTATCGCACACAAATAATTTTCAAACAAATCTATTTGATACTTTAACAAGTATTTCCAATAAAGTCAGAGTACCCATGAGAAATAGCAACAAAAAGTGATTCCACCTTTCATAGAGCTTCAGAACAAGAGTCTCACCATGGAAGAATAAAAGCTAAGAAATTTTGAACCAAGTGTTTTTTTACTCATAATATTATCTTTGCAAACAATGACCATCTATTAGATATCTTTAGAAGTAGAATCATGGCTGCCTTTTATTGGATTCAGATTCTCTGCACTAAGACTATGTTAAAATGAAGTAATTTCAACTTAGTAGTTGATTTCTTATAGCTGAATAATTGTAAATAGGGCAATTTAATAGATATATATCTAAACAAGAGTCTGATTTATCCACCTTTCCACTTATTTTCATCATCTAGTCAGATTCACCACAAACTACCATTTCACAATTTATATGTATATATGTACAAGTATATTTGTATATATATTGTTATGCTCGGACACAATCATTGGCTGTGGTTTGCTGAACGCTATTTAATGTCACAGACATCACCAACTCCCAAGCAGAACCACATTTTAAAGCTACTAGGCTAGTTCTAGGTGAATTATTGAAAGTCAACACAGCTAACTGGCTAGCTTTCCACCCTCAAATACAAGGTCTTTGACAAACACAATTCTTCAACAAGAAAATAAGGATTCTGAACTGCAGTGTTTCAGTTAACAGGATTAATAACAATATTCTTTTACTGCATAAAAGAAATAAACAAAGAAAACAAAACAATTCAGGTAAAAATCCTTATGTATCCCAGAGGAGCCTCCACTAAAATATCCGTATCCTGGACAAAGCCCCTCATAAAATATCTGTTAATGGCGGAAGGTGAGAAGGTAGTTTGACAAAGGTAGACATGGTCCACTTTCCTTCGGACTATGGGATTTAATGGCAGAGCTCAAGCTCCAAATCTCAAGTTTATCATTTCAGTGTGAATGCAGCAGGATAAAGTTTAATATATTTAAATTGTATATTACTTACTTGGGATTTTGTGGATTTTATTCTTCTCTCCTTTTTCTTTCATTATTGGGTTCCATATCACGTTGGTGGAAGGATACAAATCTTATTTCTGATAAGACCAGGATTAATTTTTGTTCCTTTCCTCATGGACAAGTCTTTCCTTTGGGTATTCGTTTAATGAGACTTACCATGTCTCGGAGAGCTAGTTCATTCAAAAGATAAGTTCTTTCTTTTCTCTCAGGGTTCTCTGTGTTGCATTATTTTGGAATTTGGGTTTCTTTATATCACAAACTATGTTCTTGGTTTTTCGATGAACAAATGCGATTCCTTATGCATCTTCTTCCCTCAAGAAATAAATGGCGACTATCTTATCCATCTTCCCCCAGTGATGAATGAACAGCACGTGGTGAATTTTCAGACTACAGAAGATAAGTTAATCTTCCGTAGTCTGAAAATTCACCATGTGCTGATTTTCTTGGTCAGCTCTTTCTTGGTACCAAATATGGTCAAAGGCCTGCCTCCCCGCTGATATACACATGGCTAATAGAGAGTGAGGCCCTCCAACGCCCACATCACCCTGCAATGATTGAGAGGGTGGGAGAGAGAGACAGTCTTTCTTCCCATTATTCTGCATACTACTATAATCCATCCGTTGATTCTTGCCTGTTACCATCATCCGGAGACAGCCAAATGTATTAGGGTGTCATATTTCCTTGGCACTATATATATATATATATATGTATTTACCCAACCCCTCCGTCATGAGTATGATGGGACACAAGGTCATTTTTCAAGTACAGCTGGTTTAGATTCAGAGTTTTCTTTCTCCAAAACCAAATATCTAAACAATGCTTAAGAATCCAAGCTACCCCACAATTCACTCATAGTTTGAAGAAGAAAAGATTCCTTTCCCAATGGTATTGGTATAAAGTGAAATATGGACTGCTTTATCGAGGATTTGAATTTAGGTTTCTGATTTCATTTTCTAATTTGAGAACTGTTTTACTAATATATATATATATATAAGCCCAAGTATGTATTTACTCAACTCTACTCCCACCAGCAGTATTTGGCAAATGTTCAATTTATTAATTTGATTACAACTGATTTGAATTCAGAGCCTTCCTTCTCCCTGATTGATTGCCATAGAAAGGCTAAAACGATCAGTCTACTCTTACATTTATCTCTAGCTGAAGGAGAACAGAAGGATTCCTACTTTTCCCAAGAACATCTGTGAAAACTGAAATGTAAACCGCCTTTTCTAGAATTTCATCTCAGATCTCTGAGTTCATTACTTATAATGATTAGCATTATCCCATGTATGACATCCAAGTAAAAGCAGAGATTTCTGATATTGATTTTAAAAGCAAACAAATTGGATTCCACCAATTTGATGACTGATATATTGCAATCTTTTTTATCACTTGTTTCTTTTTATGTCCCTCTATGCCATCTCAGCTGAAATAAATAAGTATCTTTATATAAAAGACAGTGTCTGTTGCATTGTAACTCACAAAATATATAACTGGTGTCTGTTATTTGTCAACACAGTTTAAAGGTCAAAAAGTTACTAAATCAGCTTTCCTTACTTATATTTGATGAAGGTCTACTCAAAGTAACAAGCATCTCATGGGACAGCTGAAGTATAAAAGGCCAAAATAGGAAAACTTGATATGATAGGTAATATTACTCAATAAAGAAAACATATAGATACCTTCTGTGATTCAGAGAAGAGTCATTATCAGCTCAAGAAATCTTTGGACCACAGGATTTTTGTTGCTTTTAAACAACAGATTTACAATTCAAAAGAAAAGATTCTGTGGATCTTTTTTTACACTTTGCATGATACAGGTTGGAATTAATAGTTTGATCTGATTAGAATATTCCCAAACCTTTTTTTCTACCACTAAAACATTACACTGTCTGAAAATAAAAAAAAATTTCTTTTTTTGACACATTGAATACTTGTAGAATCACTCAGTCAAGAAATTGAGATAATAACCAGTCAAGCAAATGATTTAGTTCTACAACATAAAGAAGTCTTAGAAAGAATTCTTTGAAAGGAAAAAGTCTTATAAAAAAGTCTTGGAATGGAAAAAGTAGCCTTCCTTCCATAATAGCTCCTTAATTCTCTTCAAAGAACTTAAAGTATCACATGCACTTTTCTAAACAAACTGCAAAATTCTCTTCCAGGATTAATATTTTTTAAATTTCATCCATGGCCTGATATCACCACTTTTGCAAAGGGAGTTAAGACCTTTAGGGAAAAGCTAGAAGGTTTTGTTAGATGGAGATATGATGTTTTGCCTAAAATTCCTGCCCTAGACATGAAGTATGTAATTACTTAAAACTTCTGCAATGGGTAGGATGTAACACAAAGTTTTTTGAGTGGAGTATAGTTGGTTTGATTTCATATTTTTCCTTCTCTCGGACTGGTTACCAAATCAAAGTTAAAGAACCTAGTGTGCCCTTCTATCAAGCTCAGATGAGACAAAGAACACATAGATTCATGTCTTTCCTGAGCTTTTTAAGCTTAAAAAAATATTTGTTACAATAAAATATAATTTCATTGTGAAATATCAATTAGAATAAAAAAAACCTATCCAACATGGTATCAAATATAACAAATCATCATAACTAATTATCTTTTTAGGAACTTTTAGGAACTTTTAACTTACATAAATAAAAGTTATGATGAAAAAATACCTTTCCATGAATTTAAGTATTATACATCCGTATTATTAGTTTTAATCCATGTCAGGAAAGATTTTTAGCATCATGATTTATAATCTTAAATCCATGGAAAAAATAACTTTTTTATTAATAATAATAATAATAATAATAATAATAATAATAATCATGATGATGATGATGGTGGTGATGATGATGAGTTATAATACTTCACTGGATAAAATTGAATGAAAAATATCTTTATTTGGCAAAATGAGTTAATCCTCTTACCACTGACAGGACACTATAAGTATGTATAAACTCAACTCCTCTGCTATAAGCATGGTGTACACAAGGACATTCTTTTTGGAGGAATAAAGTCTGTTTGAATAACAAATTTACCTTCTCCTGGACTGATTGCATAAACAAGGCTAAAGAACTCAGTCTGCCTTACTATTTACTGAAAGGAGAACAAATGGATTCATGCCTTTCATGAGGTCATTGACATGAAGTGAAATATAGTCTTCTCCGAGATTTGAACCCAGGTTGCTGATACCATTTCCTATTGCACTAAGCATGCAGTCAAAAGGTTAAAAGCAATAGAAGAGTAAAAAAAGGATAATCTGATTTTTTAAATTTTTAATGGAGATATATTAGAACCAAAAATATAATCTGTGTTTTCCAATGTGTACTTTTGTTGATAAAAATTATGTGCCTCCAACAGGTTTGATTGGTTTTACAAAAAATTGCTCTTTAGGTTGAAATGGTCTCAGAGTTCTTTGGTTAACAAATAGTTTTCAGGAATGAATCTCAAAGTTTAAAGCAAAATTTTGTTCCCATTGCTATGAATGTGATGGGCATGATGGTGTCTGAATCAGACTGAGTAACTCCACTGGAGTGTGTTAGTCAACGTACTGATTGGTTGTTAATTTACATTAAAATTGCAAGATAGTTTTAGACAAACCTCATATACAACCCCCAGCAAAAATGATGGATTAGCCAGTTTAAATGATGTTTCCTTGAGGATTTTTTTTTTATTAAGCTGTAAAAAAATTGCACCAATTAATTTAAATTATCTAATCTTGTTTATTCCAGAAATATTTTGTGAAGTGAGAATGTTTAGAAATTAAATAAAAAATGTTCTGCCTTTTGTGTTATTAGTTTTTAACTGCTAAATGAAAAAAAAAAATTTTTTGTCAGGGATAGTATATATTCCTTGCTAGAATGAAAATAGTAAGGTAACAAGTAAAAGAAGCAAAGAATGATGGGGTTATTTTGAAATATACTGACTTAAACAGCTGATCTTATTTTCTATTAGATAACAGATTAGGCAGTAAGATTTTCACTAATCCACCTCAAAATGCCAACTCAAATAATCTCTCAGAAAATAAAAAAAACAAAATATCTCAGCCTGGCTCTTTGGAGATAGACTCAGCTACTTATTTCTTAAATACTATTCTGACTCACATACATTTCTTTCAAACATTTCCTCTCTCTTTGAAGCCATCATTCTGATTGCTAATGAAGAAAAGCTTCTTACTGTCTTTACTATTATGTTTGTAGCTAAGTTTGTAGGCCATTTTCTGGTGTTTCCCAGTGAACCATCCTCTTTCTTTCAGAAGGCTGATGTCTCACAAATGGTTCTGCAGCATAGTAGTTCCTACCAAAGAGAAAAAATGGGAAAAGAAGAATAGAAATTTATCCTGTTCAGTACATATACCCTCAGATAACACTGGAAATTACTTTCATCTAGAAATATCTAATGTTAATCATCAAACTGCAAAGTGTCCAAAACAATTTTTTTCTCATAGCATTTGTTTGACCAGTTAACAGTTTCTCCAATTATCTGAATTTATAAAATAAAAAATTTGTAGTGGGATATTTTTCAACCTATATTTTCAATTATATTTTATGGTCAGTAACTTCTTCTTACGTTCAAATAAGATATAATTTTAAGGTCTTTGAAGTTAGGATAAACCCATAACTTTAGTATGACTTGTGATTTTATATTTTAATCAAAGTCTATATTCTCATGTACTGATTTTAATCAAGTGAAAATATAAAAAATTTATTTAAAATTCAGAATAAAAACTGTCTAATTAATAAAAATGTCAAAAACGACAACTAAAATAAATGAACACGCTTGTCTAAAAACTTTTTTAGAAAACCATTTCCTCTTATAAACTCTGATGAGTTAAACAACTCTTCTATGAGATATGATTTCAATTTCATGTATTTAAAGAAACCTAGTAAGATAGCTAACTTTAAATTCTGCATGCAAAAAAGAGAGTTTAATTTTTAATTGATTTTCTTTCATATTACTAAAAGTTTCACTAAGAAAGGAAACTATCATTAGTTTACAAAAGCCATATTTTGTAGCCCTGGACACAGACTCCTAAATGTTTCAATAGATTTTGGAGAACATTATAAAATAAAAAAGTCTGAAAACATATACAATAAACAACCATGTTAATCAAAGTATAACTAGTAGCTATTTTAAGGATAAAATGAATAGATAGTGTATGGAGGATAGCTGGGTGGAGTAAATTTGATGTGAAGAAGAAGTAGAAGAAGAAGTGGGGTGGGAGTTGGAGAAGGAATCGTTGAAGAATGGTTTAAAGAAAGCGAGAGGAGGAGGAGAAAGATAGAAGTGATAGAAGATAAATGAAAGTATAAGTAGAAAAAGGGTAAAGAAAAAGAAGATTAGAAGGGGTCGGAGAAAGGAGAATTAAAGGGTGACTTTAGGGAGGAGGAAAAAAGAGAAAAAGTAGCAAATGGATGTATACGCGAAAATGGTATAGAAAAGGAGGAGTGGGAAGAGAAGTGAATTGACACAAGTTATAAATACACAGACTGGGCAGTATAGTTTAGGCAGCAACCGGAAGTGAAGACTACAAATGCTGAAAGCAGACTGATACAATTTGATCTCTATGCAAAAGGATCAATGCCTGACTTCTAGTTGGATAAATAAGAAAAATTCAAGAAACTAAAATTAAATTTCTGACTAATCAGAAGCTTTCCCACTTCTTTTAAAGGAACCTGGAAAGTCAGCTTTTATGATCCACTGTTAACCTTTATAAGTCAAAATATTCTATTCCGATTACAAGTTGATCATCCAGTAAGGATTTTTGATCTTCCACCTAGCATTCATACTGGGTGATAAGAAAACCAATCAGCTCAGTTCTAGAGGACCTTCACCCCAGGCAGCATCTACCTTGCATTGCCTAAAAAGAAAAGGGCTGGGTTGATTTCCTGGCACCTGAAGCACCCTAGAAGGTGAATGCCAATGGAATAAGTGCAATTTTTGCACTCACCCCTTGGGAGTCTTGCTTCGTGTGGGCTATTCCATATCAAACCAACCTTGTGTTACATCTTAAAACCATTGAGGATTGGTTAATACTATCAACCATTAAATTCCCCCACTCCAGCACTAATCTAAACCATACTCTTCAATGTTTCACAAAGCAAACTTAATCCTTCTTTTCATTACAATTTACTTGTATCAAGTAAGTTCTTCAACATAATTTGTACCAGAAAAAATGACAATAATAAATGTTGCCAACTTACACCCTAAACATTACCTGAGTAGCTGTATTCAAGAAATAAAATTAAGGCCAATTACATATTTCAGGGATTTGTTGAATAATCAGTTACTACTGATAAAAAAGACCAAATTTGAATATAAACTATAGAATCACCTTTTTCCTTTGGGTTGGTTGGACATAATCTGTGTATTTAACAATATTTATTTTCTCTTTAAATCCATATTCACATGTCGTTAATGTATGAAAAATAAAACAATGTAACTCAAGAGATCACAAAAAGGCAAAGAGTTTTACAATACAGCATCTTAGTAACAACAGTTTTCTTTTTATGAACATCAGTGTCCTAAAAAATAAATAATCAAAGTTCATTAAAACTGCCCTTTTCATTTAGATTTGCACGTACAATTTGGTGATTACTTTAATAACATTACAAAACTTCAAGGAAATTTGAAACAGATAAGTATAAATTTACCCCATTGCTCTGGCGTAGATAATATGCGACACGATGTCAAATTTAAGAGCATGAAAACTATCCAAGTTAGATGTACCAGACACGCAGGACACTGCTGGAGAAGCAAGGACGAGCTCATAAGTGATGTACTCCTATGGACTCCCGCATATGGCCAAGCAAAAGCAAGATGACCAGCTCGAATATACATACAGCAGCTATGTGAGGATATGAGATGTAACCCTGAAGACCTGCCAGAGGCGATGAATGATAGGGAGAAGTGGCGAGAGAGGGTCAGGGATATCCATACTAGTAGCACAACATGATGATGATGATGATGATGATAGATAATTTGCATTCATTGTTTTTCTTCTCTTAGACTAGTTGTCATACTAAAGCTAAAGAGACCAATCTATCCGACTATATACCCATAGCTGAGGAGTGGGAGAAAGACAAGGACACACATCCATGCACACAGTATATATATATATATATATATATATATATATATATATATATATATATATATACGAGGATCATTAAATAAGTTTCCAGACGCTTTTCATATGGGCACTTTTATTGATTGTGCACACATGAAACTCTAGTCCCCTTTGAATTAATCTCCTCCAGCTGCAATCCACTTGTATCGTTCCAACAACTTCTGGAACGCCTCTATGAAGTCCTCTTGTTTGAGCATGTTAATGACCTTCGTCACAGCCTCTTTTTTCTCCTCAATTGTCTCATAACAACAGCCTCTGAGCTTAGGGAATAACCAAAAGTCACAGGAAGCAAGGTCTGGACTTTAGGGAGGTTGAGGAACTGTCTTGATGCCCATCTTGGTCAAAATATCTGTGACAAGGATGGAGGTGTGGACTGGCGCATTGTCCTGCTAGAAATGCCACTGACCCGATTTGAAGAGTGCTGGCCTCTTCCCTAGGAATCTCTTCCTAAACTCCCTTAAAACCTCAACATAGTAACCCTAACCCTAACCCTAACCATAACCCTTTGGCCAATCAACTCTCTTCCTTGAATCTCTTATGCCACTCAAAATCTGATGCTCGATTCATGAAAGATGATTGAAAAGCAGTGTGAAGCATTCCATTCGTTTCTGTGGCATTTTTTCTAAGTTTAAAACAGAATATTTTTGCATATCGTTCTTCTAAAGTGTCCTCACATCTAGATAGCATTTCTGAAATTCACCAGCTGTGAAAATCAGGCTTTAGTAGGGTGTATTCCAATTCCTGATGTTGTTGTTTCTTTGAACCTGAAATCATAAAAATTGGTCAGTCATCTCATAAGATATCTAGCAATGACATACAGAATTTTCAAGTCTACGACAATTTTAAATGCCTGTACAAAAAAAGTCTGGAAACTCATTGAAGGCACCACGTATATATATATATATATATATATATATATTACCTTTCTTTTATCTATTGAAGGAAATTAGCACTTTCTATAATACATAATCAGGATAGAATTGTTAAAGCAGCCACCTGATGTAACAACTTAAAATGCAGAAGGCAGGCTGATACAATTTGGTTTCTGTGCAATAGGATCAATGCATAACTTCCAGTTGAATAAATAAGAAAAATCAAGAAACTAAAATGTCTTACTTCCTTTTTGGAAACCAGAAAAGTCAACATTAATGATCCACTTTAAACTTTTATAAGTCAAATATTTGATTCAAATTACCAGTCAATTATATAGTCACTCCTGCTGCTGCTGCTGCTGTTGCTGTTGCTGCTGCTGTTTTTTTTTGGATTACACATATTACAAACACAATTTTTTATAACAAGTTGCTATGCATATTTTGTAATTGAATTAATCATTAGAAAACATGTTAAGTTATTTCACACAATTTTGTATGTTTAGAAATGTCAAATTCAGTGTCTGTTTTTTCCTTTTTCATCTCACTGACAGCTGTCATAACTTCATTAAAAGTCCCTTAACCTAGACACACTGCAGATGCAAGTTGGTAATATTTATTTACTTCTAAGAGATGAATGATTAATTTTTGGATTATAATTAGCCCATGATTAAAATTTGACACCTTGCAATTTTTAAAAATTATTAACTGTGTTAATAATTTACATTATGATAAAATTTCCTTGAGTGAAAAAAAGAAGATGCTGGCTGCTTTTTTCCTTTCTTATAAATTTATATGAAGATAATGAATGTATATTAGCTCACCAAACAGCATTTAACAAACTTTTCCCTACCACCAAAACCCAAAAAGTATGGCACAAGTACATAAATATTGGATGATTGTGGAGTAAAGCAGAAAAAAAGGTTGGTTGGTTGGTTGATTGGTTTAAGCATTTCAAAATTTGCTTGCTTATTTTATGGTGAAATCAGTTTAACTATTATTGTCTCCAATTATAAATGGTGCAAAAATGTATTTACACAATCATTTTAAACTGATAAACACTCCATTTTCTCAAAGACAGGATCCTAATTGTTACAACATTTCAAGGTAAGAGTAATAAAAGGATGACTTCACACACCTCAGAGCTGTATTTTATATCAATATCATACCTAAAACACTCTTTTTTTTTGGTCTGTGTGTAGGGGGTATGCCTCTGTAAGGAATGAAGTCTGCATATTCTAGGTTCTGCTGACTGGATGAGAAAAAGAATGAGTTTAATAGTTTAAAACACTTGGATCAATAACAACTCTTCTCCAAATTACAGAAAATATCTAAAAATAAAATGTTTGTATATTTTTTGAATGAACAAGTGAAGGTCTTTCTAAAACGGAAATTGAAAACAAGTGAAGAGGAAGTTGAAGATGATTTGGGGTAAAGAACATCTAAGATCTGCAATATTAAGAGGTTGAAATTCACTGAATGATTTAGGGAGCAAATCAGAAAGTGATTCCAAATTCTAAATGATGCTTAAACAAATCTTCATTATGAATCTTAATTTGAACAACTACAATGAGAAAAAATAAATGAGTGAAAAGTAGGGCTAAAGATGCAATGTGTTCATCATTCACCTGCCAAGTGTTTGGTTAACAGTAAAAAAAAAAATAGGAGACACAACAGTTTGATATGGATTCTCTGTGAAGATGCAAACATTGAGAAGTAGAAGAAAATAAACTTGGAAATCTGATTTAAATAAAGAATAAGATAAGATGATTCAGAATATAAAAAATGTTACATCTGCTGCTATAAGATCCTCATTTTAGTACAGGACATAACCAAAAAGGAATGTTTCTTGAGGACACTGTTAAACTGCATCCAGTGATGATGAGTGTCTTATCAATAGGTCAAATAGATTGTTTTTAGATATTTTTTAAAATGATTTTGAACTTCATTATTACAATGGCCCTAAAAATATTGATTTTGTAACTAAGCAATGAAGTGTTTACTTGTTTAAGATGATTATGAAGATGTATTTTTGTATTGTATATTGTAGGATAACATAATCATAAAACTAACTTTCACATAAAATAACCAAAAAAGGTTGACATACCATAAGATCAACTAACCAAGCAAAAAAAAAACATTGGTAGGAAGATTATTTTGCATCAAATTCTTCAGTGACAAAGCCTTGATTCCTGCCTTGAAAATCATCTGTTGGAATTTTGGTACTGACCTCAGGCACAAATGTATGATTACTTAATCTATGAAGCAGGTGACATTGATATTTACAAAGCTGGATAACAGCCAATGAGATGATATTATTATAGATAGGGCTGATTAACTTTTACTTACTAAGAAATTTATGTTTCTTCTTAATTTTTTCTATTTTGATTTGTGTGAGTTGAATATCATAGTCTACAAATAGGTGGAAATATACTTTTGCTCCATGGGATTTTCTGTGTGTATGAAGCAGTGGTTCTTGTACACAAACTATAGATGAATAAAAATACTGAAATTTAGCTGATCACCATGCTGTCAGTATTTTCCTTTACCAAATTTAAACCATCAGGGACTCTACAATCCACCACCATATGAAATTTGATTTGACTTGGACTTTTACTTTCCAAATTTCAAACAATTATTATTTTGTTCCCATTTCTATATATATATATATATATATATATATATATATATATTCAACTATATAGATCAATATTTTTGTTTTGTCATATGAGAAATAAAAAATCTCAATTTAGATTTAATATTTAATGTACTTTTTCATATATATATATACAACAATACTTTTAAAATCAAAATTAATATAGACAATAAAAGTTTTTTGACTAGCACTGATAAAAGATATTAGGATGGGTTGCTTTTACCAAAATCTGTTCAAAGAAATTTAAAAGTCTGCACTGTTTATTATAAAAAAAATTATAAAAGAAGTTTACAGCTTACTATAATGTTGCATCATTACTCTCAAGCATACTCTCCTTTTTACTTATCCCTCTTTCTAAACTGCTAACATATTTACCTCTCTTAGAGAATAAATCATCATAATCAAATAACGCTGATAGCACAGATTTCCCTGACAAAAAGTCATGGAAATCTTTTGCTGGCTGCTTTATTTTTTCTCATCAATAGATGCCACTCTTAGAGATGAGGTTAGTTGATTGCTATCTGCACTTCTGTCACAGATGTGATCTGGTTTTCTTTCAAGGAAGTAAACACTCTAGCGGGTCAGGAAAACAAAAATGAAAAAAAAAGTTTATGCTTACGCTTTTAAACTTTAAGTTTTAAATTAGTATAAGTCAAACTATGCCTTTTTATCTTAATCATGGTTTAGATTTTAATCTAGCATACTCATTTGTACTATTTTTTTTGTTTTCATTTCAACCCAATTTGACACTTTTTTGTGTTTTTTTTTGTTTTGTTTTTGTATACACCCTCTTCAAAACAGACCAGTAGGAATGATAATAAAAACAAAAAGTACTTGCAAAAGACACTTTGACAAAGAACATAAACTATTAATATTTAATATTCAGTGTCTCTATAAAATATTTCCAGCTTCAAACTGAATGGAATGGAAGTCTTAGTTTTACTTATACATTTAGTTGTGACAATATTTTCCAAGAGGACTTACATTTTTGCATTGAAAACATCCAATAAAAACAGATAAAATGGATACTCCTATCTTTATATTCTTCCACAAGAGAGTCATAACTTTTTTTAAGTTCTATCCAATTTGATGATTTTTTTTGTAATTTTATTTTCTTTATACCTCTTTTCAAAATGGCCTCAGAAAAGACTGAATAAAAAAGATGGTAGCTTAACACAAAATATACTGACATTTAATAAGAACATTTTAACTATTGCTATAATATTGAAGAACCATTTAAAATAGTGTCTTCTGTTCATACTGCTTCAAACTGCATGAAATGGAAGTGTTAATTTTTTGTACATTTACTTTTGACAATATTTTACAATAGGGGTTACATTTACTTTTTGGAAACATATAATAAAAAAAATTACTTATAATACTAGAGAGAATCTTTTAACAGATTCACACAAAGTCAATCATATCTTTCACAGTATCAACATAGAATAAAAGTAATGATTTGGGGGCAAAAATGACTGCTATATTCAGCAAAATTTCAACAACCTTTTTTCTGCTAGTAATCACTTTTAATGCAAATATTCTTTTTCTTTTCAGTCATTTTTATTGCTCTCACAC
Organism: Sepioteuthis lessoniana; assembly: GCA_963585895.1. NCBI lineage: Eukaryota > Metazoa > Mollusca > Cephalopoda > Myopsida > Loliginidae > Sepioteuthis > Sepioteuthis lessoniana. Next base: position 30,366,004 of record OY757924.1, read on the forward strand.
CTGAAGCAGAAATAGATTATTTACTGGTGGTTGATTAAAAAGAAAATAAAGAAAATAAAACTTGCACCGAACTTAAGGCAAAAGTAAAACAAAATCTGTATTTTTGCTATAATCAGCACATAATAGTTTTAACACTTTGGCTATTGGAGAATCTTCACAGCAGACTCTAATAATGGAGGAAGTTACTCTGGTTATTCAACTGTGTAATCAATGTACGCAATTTACATCATTTATTTTCTTTGTTCAAGGAGTTTAATTATATTTTCTTGTTTCTAGGAGTTATATTACAAGGCACTTCTTACTAAAAGCAGTGAATCATATAAACAATTAATGATTGAGAGGTTAAAGAGTCTATTTCAAAAAGATGTTTAGAATCTAATACCCTTTTTAAGAATTACCATAAACCCTTCCTCTATGCTGCAATGGAGACAGTTATCATATTCTAGGAGCCTAGAATATACCAACCACATTCTCTGCAGAGGACTAAAACCCTGCCCGAAAGGGTAGCCTAGATATAATACTAAACTGCATCTATTGGTAAGAGTTCAGCTCTAACACTCTGAAAAGGGTAGAGTCAGACCTTCATTTCCATTATTCCCTGGCCCACTCAGATCTAAAGAGGTAGTTATTGTGAAGGTCCAATCTATGGATCAAATAGATTTGTTTGGCAAATATTTGTATTAGATAGGAACACATGAAACTGTATGCAAACAAATTATCATTATTAAAGGGGAAGTGGTACTTGAATACATATATTTGTGTATAGATGACTAGTTTTTGATAGGAATACTTGAAACCACATAACTGTGTGCAAACAAATTATGATTATTATTACATAGAAATAATGATTTGAAACCAAATACCTGCATAAAACAACATAAAATAAACCAAAATTATTTTTCCACATAGGCAATGAATTTTCCATGGCAATGAACAAGGGCTTATATGCTGCACTCATAGGAGGGGTGCTTTAAAAATAATGCCTCTTATTTTATTTTATCATCCCTCAATGTCTAGTGGGGGAATGTTAGTAGGATGATTGGAAAGGTTGGACCATCCTACCAATAACCTATATCTCTTTTCCTAGATACAGATATCAGCTGAGCAACAGTCTGGAAAAATGCAGTTTGGTTGTAAAGTTGAATCATGTTGTTGATTCTGCCCATAGAGGAAAATCGGAACTCAATAATTTTCATCAATGCTTGTTGAATATTTACAAAGATCAAACCAAAAATGTTATTAGAATTATAGGAAGAGGATTATGCTTCATCAGTGGAGACAATGATATGAGAAACAAGACATGTTCAAGAGAGCTGTCAATTCAAAATGTCCTGATCTCCTGATGTTCAAAAATTGGGCCAATAAAAGATGAACTACAGAGAAAACATTTTCCAGATTATGATAACATCATCACTGTACTGAAAAAGTGGATAACCTATACTGATGCAGATTTTAAAAATTATTTTATGTAAACTCAGCAAGGATGAAAATAGTGGTGGGTCTCAAATAGAATTACATTTTGTTGTTAAAATATTGAACTATCTAACAATAGTATAGTGTTCCATGTACGAGGATCATCAAATAAGTTTCCAGACAGTTTTCCTATGGGCACTTTTACTGATCTTACACACATGAAACTCAAGTCCCCTTTGAATTAATCTCCTCAGACTGCAATGCACTTGTTGTACCGTTCCAACAACTTCTGCAAGGCCCCATGGAAGTTCTCTTGTGTGAGTGTGTCAATGACCTTCATCACAGCCTCTTTTTTCTCCTCAATTGTCTCATAACAACAGCCTCTGAGCTTAGGGAATAACCAAAAGTCACAGGAAGCAAGGTCTGGACTATAGGGTGGCTGAGGAACTGTCTTGATGCCCATCTTGGTCAAATAGTCTGTGATAAGGATGGAGGTGTGGACTGGTGCATTGTCCTGGGGCAAATGCCACTGACCCGATTTGAAGAGTTTTGACCTCTTCCGACCAAATCTCTTCCGGAACTCCCTTAAAACCTCAACATAGTAACCCTAACCCTTTGGTCAATCAACTCTGATGTATTGACTTCCTTACTCCAGCCACACCTCTCATCATCCCTCTCAGACTCCCTGCCTTCCTTGAATCTCTTATGCCATTCAAAAACTGATGCTCAATTCATGCAAGATGGTCGAAAAGCAGTCTGAAGCATTCCATACGTTTCTGTAGCATTTTTTCCAAGTTTTAAAGTTTAAGTCTCTGATTGCATTTTTGAAATTCACCAGCTGTAACAATCAGGCTTTAGTAGGGTGTATTCCAATTGCTGCTGTAGTTGTTCATTTGAACCTGAAATCATAAAAATTGGTCAGTCATCTCATAAGATGCATAGCAATAACATAGTAAATTTTCAAGTGTCTACGACAATTTTAAATGCCTGTTCAAAAACGTCTGGAAACTTATTGAAAGCACCACCTATTTGCTTAAGTTTCCATGGAAATATATAAGAGGCATTATATATGACCTCACCACTTATGACTATATATATATATATATATATGTATAAGAGTCATTAAATAAATAGGTATAATTTTGTGAAATAAGCACATGATTATATCAATGTAAACATATATGCATCTTTTTTTCTTTCACTCACTCTCTATCGCCCTCTCTCTCTCTCTCTCCCCATATATATATATATATATATATGAGAAATTTGTTTTATCGTTTACCATTTGTCTTTATTTGGTAATAAAGCTTTTGCAAGATGTATCGATCTAAATCATTGCACTGTCTCATTGCCAGATATCTAGACAAAATATCTTATCATTGCTGTGCCACAATGATCGATATAAAAGTAAATGGGAAAAGAGAACTTCAGAAAATTAGTCTTCCAGAACTGATCAAACAACCAGGAAAAACTTGTTATAGCTCTTGTCAAATTTACCAAAGGTTATTTAATACACAGAAATTGGGATTGTTTTGGAAATGGAATGAATAAATAATTAAAAGATTTCCTGGTTTTCCATTACATTGTTTACGATTTTTTCAGACTTCATAGACAAAAATTTAAATGTCATTCATTGTGTGAGTATTGTGGATTAAAGACTGATCCCTAAAATTTGTATCTATACAACTTGAAGATAGTTATTTTTTTGCTGATTTGTCACCTTCTGATTCATTCCAGACACGTCAGAAATTATAAGAAATATTATGAGAGGAGAAGAAATAATGTGACTTTTAACAGAAATTGATTGTCTATATATTGGCCATAAGATGAAGAATCAATTGTGAAATGAAAATTTCATATACTGAAAAATTATCAGAGAAAATAAAAGCTTTAGTGTTCAATCGACTTTGGATATAATAAGCAGAAATTATTTAATTAACTGTAATTAAGATGGCCAACTTAAAAATAGAAATAAAAATATTATTCTTAAGAGGAGGAATCACTAGTGAAATAAAAATGTGTTATTGACTGATAATCTGTTTGAGAAAATAAGTTTCAATCTACAAGTATAAGTGGAAACAATCAAAATTTGGATATAAATAAGTACAATAGCTACTACACCAAAGTATGGGGGGTGCTACTCTTTTCCCTGAATTGCTCCACTTTACCCTTGATCCATACTTTATAATGCTGAGTGTTAAGCAAGGCAGCATCAAGTATGATTTTTTAAGTCTTTAGGATGCCTTGACCTGGGATTGAACCCCAGTCACCTGGGCCATTGGCAAACACTCTACCAATTAGGCCAATGGGCTGATTAAAATACAAAAAGACAAAACATTTGATTTCAGAGATGATGAGATTCAATAAATCAAAGAAAAATTGATGTACAATGTCTTGTATTGATTTCAATTTTGATATCTACAAAAATCTCTAAGTATTAACTAAAGGGAATTTAGATTGGATAATCAGAACAACAAGCAAAAAAGTTGATCCACATCTCTCATTTCTATTTCATATAACTTAAATCTACACTTGACTTTTACATTTGAACTTGTCTTTTGAATGCACACTTGAATCTTTTATTTTCCTATTCATTTTCATCTTTGATGTTTGAATTTTCAATGAACTTAACTCTTCTTTCCAGATTTATCTTTTTTAATTGAATTTTGGCACTTGATTCCATTCTTAACTCTTGAATTTACACTTGTATCTTATTCCAAACTTGATTCTTGGATCCAGAATTAATTTCTTAATGTGAAATTGAAACTGGAATTCATATTTATACAAATGAGATGTGAACCAAATTTAAATTTTTGATCCAAACTAGAGTTGTTGCTAAAATTATATGTTTGAATTTATATTTGACTCTTGGATTTAAGATGAGAGTTTTTGATTTAAAGTTATCATTTGAATCAACACACAGATCTAAGCTTGATTTTTTAATAACACTGCATTATGAGAATACTGATAGGAGGCAATGCATCAAAATGTAGAGCTCTATAACTTGGAAATATTTGTCCTGCTCTAATTCAACAACTTAATTCAAACTGTAATTGTGAGTGTAACATTTCTTTCTACACTGTCTCCCATTTCCAGATTCCATAAAAAGATGTCTTCTCATCAGCACATCATGATGAAAAACAGAGAGGATAGTGCAAAGTGAAGCTTTGGGAGAACCTCTCCCTCAGAGTTATTTTACTGGCCAAATGGTAGCAACAGTCGGAAGCTGTTACCATAATTTTCCCAACTGCCTGGTTTATAGTTTCCAGTATCCCTCTCTAATACAACTAATTTGCACAGTATTATATAGTTTCATGTATTCTTATATAAAAATGATGATTTTCAAACACAACTCTTAGACCCATAGATGAGACCCTAACAATTACTATCAGTACAGGTCAGGGAGGGTGTAGAAGCAATGCCAATGAAGTGGTGATAAGACACTCCCCTGAACTCCTGGACTGAAGCCTAACCACTGGACCCAGTTTAAGTTCATACCCAGGAAACCCATTTGAGAAAATCATAACCCTCTGTCAGGATTGTAGTCAGCAAATTATGTAAGTAAAGTTAGCGACCATAGTCGAGGGTGACCCGAAGGCTCCCTTTTCGATAGCTACTACACCAAGGTGTAGGGGAGGGCGCTACTCCATTCCCAGGATTGCTCCACTTTACCCTTGAACCGTACCTTATAATGCTGAGTGTTAAGCAAGGTAGTATCAAGTTCCATTTTTAAAGTCTTTGGTATGACTCGACCTGGGATTGAACCCAGGTCTCCCGGGCCATTGGCGAACACATTCAAAAATGTTGATTATAAGAGAAGAAATCGCTGGTGAACTGAAATTTTGTTATAGACTGATAATTTCTCAGACAAAATCTATAAACCTAAATGAAAGCAAACAACAATCAAGTATTGATAAAAATACAAAACATTTAATAATTAGTGATAGTAAGAGCCAAAACAACAAATTGATATGAATGCAAATTTTTGTACTGCTGTGAATTTTTCTTGATATCTGAATAAGTCTTCAACAATTGGGTTAGAAAAGTCAGAAACAAAGAAAAAGATAAAAGGAGTTGAAGCTAACAGATTCTAATTTCAGTTTGGTTTGGTTTCCTTGTTTAATGGCCTATCAAACTGAGTGGGTTATTTAAAGACAAAGCTATCCTTGTACAACAGCAGTAGTACTGTGTAACATATAGTTTGTAGGAGTAGGGGCTTCATACTTTTTCTAAGGGTATTAGTCCAAATGTGAACTTAATAGAATGATTGGATTTTGAACTCACATACTACTATGGTTGAGAATTTAGCTGCTGCACTACAGGGACTCCCTCTCAATTTTAACTTCAAAACCAAAGTAAAGTCATTAAAAGTTCATTCTATCAGCTGAGTTAATTCAAATGTCAAATGTAACGAGAGTCAAATTTGATTCTCTGATCCAAAACATGACAGCCCATTCAGCTGTGGCAGCAGAATACACAGACAATATCTTTACAGAGTTGTAAATCCCCTCCAATGAATGTGTTGCGGAGCCTATAAGCGTGTCAGCCCCGCAAATGAGCTTAGTTAAATGCCAGCGAGTGTGCATGGCCAAAGACAATGGTAGAAGATAAAAGGTGAGATAATAGGTACAACAAAAGTGACGATTTTATAGCCGGAATTACAAATGTGTATGTAAATGTCCATGGCGGTTGTAATGTGGTCTTCAGCAAGGATGGGTTACATCGTTAGCTGGTATGGTCGAGTTGTAGTTGTACGCAGCAGGACATTCGACGAGGGTAGATGGCATAGGTCGAGTCATGGAGATACAGCTAGATGTTTGATGCTGGTAAGCTGAGGTCGGTCGGTTGTTGGTAAATCGATGTCCCGGTTTTGATATTTCATTAGTATGATCAAGTCATGGTTGCTAGCCCATAACAGCGAGTCATTACATGGGCTAGTTGTTGCAATATTAGGGCAGTCCATGACAGCGAGTCGTTACGTGGTCTAGATGCTGCATTGCTAGGGTAGTCCGTAACAGCGAGTCATTACGTGGACTGCATCACAGGAGCATCATGGTCAGTAGCTATGGCTTTGTCATGCCAGATAGCTGTGCGTGTGTTTCCTTTACGGTAGCAATGGTTTTGTCATGCCAGATAGCTGTATGGGCGTATCGTTGATGGTAGCTATGGCTTTGTCGTGCCAGATAGCTGTGCGGGTGTATCGTTGATGGTAGCTATGGCTTTGTCGTGCCAGATAGCTGTGCAGGTGTATCGTTGATGGGAGCTATGGCTTTGTCGCACCAAAGCTGTGTGGACAAATTGGGGCGGTAGCTATGGCTGTTTCACGCCTAAGCTGTGCGGACGTATGGAGGCGGTAGCTAAGGCTTTGTCGCACCAAAGTTGTCGTGGTAGCTTAAGCTTTTCGCACCAAAGCTGTGCAGACATATCAAGGTGGTAGCAAAGGCTTGTGCGCCAAAGCTGTGCAGACATATCGAGGCGGTAGCTAAGGCTGTTTCGTGCCAAAACTGTGCGGACGTACCGAGGCGGTAGCTAAGGCTTGCGCGCAAAAGCTGTCCAGACGTATCGAAATGATAGCTAAGGCTGTTTCACGCCAAAGCTCTGCACTGTTGAGCGAACAGGCCAGGAGGACGAGGCTAAGATTAGTGTTGTCTTAGTGCTGCATGGATGGTGGAGCGGTAGCTAAAGGCCAACCCCTGCCTTTAGCGCTGCGCAGCCAAACGGATGAGTGAAACTGAGCGATGGTTAAGACTGGCTGGTCTTTGTGAGTCCTCTTCATGTTTGCCTCCAGGCCATCTATTTCGACTGGTCATTACTGACCGCCAGAGATGCTCCGACCCACAGAAGGAAACCTCTCATAGCCCTTAAAAAGGACCGTAAAAAAAAAGGTTGTTGAATCTACCACTAGAAGTGGCGGTGTGATGGGTGCAACCACGATAACATAGGACCCGAGCCTTGTGGAGCCGAGTGGCCCCTGAGAGCGTCTGCGTAGACCTCTGAATTTTCGCCGCCTAAACCCTTTTTATATGGAAGAAAGGGAACTCCACCTCTGTCGCGCCACGTGAATAGAAAGTTCTTCTACAAAAAATGGACGTAGAAAATAAGTACTTCTATAGTCCGGTATGGGCTAGCGAAGAGTATTACCTCCATTTCTATAGAATTATTTCTGGCAGAAGTGTTTTGCAAATGTTGATAAATGTTAATTTATCCCCTTCTTAGCTGTAACGGCCGGTTAGAGTCGAAAAAGGGTTTCATCATTTCCGGCCGCGCCTGGATGTTATTTCTCTAGGGCGAAAGGTGTAATCCGATATGTTTACGTTCATAGGCCTGTTGTGGCAAATGTTCTGTAATGACACTAAACAATCTGATGGTGGGGCTCCAATAATGCTGGAGTTTTGGGAATTGCAGAGTAGTTCTTCATAGCTATTGCTCCAAGGTCCTCTCTGGTCTGGTGTAGTAACACCTAATAGGGTCTGATCAATGAATCAAATAGAATAGTTTGACATTTAAACTGAGTGCAAACAGGTAACGTACTAAATTGAATTGCTTGAAATAGAATTTCTTGAAATAGAATTGTTTGATCATTTAGCTGTGTGTAAACAAATGACTGATGTTGAATTGAATTCTTAGTGATACATTGCAATACCAGGAATTATTTAATTTTCTTGTCTTATATTTACAAATCATATATTTCTAATTATATGTATAAGTTGGATTTGGTATTAAATAACATAAAATAGTTTTTATGCCATAAAACCAAACCAAACCAAACCCAACCAAAACATGACTATTTAATCCAAACTTAAGTCTTTGATTTAATCTTAGTGTTGAAATTATACTTGACTCCTGAATCTAAAGTCAAGTCTTATCTCTAGACTTGATTCTTGGATCTACACTTGAATACTTAATCCTTACTTGAATCAGATTTGCTTCTTTAATCTAAAATTCAATCTACATTTGACTCATATATCCAATCTTATCTTCTGCATTCACACACAACTGTTGGGTCCAGAATCTATTTCTGAAACAAGATTTAATTATTTAATCAAAACTGACACTTGATTTGAGGATGCAAACTTGACTCTTGAATCAAAACCAGAGAGAAAATGGCTTTGATTGGATGAAAATTCTTTACTAACACTAGTTTACAATTTGGAATTAGCTTACAGCTAGAAATACTTAAATGAAATTTGGATTGATAAAAGGAAAAAAACATGGTAAATAATTGGAGCATGAGAATCAAAACACTGTCACCACAATGAGCAACTTTTGTTGATTTACTTGGAAAATCAATAGCCTGACAGAAGGGCAATAGAGATTGTTTCTCTGATTTATCAGCATGATCTCCTGCATGTTCCACCCCAACACCATTACCAGGTTACAACTTGAAACAAACCTTTTAGCAGAAACCATCAATTTGTACCCAATCTGAATAAGAATTTCTGTAGAATTTGTGTTTTGATGATATGAAGGGGCAAATCATTAAATCCCTTAGGCCAAAACACAGTAGAAAAGAATTAAGTGGAATAAAACAAAGAAAATGGAGGAAAAAATGCCAGAATTGGAGAAAAAAGGCTTTTAGTAACAGGTTTCATAAATAGAAATAAAACAGATTTGAAAATAAAAAAGACTTGATTAATGTTTTCTCCAAAATCTGTCAGCAGTATTTTCCTATGAAGTCTCAAGGGAATATAACCCTACAAGAAAATGGAAGAAAAACACATCATAATATATAATTCATTTAATACTAATATATATATATATATATATATATATATATATATATATATATATATATATATATATATATACACAAATCACACACACACACACACATATATATATATATATATATGTATGTATATATATATGTGTGTGTGTGTGTGTGTGTGTGTGTGTGTGTGTGTGTGTGTGTGAAAGGCAGTATGCATGCACAAACAATCATCAATAAAAATGAAGAGAAAAAGATCTACTGAGTAACATAATGATTCTCAGTAGTTAAAACAAAATCAAGGAAATTAGTTTAAATCCTGATGGAGATGTTTTATACTTCTACTATTGGTTATGGTAAAGGCATGAATCTGATTTTAATCATGAGATATATAGACACATCTCATTATTGGTGTGCTATAGAATTTGAAATAGAGAAGATTAATTTATTATGCTTTCAAAGTAAATTCCCTGATAGTACTACTGAAATTCTTGGTTGTCAAGAAAGATATTTCATCGTCTCCTCTCACCAAGGATCAATATCAAGATTACTATATCCAAGATATACTAATACTGAGCACAACACTAGGAAAGACAAGATAAGCTCATTGACATATTCAAGAGCATTTGATATATAAAATATATGTACCAATGTTAAGAAATACTCTAATGTATCCCAATAGATAGAATTATACACATATTGTTCCATGAACAAGCTTTATATGGAAGGGGGACAAAATCACAAAAGACTTATTTGATGAGCATTGGTAATATTGCCATGTGGCTTAATTGTTTCCTTGCAGAGACAAAGACGATGTCTCTACTGTTCAAAGAAAATCACCTCCTAACTGGTAATTCTGTTAGGGAGATAATTATTTATTCTATCCTCATATATCATGATGATGATTATCATCATCAAGTTTTACTTATAGCATAGAATTCTTTGACTTTCTCTTACCATCTGTTACAATTGCTCTGTTTAGGTTCTCTATGCAACATCCAGTGTTTGCACCGGACAGATGAATGTAAGTCCATGTGTTGGGGTCCAAAAGGAAAAATCCCTTATGAATTCCTCCTTACTTATCCAGGAGTAATTGGCATGTTTTGTTCCTCTTACATTGATTGTTAGTGAGATGGGAAGTAAGTGACTGTACATCTGCTTCCAGGATTTGTTCAAAACAGCAGAAAGCATTCTTGTGTTGTTCCTATTTAGCAATATTTCCAAACATCTCCCAAGAGTCCAGGTAGTGCATCTATACAGTTGTACTAATTGGGCCACAGCTTGGATAAAATCCCATTTCATTTTATCAGAGAAATCAGATTTCTATTTGATAAACAACCTCTCAATAGCTGTCCATGCTTTTCCTATGCATATATTAACATTGCTTTCAGAAGGCAAAATGTTGCTGGCAAGGTATGTGGGCTATTCCACTAATTTCAAAAGCTTCCTTCTTCAACTGAAGTTTGCTCCTTCTTGTTTAAAATACATGAACTCTGCTTTATTTGCATTTATATTAAAGCCAATGCCTCTTGCTGTTTGTTCCAGATTATGCAGCAAAGATTCAGTTTGGGCAGGATTATTAGCAAGAAGCACTAAATCATCTATGAAGTCTGCATTTGTTATAGTTTCAGCAGATATCACCAACTTTTTGTCTTTTTTTTCATATGAAATCATTTTCTTTTATTAGATCTGACATTCATAGCACATAATTTTAACTGATCATAAATAGATATAGTGTTTATGTATCTCCACAGACAATGTCAAAGAGGTTGGTGTCTCATCCATCTTTTTGTAAAGCATCATAATAGCAGTAACACTTTGTGGGAAACTTTCCTCTTAGTACTTTATCCATCATTCTTCTGAGTATGGAATCAAATGATTTAGAGAAATCTCCAAACAACAGTGTTGCCTCAAGATGTTTTTCATATACTCCTTTGATGATTTGACTGTCAGAATCTGAGGTTGTGGACTGATTTCACCAAAAGCTGTTCTGATTTTATTTAAGAATTTTCTCAACTAAAGGTTCATTCCTATTCAGAAACAGAAGTTGATGATAGCAATTAGAGTTATACCTCTTTATTTATAGACAGAGTCGAATAATTCAAGCTGTGTGTTTTCCAATTTCATTGTCCTCAATTCTTCAAGAGGTATTTCGTCAAGGTCGGCAGCTTTTGTGTGATTTTCATTCATTTCAGTACTGCATCTAGTTCTTTGTCAGTAAATTGTTCAAGTATAATGTCTAGTTGGCCATTAATAATTTCTTTTGAAGGTTTTTCAAGAAAATTCTTGAAATCTTTGTCTGCTATTGAAGTCTTTCTTCTTGGCTGCCAGATTTTAGTTTTGCTCTCAAAGGGTTTTCCTTCCATTAACTTCATAACTGTCAGCCAGGCTAATTTAGATTGTCTATTTTCTCCTAAATTTCTGATTTTATTGATTTGGCCTTTGATTTATTCCAGTTCTTCTTTTTGTTATGTTTTTGTTCTCTTTAAGCTGTCTTAAATTTCTGTACATCAGTGTTAGATTTCTTTTAGTTAAGGATGTTTTTTTCATGTTATGTCATTTTTTCTTACTGCTATTGTACTCTCAAGGAATTCTACATTTGGCTCTTGATTTGATTGGCATGCATCCACTTGCTGCTTCCATAAGAGCAGTTATAAATTTTTCATATTAACAATTTCATCATCATCATCATATCGCGCTGGTAGCACGGATATCCCTGACCCTCTCTCGCCACTCCTCCCTATTGTTCATCGCCCTAGGTAGGTCTTCTGGACAACATCCCATATCCTCACATAGCTGCTGAATGTATGTTCGTGCTGGTCGTCCTGCTTTTGCACGACCATGTGTGGGGGTCCATAAGAGTACATCTCTTATGAGTTCGTCCCTGCTTCTCCAGCAGTATCCTGCATGTCTGGTCCATCTAACTTGAATAGTTTTCATGATAGGGGGCAGGTGGCCGTACAGTTGGTGTCTTGTGGGGTGTTGCCGCCAGGACTTGTTCAAGATTGCACGTAGCATTCTTGTGTAATTGCCGTCTAGCTTCTTCTCCAGCCATTTTGTTAGCATCCATGTAGTGCAGCCATATAGCAGTATCGATGTGACCACTGCCTGGAAGAAACTGCGTTTCATTTTATCGGTTAGGTCTGATTCCCATATAATCGATAGCCTATTGATAGCTATCCATGCTTTCGTTAACCTCGTTTGGATGTCCTTTTCGGTGTATTCGACGCTGCTTCCTAGGTAAGTGAATTTGTCTACTAATTTAAGAGGGGTTCCTTCTAGAGTGGAGATGTCCCCTGTTTGATTATAGCACATATATTCCGTTTTGTGTGCATGAACATATAGGCCTATGCTTGCGGCTGCTTGTTCCAAACTATGCAGTAGTGTTTCGGCTTGGTCAGGTGTATTTGCCAGTATCGCTATTTCATCGGCATAGTCGGCATCGGTAATTGTTGTTGTGGGGTACCTTCTGCTTCTTTTCTTCGTCAGTTCGAAGCCATTCTCTCTGATTTTGTCAATCGATGTTCTAAGTACGTAGTCTAGACAAATGATAAAGAGGTACGGAGCCAGAGTGTCCCCTTGTAGTACTCCTGCTACAAAAAGAGTATAAAGCATGATTTTTACAGTTGGACATATTAATTACTTATATCTCTATTGGCAAGTGAGGACCAATCATTTCATGTAAGTTTACCAGTTTGTTTCTTAATTTGATGTAGATTCAAATTTTTGCCGAGAAAACTCTGCGATAGAAAGACACTCTTTCAAAGGAGGAGTATGCCTTTCGATTCAAAGCATTGTTTGTTTATTTCTTGCTTATAAATATATAATCTTGCTGTGATTTTAAGTTTTTGGGTTTGTCCATAGGTTTTCTTCCCTTTTTGAAATTAGCTATTTAGGCATACAAGCTTGTTCTCAAGAGAAAACTTTGATGGAAATTCACTGTTTCTGTTTGGCAAGTAGTGTAAATAGAATTTAGTTATTTCACTTTGGTTCTATGAGCATTTCTCACTCCCCCAGTGATTAGAACATTGAGCTTGGTAATGTGTTGGGCAAGAGAAGATAGGTCATTCTAAAAGGTGTTGATGTCCATTTCCTCACTGGCATTAGTGGGGTTGTAGAATGAGGCAATTGTTGCCATTAAATATAGGACATATAATTCCCAGTTGGATTTTCTCTATGCTATTTAGTAATCTTAAAGTATAAAGATGCCATAGACAGAGTTTTTCTTTGCAAATTTGTCACTTTTAAGTTACACAGCTTTTTTATCTCTCTGACAAAATCTGCTTTCTTTTATTTTTACTTAATTATTATTTACTTGTGAGATTTTGTGTCAGCGTTAACTGGTGCTCTTTCACTGGAGTCTGTGTAATAGCAAGTCTCCTCAGGTCTCCAGGACTCTTCTCAGTATTCTAGCCAATCTTACCAATGCTGTGATCAATTCTTCCACTGATTTCCAATTCTTCTAGGCGTTTTTTCAAGATTTTGGAGGATCATTTTAAGTGCACTAACTACAATGAGTATCACCATCAATCTCTTCCTCTCCAGATTTTTACTTCTCCAGCAAAATCCATGTATTTTTATATATTTTCACCTTCTTTTATTTTCCAAATGGCAAAATTCATGAGATAACAAATTCTGACTGGGTGATTCGTTTTGACTTTAAAAATTCCAACAAATTATGTTTCATCTTCTAGGATGGATTCTTGTTTGTGTGTACACCATTCCATAAGATGGTCAAATTTTTATCTCTTGCCCAATTCCCTGTAGATCACCATTCCTATCAAGTCATACTTAGTCTTGTACTCCTTTTGTGCTTATTTACTGCATTCACTTATTTTGTGAATAAGTATTTCATCTCTTTCTCCACAAAACCGACTCTTGCAATTCTGTTATATATTATCATATTTTATTTCAGTATAATTATTTCTTATGTCATTGTTTTGTGCTGCTATTAGAAGATATTCAGTTTCTTTCTTGAGGGTTCCATTTCTTAAACATGTGCATGTCTTCTTTTGTTCAATTTAGATTGCTGCTTAAAATATCTTTATGATAGTTTTTCTTCCCAGTTTTTTGTTTATTTTCCGTCATCTCAAATTATAATTGCTGTTACTGGCTGCTGTAATTAATCTTTATTTGTTTTGTTTTTTTAAGTTGTTGTCAAGTTTTGTTCTGATGAATCTGAATAATCTTCACTGCTGGTGAGTCCCTTTCATTCTTCAATTCTTAAGACATTTACTCTGTCTGCATCAACTTTTGAATGTAAGGTCATGTGCATAATCATCTATCTCTTGAATTTTGGTCCATTTGTCTGAGTTTCACCCTTTGTTAAGAATAGTCTTGAGTATCTTACCTAGTACCAGAATGCCCTAGTTTTTATTTGTTTGATGAGATTTCTGCTGCAGAACTTTGTTTTGAGAAGTTTTTTTGTTCTTCTGAGGAACTTGTTTCTAAAATTTTCTTTCATCTCTGGGTGATATAATCCACTTCCTGTTTTCCAAAATACTGGTAAGTTTTCTTCTTTACTCGCATTCTTATACTTTTCTCATTTTTCAATTCTATTCCCTCTGTTGCTTCTCTATTCCCACTTTTTTATTATCAGCATTACACATTTTCTGGCAGTAGATTATTGTTGCTTGTATCAAGGTTTCTGGTTCCTTTTCCTTTTCTTTTGCTATCATCAATGTACATTAGATGATTATTCTTTCCTTGTGGTTTTGTAAACTTGTAGCCATCTGAGCATATTCTAATGATGTAATGAAGTGGCATCATTGCTATGATAAATAGTAGTGGCAAGAGTGAGTCTCCCAGGAAGATGCCACTTTGGATTTTCTCCTCTGCTAGGGTTTGCCTTCATGCAGCTAGTTTCACTTTCCAGTTTTTCATGACTTTTTTATGAAGTCTTTCACTTTGTTGGATATTTTGCGCATTTTCAGACATCAAAGTTTATGTTAACATTTTCAAAATAATGTGTACTCTGAAAAAAAAAAAAAAAGAAAGCTAAAAGAACAGTAAAAAATACTATATATGCAAATATATGCTTATATAAATGCAAAGGGATAGATATAATATACATAAATGTACTCATAAAAAGAGCAAATAGCATACATTTAAGTCCAGATCAATAAAATTAGAAACTCAGTAGAAGATAGACAATCATAAATAGTATAGCAGACAGTAAATGAAGTGTATAAAAGGAAGAGCACCTCAAGAGCTAAACTAAAAGCTGCCAGCCAAGAAAAACAAATACAGATGTAGAAAGAACATTTCATTCAACTGCTTGGAAAATCCCCCAAAGTTACAGATAAACCTATCATAAATATCATTAATTACCAACTAGACATTAAACTAGGAAAGTTTATTCAAGAAGGACTCAACGTAGTACAAACAAAAATTAAACACAGGAAAACTGCCAGTTTTGATTAAATACCTCCAGAAATATGGAAGACAATGAAATTCAATGACTTACTGTTCTGACACTGGTGTGCCACATATAACCAGAATACAATAGAGATATGGACAAAAGGTTGCATCCAACCTTTCCTCTAGAAAGGTGAATTCAGAATTGCCAAAAACTACCACGGCATAAACCTCACTTCCATGGCAGCTAAGATTTATAATGCTCTTCAACTCAACTGCATGGAACGAGATATTGAGAAAAATTTTAGAAAGGATCAAAATAGTTTTCAAGGAAGCAAATCCACAACATCACAAATTCTGACAATCCATCAAATCAGAGAAAGAGTTAATGCAAAAACTTCAAGGTGACACTCTTTTTTGTAGATTACTCCAAGGAATTTCACTCAATACACAGAGGGAAGATGGAACAAATACTTCTTGTCCATGGTTTCCCCAAAGAAACTGTTGTAGCCATAATGATTCTCTATAAAAACATGAAAGTAAAAGTTCTCTCACCAGATGGAGACACAGACCTTGACTATGTAGTTTAAACATCAATAGATATAATAAAGAATAAGGAAAAAGGAAAGAACCAGACGATACTCTGAAGAAATTATAATGGATGCTGACAACACAAATGACATAGTGCTTCTTGCAAATGTACCAACCAAAGCTAAATCCCTGCTGCATAGTCTGGAGCAAGCAGCAGGAGGCATTGGCCTCCATATGAAAGCAGATAAATCATAACAGATGTGTTTTCATAAAAAAGGAGATATCTCCACTCAAATCAGTGGTTCTCAGAAATTAGCAGACTTGTTCACATACTTTGGTATCTGTGTCTCACTGACTGAAAATCACATCAATATGCCCCAAGTGAATGCATAGACGGCTATCAATACATAATTAATCATATGGAAGTCTGACCTATACAAATGACTAAAATGCAATTTCTTCCAAGCAGCATTTAAGTCAATTCTCATCAATAGATGCACCACATGAATACTGACTAAGTATGTAGAGAAAAAGTTAGGTAGGAACTGTATAAAAATGCGACAAATTATGTTGAACAAGTCCTGGAAGCAGCATCCCACAAAAAAGGTACTGTACAGCCACCTACCTCCTATCTCCTGGACCATCAAAATAAGATGAACAAGATATGCAGGACACTGTTGGAGAAGTAATCATGAACACATAAGTCACTTATGAGTTCATGATTACTTCTCCAACAGTGTCCTGCATATTTTGTTCATCTTATTTTGATGGTCCAGGAGATGGGAGGTAGGTGGCTGTACAGTACCTTTTTTGTGGGATGCTGCTTCCAGGACTTGTTCAACATAATTTGTCGCATTTTTATACAGTTCCTGCCTAACTTTTCTACAATGGACCTCTTCACACAGACATGCAAGTGTAAGTTGACCAACAAGAACTTATCTGCAACAGCTCTGTATTGACATAGGATGTGGTCTCGATAACCAGCCAGAAGTGATGGATGATAGAGACAAATGGCAAGAAGGAGTCCAGGGAATCCATACTGGCAGCACAACATGATGATGCTGATATATGTAAATATATGATATGTATATAAACATAAATATTAATGTATATATATATTTATATTTACGTTGATATTTTTATCCATATATATATATATATATATATACAACATATCATATCATATCCTATATTTGTCATAAATCTGTTTTATATATATATATAAGTGTATACATTATTTATCTGAAACAATAAAGATAACCAAGTAAAAATGCCTTACTTACCACCAAAATGTAATAATAATAATAGAAAAATTAAAAAAGAAAAATTTTAAATGTATTTGCACATCCATCTATATTTACACCAGTGATAGCAAATGAAGGCACACATATAACAAATATTTATAAAAAAATTTATTGAATCCTGCCTATTGTATGATGGATTCAAAAGAAAGATCTTAATACACACGACTACAAAGGTTAAAGAAACTTTTGCTGAGTTCTTAATTTCTTTGCGTTTGCTCACAAGTTTGACATATTCTTTCATTTCTATTTATTTAGTGCACAAGCGAATGACACATGACAAACAGAGAATTGACTTAAGACATAAGGAAGGACAATGTAATGTTCTCCATCCTCTTTCAGTTTGGAGTGATGTTGTGGTTTTTCAGAGCTCAAATATTCTTTCTTTCATTCTTTGTGTTAAAATTACTGTATTCACTTGAAGTCATTCCGTCCGTCTGTCCCTCCTGATTATTCAACAATGCAATTGATTAGATGCTTTTTACTAATCACAGAACCCAGTCAGTTGTTGCTTCAAAGTTTGAGATTTGATTGGAAGCATGAATGCTGGGAAAAAATTAAAAAAATGAGTAAATATTTTTTAAAGGTATCCAATTATATTTCTACTCTTTGGTCATTGCTTTTTTAGTTGAATTTAAATCTAGCTTTAGCATTTGAACTGCTGAAAACTAAATTTTCTTTCAGCAGACAAATCTTTATGATAAATACTCAACATAAATTCACCTGACACAGGATGATAATTCAATAAAGACAGAACGCACTGCACAAGCAATTACCTGGTAGACTACTTTCTATTTATTGCTCTAAATAATAAAAGCAAAATTAATAATTATCTCCCTTTTTAGTGGAAATGGAGAGTAGAACTGTGAAGTCTTCTAAAGATTGAGTATTGAAAATACATACAATGGGCTTTCTCATAGTGTGGGATATTGCTTCCCATAGGTCGAAAGCTGAACTGAGATCACATTCAAATATTTGAGTCGGTGATACTTTATTTTATCTTGGACGAGTCCAAAACTAAAAGAAAGTTTTACCACTTGGGAAATTATAAAATATGTATACATTTTTTTATTTATTAATTTTAATTGTAGTTATTTTTACATATTTATATCATATTCTTCATCAAACATTTTGAGCTTGTATATGGTCATCTTCTTTCTTCTGTATCTATGGCTCTTATACACACACACATGCATGCATGCACGCACACACACACACACACACACACACACACATAAACAAAAACATTTACATATATCAAGAAAGAGGGAGAAAAATTATGAATCAAAGAATGAACACATAAATAACAATAAAATCATTCAAATAAATTTGTAACCATGCTTTTTGTCTTGAACCTTCATCCCAAATGAATTAATTAAACCAACAAAAAACATTAGATTTTAATGCTCAAATCCTTACACTCTCATATATTGATGAAAATATTAGAATATCAAAAAATACATTATCTATAAATGTATTAACTTTTATAAACTGATCTTCCTAATTAATAATGTTTTTTTAAGGAAAAAATTACTTCCACATTTGGAATTATTAGTGAATGCCTGCAAAGTCAAAAAAATGATAAAGTCATTTAGATAAAGTCATATATTTATATATATATATATATATATATATATATATATATATATATATATATATATATATATACCTGAATCACTTTTTATAAGAAACTAATTTTCTTCTGAATAAAAGATAACAGAGATGTAATTTTTTCAATGTGAAGATTTAAAAAGAAAATAACATGTTTCAGAAATATGAACAAGCTTGATTGACTTTTATGAACAGCATATTTCTAGAATTACCCTTCTTTAAAATCAACATTAAGGATCTCAGTTTCTGCACACTTCTCAACCTAAGAAGAAAAGGCAACCAGCAATTCTCTGACTGAGAGAACTTATATTTCATGAGTAAATCCTTTGTTTATTGTGTGACGTTGGAAGTGTTCATATAAAACCCTCCTTAAAAATATTTTTACTGATCTGAGTAATTTCTATGATCCAAAATAACAGAGAAATAGTAGTACATTAAAATTAGAACCAACATCCAATTACACATATTTCTCTGGTATTCAATGAAGAATATTTGAACTGCTTCTTTTGGGTATCATCGGCCCTCAACAGAAAAAAATAAAAAAAGATATTGCATTCTTTTTCCATACCAGTCTATCGAATGAGAGGCTATTTCATTCTGAAAAATCACAAACTTTACAAAAAATCTAACATAAACCAATGTAAAGATTGAAAAAAGAGAGGAAAAAATAACAAATACAAGGATCTGACCGTATATTTTTAGACGTTCACAAATGCCCAGTGTCTTACCATTTAGAAATAAAGTCATAAGCTATGTATCTGCTCAATATCAAGAAATCTGTCTAAAATTCTGGAAACGTTTTTTAAGAAACAAAAGAGGAAAAAATAACAATTCTTAGTTGTATTCAATTTGCAAAAATTTCATTCTACTTGTAATCATTAATATCTTTATCAATTAAAATATTATATTTTTTCTACTAGTCTATTAAATAAGTGATTCCTTTGCCTGTAAATTACCAAATATGGCATAAAAATTGCATATTTACAAAAGGTGGAATTGGAGAGAGGGTAAAAAGGGATGTAAAAAAATTGGTTGACTTAAAAAACCATAAAAGAAATCCTCCGGCTCATGGTTTCCACTCAGCAATAAAGAAAGTCATTTGCAACACATCTGTTAAAGGCCAGGTTGTCTATATAAAACTATGCAAGAAATGAATAAAGAAAGAAAAATAAATTTGGAAGAGGAAGAAGCCACAGTGAAAAAACAAACAAGAACATGAGAGCTCTAGCCTAAAGAATAAATCTCCTCAGGTCAGCAAGACAATTGGAATTCTCCATCATACAGACCGCATACATTTACAATCAGCTTTGATCATCTGCCTGAGAAAAGGAAACTCCAGCAGAAAACCTATGACCTCAGGATCTTACTTTCTTTAATTCATCTCATTCGACCATGGAAACTGTTTTGAAGGGTATTTATCTAAACCCTCTACACTAAGCAGGATGAGATACAAGGTCAGCTTTTAAGTAGAGTATAGTTGATGTGAATTCAGTGTTTTCCTTCTACTAGACTGGTTGCTATACACTGTAAACCCGTTAGTTTTCTGATAGTTTTGGGATAGTTCTATGCTTTTCCCAAGGGCATTAACATTAAGGGAAATGTAAAGAACCTTCATGATTTGAATTTGTCTTTTCCTACAACAATTATGCCATGCACATCTATTTTGAAAGATGGGGTCAGTTCCATACACACCAAATTTTACCACGAATTCTTATTAAGGAGCACAAACCTAATCACAGGAGGTTGTGCCAATCAGACCTTTTTCAAGTGAAATTTCTTGGTCTGCCTCTTTTACAGTCATGATGTAACTTACTTAATAATTAGATGGCTTGGTTTCTTTGTTTAATGATATATCAACTATTGTATGTTATTTAATGCCAAAGCCATTCTCCCTGAAGAACAGTAATGGTACTATTTAACCCATAGCTGGGAGGATAAGGGGGTTCATACCCTTCCCCAGGGTATTTGCCCGAAAGTGAATATAATAGCACAACTGGAGTTCGAAGTTGTTTACTACAATTCTGCAGTTCATCGCTTGAACCTTTACACCATGAGGACATCCCCCTTAATAACTAAAAATGACCTTTCTGTGTATGTGTGAACCAGCACTCTTATGGAATATCTTATTTGGCAGTGAGATGCCACTGAATGAGGTTGTATACTGTGTGTCATTCACAAAGACCATGCAAATAGATACTTCAAATCTCTTACAGAATTATTCAGCTGAGCATCACTCGGCTCTACCAGCCCCAAAACAGTCCTGTTTTCTCCCTGATATTTCTGGCTTTTCTATAAACTAAAAATGTCATCATAAGATTATATATAAGATAAGGAAAATCAGGTGTGGCTAATAACAATCCTAAAAGAGGACTTTGTAGATTCTTTATGCAATATTCATGAATGATAATGCAAGGGAGAAGAGAAGGGAAAGACTGGATGAGGTGCAGCTGACAACGAGGAATATTGTAATTTGTAATGGATCACATGGAAAGAAGAAATCGTTAGAAACAACAATAGAATAAATAGATAAGTTCAGATTTATATAGAGAAATGTACAAGATGAAGCTTTTTTTTTTTGGAGACAGAGGGCTTACAGAGACGTTAAGTTGTTGAATGTTCATTCTCCAATATTTGAGTTCTTAGTATATATTAAAAAATAAAGTTACTTGTTCTGTGCCATCTTTCATGCATGTGTTATGTTGGTGGCTTGTTCCCAAAAGAAAATGAGCTTTGTGTTATCTTTGTCTGGCTGTTGAGGTGAAATGAAGAAACTACTACATGTTGGTAGATATGTGTCCCATATTGGAATATGAGGTGTAAATTACATGTTTTTCATGTGACCAAGAAAGCATCCTCAACTTCAATTTCTGGTGCTTTTTGATTACCCAAAAGGTCTTCATACTTTTTCATGTGATCGCTTACTTCTATATTGACAGTAGTCAGACAGTGAACACAAACAGCTGACAGACTCTTTTGCTTTTCAACTGTCATAAAGAGATATGAATAATGATAAGATTTGACATAGAATATAGCATTTAGAAAAGTGGTAAAGACACTGGGATAAGTGCTGATATCTGAAAGGGTTTACTTTGAAGGAGACCCACATTTGATCACCCTCGATACACTATTTTTCCTGATATAAAATGGCCAAATACTTTCCAGATACTCTCTATATCGGTAAATAAACAGGTTAATTGCACAATCAGATATCTCTCAATGAAACGTCTCAATCATTTAATATAGTAAAAACTATCAGATAATCAAAAATAATTATATTTGCTGTTATATTCTAAGCTTAGCTAAGTTTGGTGTAAATCCAGATATATAGGACTTCTAGAAAGAATGAAAATATCAAGCAATTTTCAATTAATCTAGCTCAGAAACCATGATACTATGAGAGACATTCATGTTTGTAATTGTAAATGTTTAAAACTGTCCAAAGTGTTTGCAATGCCGAGCCATTGTATAACTACTACTGGTTCATGCTTAACCCAAGGGACTTTATTCCAGCAGTGATACCAGTCAATTGGTATCATCATCATCAAGGCATGCCAAAAGCATGGCTTCATTTGACTCTCTCTTGTTATCTCTCCCTAGCAGCCTTTGCACTCGGTTGGTCCTCTTCATGACAACCAGTGTTCATATAGGGATGGTTAATGTAAAGTTTTTTACTGTTCCTCCAACACTGATGTGTCCATACTTACGAATCCATCAGAAAACATCACATGAGTTCATCCTTCTTTCTCTAGCAGAACCCAGCATGTCTTACTCACTTTTTTTTAATGGTTTACAAAATGGAAGGTAAATGGCAGTGCATTTGTTCTTTTGTTGAGTGCATCTTCCTGGATTTATTCAAAACAGCATGCAGTGTTCTTCTATAGTTCCCATCTAGCTTTTTTCCAAATGTTTCATAAAAGTCCAAGTGGTTCAACTATACAATAGTAGTGACACGGTCACAGCTGGGAAGAATTCTTATTTCATTTTATGGTCTTTAACCTTTTGATAGCAGTTGCTAATCCTTATGTTAACATCCCCTTAGTAAATGAGATTTTGCTACCAAGGTAGACAAATTGTTCTGTTAAATTCAGAAGCTTGCTATTTAATGAGAAGATGGCACCATTTTCATTAAAACATTGGAATAACTGATATGTCATTCTAAATGGATGCAAGATGAGCCTTTCTTGCAAAGGCAGTTTTATAACTGTAAGATTTCTGAAATTCATTTTCTTGTAAATGTTCGTATTTTCTTCCTATATATCATAGAACAGGTGCACATAAAAATTTAATGGCTGAAAGATGAATTAATTGACCTTCAACAAAAAACATGAGGAGTTAATTAGTGCATAGATTTTTATGTATCAAAGTTATATATATATATATATATATATATATATATATATATATATATATATGTTAGGTTTATATAAAGTGCATAATTGATTTAAACTTTATATTGGGCATTTCTTTGTACAAAAAAAGAAGCAGTTATTCAAGAGAAAAAAAAACAAGTACAAAAGATAACAAAAAGATATGAAAGAAAAAATGAAAGGTAAATTTATGAAAAATAAATGAATAGAAAAAACATGATGATTGCTGTCACACAAACTTCATTGTTTTTTGCTTTTTGAATTTTTTGAACTTGTTTTCTCATTCTCTAGTCTCTCTCATCAATTAATTACTGGTCATTGTTCACGAATATGCATTAAAGAAAGTAGTGTGTCTGTCACTACAAAAAACAAACAAAATAAACATATCTAAAAATAAAGTAACTATTCTAACACAATGCTGTGCTGAAAAGTTTTTAGCCCAACCAAGAAAATAATTATGAAAAATTAATTTTCAAATGCCTTTTGTAATTTATTAGGTGAGACTTTAGTTGCATTTATATCCAACATCTATTAAGTAGGATGAGAAGGAAATAAAAATAAGCTTCCAATACAAATATGTACTAGGGTCATTCAATGAATATGGTGAATTATGTCTAAGGAGTTGGTAGTAGGAAGCATTGTTTACAGTTCCACACTGGTCAAGGAAATTTATAGTTATATGCCTTTTCATATCTCAGAAAACTGTTAATATGAGCTTTTAGGTGGAGTTTTGTTGTTATGCAGGGAAAATATTTGTTTGTGTTTAGCAAGGAAGATAGTGTAATGTATGTGTGTGTGTTGAGATTGTGTTGTTTCCTTGCTAAGTGTTGTTAGTCCCCTCACGAAAGCTTGTTGGGTATATAAAGGTAAATAAATGAGAAGGTTCAAGATGTACGATGCCGAAGTCGAAATGTGTTTTTAAGAATAGTTTTTATTTGCAGCATGGAAAATGTAGTTTGAGTTTGTGCTGCAGGACTCGTGGAAAGATTGTGAGTACAGAGAGATGGTAAGGGGTTATGAGAAAGTTGAGAAAGGTAGCGCATGTCATCGGATGTGCGAGGGATTGTGTTCACCGTAGTTTAGCGAAAGCCATGTTACCGTTGGAGGAAATGAACTTTGGAGTCACCGTGAGTTTCATGTGTCTGGTATTTGGGGAGAGTGTGCGTTGTCTCCATTAAAGTGGCCCAGAGGTGAATTGAGAGCTAGGTGCCGAGAGCTTAATTGTGCATCACATCGACATTGCCAATTTTGGGGGTGACATAAAGTTGTGCCTGTGCGTGGCATGTTGAATGTATCTAATTTATATTCAACTGGAATTCCTTGACAAAATCATTCTGTAGAGGTTAAGTGTGTAAATAAGGGAATAAAACATGGAACTACAAATTAAATGAATTATATTTCTTCAAATTAAGTGAAAAGTTTGTTGAAAACAGAAGTTATAAAGTCTTTTCTTGTGAGAAAAGATATTAGTTACTGTAAAAATATTACACGAGAGAAAATTTCATAAAACAGTTCGCATTGTCTAAAACTAGTCGATATATTTTGTGTGCGTGAAAGATCTTTGTGTGAGTATGTCACTATATTATACAGATAGTATATCTATATGCTAAAATGTAAGCAGTACAATTAAGATATTTGTCATCAACAAGTAAAGATTGTAATGGTAGTACAAATAAATCTATATAAACTATACTTTCATTCAGTTCAAAATAATTAAGAGATGTTGAAATTAGATGCATTCTCAAAGGAAGAGAATGGTAAATTTTCCTTCAAAAGAAATAAAGTTGAAAGTTTTGATTTACAGAATGGATCGGCATATTTACTGCATATTTTATCAATTTCATTGCTTGAAATTTATAAGATTGAGGTAGGCTTGAAATTTATAAGATTGAGGTTGGCTTGAAATTTATAAGCTTGAGGTAGGCTTGAAATTTATAAGATTGAGGTAGGCTTGAAATTTATAAGATTGAGGTTGGCTTGAAATTTATAAGCTTGAGGTAGGCTTGAAATTTATAAGATTGAGGTTGGCTTGAAATTTATAAGCTTGAGGTAGGTTTGAAATTTTATAGCTTGAGGTAGGCTTGAAATTTATAAGATTGAGGTTGGCTTGAAATTTATAAGCTTGAGGTTGGCTTGAAATTTATAAGCTTGAGGTAGGTTTGAAATTTATAAGCTTGAGGTAGGCTTGAAATTTATAAGATTGAGGTTGGCTTGAAATTTATAAGCTTGAGGTAGGCTTGAAATTAGATAAAAAAGAGTAAATGATTTTTCTATTATTCTTATTGCTTGAAAAATTTATTTTTTACAATTTAGAAGGGAAAAGATTTCTTAGATTATTTTGCTTTGATCCTACAATTTTTTCATGATGAGTCAAATATTGCGTGTGCATCTCAAAAAAAATTTGAATGAACGCAAAAGTGCTGATTGTCAATACAAAAATAGCAATACCAAAATTACTGCTTCTCAAGCCTATTTTTTGCGCAAAAATAAGCACTTTTTTAAATATGGAAATCAGTTGATTTTCCATAATACTTCTCCACACATTCACATTCTTTTGTAAATTTCATATGGTTTTCACTTCTCAACCACCAAATTTTTTTTTAACTCACCTCTATTCAAGCCTGAAACTCTCTGTTTTATTTGCCACCATTTAAAATAGCCTCAAAAATTATTATGTATGATTGAAATAATTTTTTCTCTAAATGAATTACAAATAATACACCAATTACATTTATGGAAAAAATCCTGAAAAAAAATATTTTGGTTTAAAAAAAAACACACTGCCATTGGCTCAATGTTGTGCAAGGACAATTAGCAAAGTAGAGTACAACCAATTTGAATTTAGAGTTTTCCTTCCCCAAAAATGGTTGCATAGCCAAGGCTGAAGAACCCAGTCTTCCCACTATTTACTCAGATATGGGGGTTGACGGAAGAAATGGATTCATGTCTTTCCCAAGGACATTAATATGAATTAAAATGCAAATAGGATTTGAACTTGGATCACTGATAGCAATTCCAGCAATGATAACCATTGTAATAAGCTCATCCTCTTTTTTATCTGCTGTGGGTAGGATATGATTCAAGGTCAATTTTTTATTGGTCTAGTGGTAAAGTGTTCACCAATGAGCCAGGAGACTGGAGTTCAGTCTCAGGTCAAGTCATACCAAAGACTCAAAAAGTGGTACTTGAGACCTCCTTACTAAACACTCAGATATGTTTCAAGGGTAAAGAGGAGCAATCCAGGGAAAGGAGTCACTAACTTTACTTAAGTTACTGTTTGTTTGAATTTAGAATTTTCCTTCTAGACTGATTGCCTAACTATTGTTAAAGAACCCAGTCTGCCCTAATATTCACCCTTAGGCAGAAGAGATGGATTTATGCCTTTTCTTGGGGTATTTAAGCAACCTTATCCATTATTCAAACTCAGGTCACCAATTTCATTTCCAATGATTATAAATCTTGAACCAAATGTCTATAATGTAAGTAAGATTACAGAAAAGACAGTCAAAAATAAATAAAAAGAAACATGCTTCATAAAAAGAAAAACTCAAGCAGGAAACTGATTTGTTTTTTGCCTCTCAGATAAGTTTGAAAATCATCCCATATTTATCAAATAATAAAAAATATGTATTCCTGTATTTACAAAGGCTTAGCACTAGCCCTACATAAATTCATATTCTAATCAACATCCTAAAAAAGAGAATCTTTTTTAGATGGAAAACTCTGAAAATCCGCACTTAATATGGTGCTTATACAGATAGTAAATCTTTATCGACAAACAGGAACCAACTCTTTTAACAACATAGTTACAGGAAGAAGAATAAATATATTCCTGTGAAGAATCATACCTGCCCACTCAACCAGTTATCACCAAAGGGTGATTTACAAGCCTTCAGAGAAACTTACTCTAAGGGCAACAGTCTTGTCTGGCATTAAGTAACTTTTGCAATATATATGAGGTGTCTAATCATTCTTGTCAACTCAAACCTCATCTTCCATGGACCACCCTGACCACCCATAGAAACTATCAAACAATGGGAGGGTTAAAAGCCATAAATAATTTCCTAGTGCCAAAATCGAGAAACAGATTCACACTTTCAGCTTGTATGATGTTCCCTGAGATGTTACATTATCATGTAATTTTCTTCTTAGCTGTCAAAATATTGGCTAATTTATGTAGAATCATAAGGCATTGGTCTATCTAGTGGCATCAGCAAGCATTCAAAGATTAATAACCTACTGAAGTTTTCAAGAGCAACACCATTTCTCTGTTTGTTGTGTTATCCCATTTAAGATATTACTCTATTCAAACAGTTTGAGAAAATTGTTGGCATTTGAGAAAATATATTAACGTAACTTTTACATTGAATTAATATAACTATTTAATTTATTTGATTATTTTGTAAAAGGCAGAGAAAACAAAGACTTTCCTGGAATGGTCAATGAAATATTTTGTTGATAAAAGATAATATACTGACATTGATCTTCAAAATTAAAATTTAATAATTTTGATATACACCCCACCCCCAAAAAAGGGAAAAGAAAATAGCTTGGAAAAAAATAACCCGGTTTTGAATTGTCAAAGATGTTTCCAAAAATAAGTACTGCATCTGTTAAGTAATACTTCTCATATGCAATGTAACAATTTAACTCTCATAAAACAGAGATTGTATTACATTTCTAACGATGAATTACCAATAAAAGATGTTAATATTGTGAGAGGTTCCTAGGGTTCCCCAAATAATTGATATTGAAATTAATTCTCCCAAATTATACTTTACTCCAGAATCCTAGTTTAATAAAGGCAAATAAAACCAAAAAAAGCACAATTTCTCTTCCATAAGAATTGCTATGTTTAATGTAGGAAATTTACAGGAAGATATAACAGCTTTCAGCAAATAGAGATTGCATTTGACTATTTTTCATCTGAGAAGATTATTTTTTTTCTATCTTCATCAACAATACTTGCTGGGGGTAGAAAATCTTTTGGTGACATAAGGTCATTAGCTGATTTTATTAATATGTGTTTATGGTAGAAGAAAGTATTTCAATGCTACTTAATAGACAAAATATTTATATTTAAAAAAAAATTCAAATCACAAGAAGTTACTGATCTAAAAATGGATTGTCATAACCTTGAGGGTGGGGTAGGGAGTCAGAGGAACAGAAGATTAATGTTTAGAGACTGCAAGGAGATATTGAAGAATTAAATTTGAAACCAAAGCTTACTTTATAGTTTTATCTGAAATTGCAATAAGGATACCATGGTTACTGACTCAGGTGTTGTTTTTTTTTTCATTCTTTAAAAGATACCCAGATCTTTGATGATCATAATTAAAACAGGTAAGGTAACAAAATATTCTTCTTAAGAAAATATAGCAAAAACTAAAATAAGTTATTAAATATACTTCATTATTGAATGGGAACTGTTCTTCTGAAGCAGAAAAAAAGATAAAAAAGAAAGACCATAAGAAACCAGTCAACCAGTTTAAATTGCATTAGAAGTCACCATTAATAAAAAGAGATATTCATAGAAACACTGATTTGAATTAGATATGATTTCTAAGGGTTAACATTGAAGATTGGTTGTCTTTGTAATTTGCAAATTTTATATCATTTTAAAACCTGAGAAAATTTACTAAATATTAAAACACTGACCCCAACCCTTGGAAACCACATTTTCTCCAAATTGATCCACATCTTTTTTTTTTTAATATTTTTCTTTGAATACCTGTATTTTCTAAGGGAGATTTATGCTGGTAATTTCAACCTTTACATTTTCTGTTTAGAGAAATGAATATTGTTTTATTTGTAATTTGAAATGACCACCTCTTCAGTTGGGGTTACAATTAACTAAATTCTCTACAAAAGGATAAGATCTACAATAAAAGGAGAAATCTTGGCAAAGATATTAATTTGCATTTGATGGTGAGGCTCTAGTTTAGAATTTTTGAAAACTGTAGCGTCACCTCTTTATTACCATTAGAACCAAGTAGACTCTAACTGGGAGTGGTATTAACTATTACAGTCTCATCTATGAATTAAATAGATCCATCTGAAAATTATTAGCATTTGATAGGAATATATTACTTTGCTAAATTTATTTTGAGTATAATAACATGAATCTATAATTGTTTACAAAGAATTATCAAAAGCAACTTGAAACCATATAATTAATAAAAGTCTGGTTTTACATACTTTAATACCAACCAACTATTCAAACAACCAACCTAACCAAATGGGCTCATAAAAATATGTTTGACCTTTTTTCATTGCATTTTGCCTTGCTGTTTTGAAACAACCAGTTAAGAAAGAATTGATTAAGGTACAACCTAATTGCGATTTTGGCATGTAGACACTGACTGGTTGTAGTATTTGTAGCAGTAAAAACAAACTTTTTGAAAAATGGTATTCTTTATAATAAAAAAATGCAAAAGTCTGCTCTCAGTACAAGAGGGCACTCATAACAATATGGCTGTTGCTTTTAGTTTCCTTAGCTCAATCTGGTGTATTGTTTCAGTTGCTGAAGACCAAGACCAAAAAAAAACTCTACATAATCTGAGATGGGGGTGTATCTCCATGGCTTAGTGGTTAATATACTGGACTGAATCATCATAGTAATTGAGTTAGAACTCCATTCATGTTGTTTTGTTCACTTTTGGATTAATACACACAAGAGAGGTATGAAGCTCCTTATCTCTCCAGCTATGGTTTAAATAACACCACTACTGTTCTTGTACGAGGATAGCTTTTGTATTCAGTAACTCACAAAGATTAATATGGCTTGAAAACAAATAAATCAATCTATTTGATCCCCTGTGTGAATTGTCCTGTCAGAAAATAAGCTCACATGACAACATATAAGTAGTGTCTATATTTTCTGATGAATCATAAACCTAATTGTAATAGCAGTTTTTCAGAAAAGTTTTTAAAGCGTTGCATTTTAGTTGAGAGGAAATGCAATAACATTTTCTGTGGTTTGATTTTAATAAGAAAACAACTGAAAGAAAAAAAATGATTTTATCTTTCTTTGCTTTGACAAAGAGAACAAGATCTTTTGAAAATGTTTATTTCTTTCTCTCATCATTAAACATCAAAATGTAAATCTTATAACAACTCTGTCTTGTCAATGCAGATAATAATAAACCAACTGCAAGAGGAGAAATAGTATCCAACTCACTCCCTAAAAAAGAAGGGGTATCCTGTTGAAGGACATCACTTTGCATCTGGTGGCAAGTCTCCAGTTCTAAAGCTAAGAA
The DNA here is from genome assembly GCA_963585895.1 of Sepioteuthis lessoniana. Classification (NCBI taxonomy): domain Eukaryota; kingdom Metazoa; phylum Mollusca; class Cephalopoda; order Myopsida; family Loliginidae; genus Sepioteuthis; species Sepioteuthis lessoniana. The sequence continues at coordinate 30,396,551 of OY757924.1, forward strand.
AAATGTGGAATACTCTTCTATTTCTTCTATTCTCAGATACAAAGTGGTAGTGCCTGTTAGGGCCCTATTAGTGTGTTTAATAGATCAGTTTAAAATTATTATTTTTAGATAAGAGTACTTGAAACCATAAAAATGGGTACAAATTATTTATATTAGGGATATCCAGTTGAAGTTATAATTGCTTCCTGAGAATTATTATTGTTGGAAACTATCTAATAGCTTGAAATACTTAAAATAATAATAATGTGTACAAACTATTAATATTATATTGGAATAACTGAAATCATTTATATCTGTGCATGAACAAATGAGTATTATTGGGTTGAGTCATAAATAATTTCAGTTTTAGTAAAATATAATTTATCATGAATAATTTAACAAGAAATTACTTTCAGTCAATAATATTTTAAACATTATTTTGAATCACCTCTTGCCATTTATCAGGTAGTTAGCTGATTCCTCTCAAAAACAATTTAGCTGGTTTCATGCTCAAGAAATTTTCCACAAACATTTTTCTGATCTTCTTTAGAAAATGTTTTGTCATTCAAAGCATTTTATAGAAAAAAAGAGAAAAATCACTTGATTGAAGCTCTGGTAAATATAGTGGATGAGGTTGATCAGACCAACCAAAATCCAACATTTCTTCTTGCATGATTCTTACTGAATGTCACCTTGCATTATTATGGAGAAGCTTAACATTTTTTGATTGACAAGTGCAGAGTATATTTTAGAAAATGTTCATGCAGATGTTGCAGTTGTTGAGAGAATGTTTGCATTGAGTATCTCATTGCAGTTTAAAAACTGAATAATAATGATCCCACCATACACATACCATAACTTTTCTTCCAAGAAACTTGGACTTTGGCATAGGTTTGAGTGATTCATCCTCGTCAACCTACTACCTTTTGCATGGAACATTGTCATAAAAGATCCATTTTTCATAATCTATAATGATATTCTTAAGAAGCAGGTCAATGCTCTGCCTTGAAAGAAGATTTGTTACTATGGATATGAAATCTTATTCTTCACACTAATAGTATGAGGAACCTAAATGCTCAGCTTGCTCACTTTTGCTCTCTTTTTCAAGGGTTGATGGATTGTGTATTGGGATTTGCTATAGTCAAGTTAAGATTCTCAAATTCTTTTGTACAGATTCCATTCTTTAATTCTCTTCAAGCATCTTAAACAATGTCTTCTGTGCATACTGATTAGGGTTCATCTCTAAATAACATATCATCAGAACAAAACTCTGAAAACCAGTTTGGGACTTGGTGATCAAAAATGACACTTTGGATATAGACAGTAGAAATTTTGATAGCTGTTTTGTTATTCTTAAAATCCCACAAAATTTCAAAGTAGGATTATCTATTTTAGAGGTTTGAAATCATAAATCAAATAATGATGCATACTTTTTCACTTTTGAAATAAAAATGATCAATGTTGGCACTCTTTCATCATGTAATTTCCAATTGTGTTTAAAACTTTAGAAGTTTGAAATGCATAGTTACAACTTGCTTTTGAAAAACGGAAATTATTAATCACTTAACCCAATATTAGATAGGAATAGTTACTAGAAACCATATATATAATTGTGTATACATTATAAGTTTTAAGAAGTGTTACTTGATAGTATAATTACTTACAAATGTATTTCACATTGCATCATTGCCCTGTGATTGGGGTCTCAAATAAGCCAACCACATCTCTTGCAGACCAGGAAAAACCCACCTCTAAATGATTGGGATGTATAAGTAAATAACACTAAATTGTAGTGAGACTCAGATCCCAGAGCTTTAGGAAGAGTAGAATACCATTTTATTGCCAGTACTCTCAAGTTTAGTATTAACTATTAGAATCCTACCTATGGGTCAAATAAAGCTGCCTAAAGCAAAAAACTGTGAACAAATTAATTATTCTTGGAATACTTGAAGTTAATTATGAATATTATTGTCAAATGAAATGTAAATTTCCTTTAGTGTTTTAATCATTAACAAAGTTATTTGCATTTCACTTTACACTAATCCTCTTGTAGAAGGCTTGAGTTCTGGGAAACTGGACCCTGATTTTATGTTCACCATATGTATATGGTGAACATTTTACTTCTTTGGCAGAAAGTTCTTGAAACTGGAGATGTGAAATAATTTCATAGTCTAAGGACTAATAAGCCAAACAAAAATAAAACATTCTTTAATCTCTCACATATCACTAATTTAATTTTTGTTTAAATTCCTCAAATAAAAACTAAGTTGGGCTGGTTTCAATCCCAGCTTGAAGCATCCTGCTGGTCTATTGATGAGTTGTGATACAATGAAGCCGTCTGTCTGTGGATGACAATATAAATGCTCCGTACTGGGTGTTGAGCACTCTTGTGAAGGAAATAACAGCGGCCACTCTTGAAATGCAAAACTCTTCATATGAATTGAGCACTCTAGTATCCAGAAGGCAAAATGTGAACAAGCAAAAGCTACTACATAATGCCTTATAATTCCTGAGCTGACGTATGTCGACTGTCAGCTGAGCGGTATGATACAAAGTTTAATGTAAGGTTGGGTGGGTTTCAATCCCAGCTTGAAGCGTCTTGCATGTTTATCCACACTGATGAGTTGTGATACAACAAAATAGTCTGTCTGCGGATGACAATATATATATATATATATATATATATATATATACATGACTTCAAGGAAAGGTTAAGGAATTAGTACACTTTGAGGATTGTCATCATGCCATGATTGTTTTTATTTAACCCATTTTAACCATATTTTCTTCTGTTTGTGTATTAGCATTGATTTTCATTTGGCTTTTCTGTATGTAAATTCTTTTTCATTCTGTCAATTTCATGCAGTTCTCCAACAAACAATAACTCCTGTTTAGACTCATTTATTTTGTTGTGCATTTTCTGTTTTCGAGGCATATTGCTTTCAGCATTCTATTCTGATGTTTTGATATTTTTCATGGTCTACAATTGCTTTTTTGAATGAGTTCTATGATCTTTTCTATTGTTTCAATATGCAATTCTTTTGTTGAAGTCAGGTTTGATTTCAATTAGGTATTCCCAACTGCTTGTTGAAGTCTGTCTGTCTTTTAACTGTAGACCAATTTGTATATCTAGGCTTAAATTGATATTTGTTTTAAAGTAAATGAAAAGATCATTCACTATTTTTTCCAAGACATTAGTTTATTCTATAATATTTTCTTCAGCAGGAAAAAATTATCCCGTAAATAAAGATAATTTAATCTAGTTTTTTTAAGGTATATTTTATGAAGCCAGAATGTTCAGCTATTAAAGAAAAATGTTTTTGCATCTCCTCTGTTATTTGTTTACTTCCTACAAAATAAAAAAATATTCAGTGAAAATCATTTAATGGAACTAATTTCATAATTTTTTCCAGAGGTTGTATATATATATATATATATATATATATATATATATATATATATATAAATTCTCTTTTATATCTCTGCCAGTGGAATTATATTTAATAACCAGCAATTAAAGATGAAATTAAATGCAACATATTACCTCTGAAATATGAACTGAATTTTTTCCAGGGTTTAGGATTATTAAACTACAAGTAATACTTGCAAAACAAAATTTATCAAATTCACAAAAAGGTTTTATCATTGAATTATAATAAAAATTTCTATTTGCAATATTGATTCATTTACTTTAATGTCATCATTCCACAACTCTGATGATAAGCAATGAATTCAACAGCAGGATTAAAAATAATTAGATATTGATCCACTTTCTTTTTCGTTAAATCAGTTGCAAATGAACACCCTGTATACTGGCTGGCAGTAGTTTTACCCAAATTTACTCCATGTTTTGTTAGAAAGTGACAGAACATTTTAATGTACAAGGAGATTACTGCAAATTGAATTTTGTATATCAAAGACAAATGTCTGCTTAAATGATTTCAGTGTTCATTAGAATAGGTAGAATTTCACTGAATTTCTCAATACTGTTTTATTATGAAGCTTACAAAATGTTAAAATTAATAAAGGAATATTATCAATACTTTCAATTTGGAGTAGAATAATTTTTATTGGTCAAGTTAAGCATTCCAGGCTTCTTAGGAATACACAGAATGAATATTCTTTGGGGCCTATCAACTCTTTTAAAAATAATTTATTAATAAAAAACATATCAACAAATATATATATATATATATATATATATATATATATATATATATATATATATATATATATACAATTTTTTATAAATTGGAAATCTTCTTTTCCAGGTGATTATATTTTTTAAGTATGGTTTGAGTTTATATTTAAACTGTTGTAAAATAATTAATTTAAGTGTTATAAAATAAAAGACATCTCCTACGAAACTCTCTTAAAGTTATTAAATAACAAGAATAATAGATAGATAGACTGATGGACTGATATGAATTGACAGACAGATAGATAGATGTCCCAATGATATATCATTACTGAATTGAATACTTGATCAGATGAAAGTTACAAGAATAAAGAACAAAAGTTTCTGAAAGCAGTCATAGTATTTCTAGGATAAGAACGTTTGGAAGTACAATATATTTGGTTCAATTCATTGATGTTATTTTCAACCCAGCAAAAACTACTTACCAACGTTTTAGTAACTTTAAATTATCAAAATTTCATTGGCATGGACAAAGTTAGGTTCCAGGCAAACTAAAAAAAAAGACAAAAAAGACACAAGACTGCATGATGTCCATATTCCATGACATAGATATTAACTGTATGCACTCAAACACAAAGAAATAAGAAATGGACAAAGCTAACAGAAAGAAAACAAGACAAAGAAAAAGAGCAGTTGTCATATAGATGGCAACAATTGGTAAAATTAGCCATGTTTCTCCTGTATATATATATATATATATATATATATATATATATATATATATACATATATATATATATATACACACACACATATATATGTGTGTATATATATGTATGTATGTATTTCTTTTCTTATACTTTTTGAGGTGCATCAAAAGAAATAGAGATATGTCTTAATGGTGATGACATATTCTACTTGGGGAAAATGAATGATAAAAGAAAAAACAAGTACAATATGTTTATTGAGAAAAATCAGTGAAGAATCTTATAGGATTGTTAGTTTACTTAACTGAAGAAGTACATTGGAGGGAAAGCTTGAGACTATCATATATTTTTTCTTTATGGATGTTGTTTTTTATGATAAATGAAAAATAAAGGAAAGTAGACCAGATTTATGAGAAGCAACTGATTATAAAACACAAGGTGTGTAACTTTAATGAACATAGACCAGTAATTTTAACAGTCTTAAGTAGATTTGGATAGGTAGCAAGCTAGACAACTATCAGTAGATACAGAAATGCACCCCCGCCCCGCAGACACACATGCACACAAACATACGTATCTACCCCATTGGCTCATGCTGTAGAATACACCAACTGCTTCTCTGCGGAGGGGTAAGACTTCCCCAACAAGTGTCCTGGATATAACACTAAACTATTTGATGATGAGGTTCCAGGAGCTTTAGGGAATGCAGAGTAGCCCTTTATTGCCTTTGCTCCCAGGTCCACTCTGGCCCAGAGAGGAAGCACCTGAAAGGGTGCTATCTATTGGTCAAACAGAACTAAACTGTCTACTGATGTGAAATTGAATTTTTTGAAATAGAAGTGTTTTGACATTTAACTATGTATTACAAAAACTATTCTTATACTAAACTGAATTGTTTGAATTAGAAATGTTTGAAATAGAAATGTTTTTGACAATTAAACGGTGCATTTTTGCTTAACTGAATCATCTAAAATAGAACTGTTTATTTGTATAAAAGTGTATTTGGCATTAGATAAACTACAAAGGTTTATATGCCATAAAAACAAAACAAACTAACAAATAAATATATATATATATACATAAATATATATATATATATATATATATATATATATATAGAGAGAGAGAGAGAGAGAGAAAGATAGACAGACAGAGACAGAGAAAGAGAGAGAGAGAGAGACTGGGGAGGATAGAAAGAAAGAGGAGAGAACATAAATTTCCAAGTGTGTCTGAAAAGACCAGTAACCTAACTGGACTGTTAGCAAAATTTTGATCTGAATTTTTCTATTTTATAACTATAAAACATTGAGATCACTGGGAAAGCATTAGATGATGTACATTTAGAAGGAAGGTGATTATGTTAGAAATATATATTTTTGTCTGAAAATGTGATACCATGATTGCAAAGGAAATATTAATGAATATCAATAAATATATATATATATATATATATATATATATATATATATATATATATATATATATATATATATATATATGTATGTATCTGAGAAAATCTGGAAATAAATCTAACTGCTTGAAAATGTATAAAAAAGAAAAATAGAAGGTCTTAAGTGGATGATTTTATTTGGAGAAACATTTTCTAATTCACACACTGATAAATGTGTAAAAGTGTAAATGTTTGATAATAACAGATATTTCTACAAATAAAATCATCCTCTGAAGGCCTTGTATTTTTCCCCTCTCTGTATATATATATATATATATACAGAGAGAGAGAGAGAGAGAGAGAGAGAGAGAGAGAGAGAGAGAGTGATTGCCTCTTCTTTGCAGAAGAGGCCATCTCCTCCATCTGCAAAAAGTATCCATGAGAGTGCACATGATTCTTCAGGAAAGTATATCCTTGTAAAACCTGATGCATGTGTGAGAAAAAAGATGACTGTCTTTTCTATTGCATTCTTACATGCCTTTTTAAACCCGATTTAGACTAACATATATATATATATATATATATATATATATATATATATATATTATATGTTGAAATGATAGATTGTGGTGAATCTGAGAGTATGTGAGAAATATGAATAAAGTTGGATAAATCAAACACATAACTCCGATTCATATGCTTGATATTTCATTCTTTTCATTCCCTAGAACTTTTTCAAACTGTAACAGTTTTCTGAGTTTTTCAGTTTATAAGCAAATGAGGATATTGATAAGATGATGGAGAGGATATCGGTGTGGCAGGAGGAAGGAAAAAGGGTTTAAAGTCAAATGTATCAGGTTTCATTTAATATTTTTGTTATGAAAGTGGAGATAGATTTTTGGGAGCTAATGGGAATGAAGTAGTGAAAGGTTTAATGTCAAATGTATCAGGCTTCAATAAAGATTGTTTTTGCTTTGAAAGTGGAAATAGTTTTGGTGAGCTGATGGGAAAGAAATAGGGACAAGTTGGAGAGGAAAGGGGTTTCGGCATATCTTGTTTTCTTGATAGATATTGACAATAATGTGATGTCTGAGACCTTTTTTTAGAATGTGATGTCTAGGTGGCAAAGGGAGTGAAACTCTAAAAGAGAAAGTGATCAGGAAAGAATTTTCAAAAGTATGGTGGCACAGATTGAAGAAATGTCTTTTTTATCCATTTTCTGTTTTGATATTGTTTTTGTGTAGTATGATGTTCGCCAGGTATGGTGAGATCTGATAAAACTCTGGAAATTGTCTTATATGGTTTGTTTTGGAAATGACCACAGATTCTAGTAGTCAGCAGGATTTTTTGCAAAGTATGAATTTGATTAGAGTGGCTTTGGAAAAATTAGATGTGTTGTTTTGACTATCATTTGTTTTGATTAATCATTTGTGTTGGTAGATTCTTTTTTCTAGATTGCTTTGGATTTCACCGATGTAATGTTTGTTGCAATCTTTGCATGGAATGGAGTATATGTCTGCATGAGCGGTGATTTCATTGTTGGTTCGTTTTGAGATGTTTGTGAGGTTTTTAATGGTTTGTCATGTGGTTTGTATTATTGGTATTCCTAGTTTGGTTAGTTTGTCATAGAGTGTTAGTTTGTCGTAGAGTTTGTTTATGGGTAGAGAGAAGGGTCTGTGGATCTTAATATCTTTTTTCTTGCATTTGATATGAAAAATTTTGGGTATTCTAGGCATATTTAAGAGTATTCAATGTATTCAAATTCTTCATCTAGGTATTGTGGGCTACATATTTGAGTGCTCTTAGGTAAAAGACAATTATGAGGCTTGTTTTGATTTTGTTGTTGTGGTGGAAGCAAAAATGTATGTAATCATTTTTGTTTGTGGGTTTGTGGTAGATTTAATAACTAGGATGTCCAGGGCAGGTATGATGTTATAAGATTCTTTTTCATAAGTGAAGTTGATGAAGCATTCTACAATGTTTTGTTTTTCTGTGATCTCTTCAATTTTTATGTCTTGGGGTAGGAACAAAAGTATATCATCAATATATCTGAAATATGTGATATTGCTTGGTAGTCTGTATTTAAAAGGGCCGGATTCTAAAAAATCTAGAAATAAACAGGCTAATACTCCGCTTAGTGAGATTTCTCATGGGAAGGCCATATTTTTGTTTGTAATTTGATAACAAATTTTACAAACAAAAACATGGTCTCCCCATAGGAAATACATTTGCATACTGTTAAATGGTTTCAAGTATTGCTATGTATCACACACAATTTAATTAAATATCTGTCAATTGTTTACATATTCTATTTCCAACAATTCAATTTCACATAAGTCACTTGTATGCTTACAGTTTAAATGGTTAAACAGTTCTATTTGACCCACAGATGGGACCCAATCAGGTGCTATTATTCAAGGTCAGTGGACCAGGTAATGGCAATTAGAAGGTACTCAACATTCCCCAAAGCTTCAGCACTGGACCCTCACCATCAGATTAATTAATTTCATATTCCAGACTCTTGTTGTGAAGAGAGTGGGGGCAGATCTAACTCCTCTGTAGAAATGCAGCCAATGTATTTTACAGCCCCAGCCAACTTGGCAGTATATATATATACACATTTTTATTTAAAAATACTCAGACATGCCCACATAAGATAAAGCATCATAAAGACATGTCTTCTGTTGATTTTGCTACTCTCACCATAAATGACATCAGAATAACATCATGAAAGGGACACAGGTATTGATTTAATTTAATAACATTATGATTTTTTAAAGATTATTTACTTGATCTTACTTAGGACAAAATGATGATAACAATCATTGTCAGTTTAATCAATTTTTTTTGTCTCACTAATTCATATGCTTCTTTATTTGAGACATTAAAAAAGTGGACAACGGATCTTTGTTGATACCTGAACTCGACAGAGAAGTTTTTTAATCAGTTTGCTTAATTAATTTTGTGTCAGAGTCCTGCTCAAATCTCCTCTGTTTGTAAAAATACCAGTCTCAGGAATTACAAAGAGCCACTTGTGATTATCCAACCCCACAACTGACAGAACAAATCTCTTGATGATTGGGTGTAAAATCTGTCTTTAACTGAAATCATATGTAATCATGGACAAGGACTATCATTTACAACATGATTAAAGCAAAGGAAGATAAGTAAAAGATAGTAATTATACTTAATCAGTAGATCAAAAGAAAGCTATTAACAACACCTGCCTTCTACCCCAGAACCACAATTTTATTGTCAATGCTTTTTCTCTTATATAAGTTGAAATTTGTTATCAGCATGGAAATTGTAATCAGGAAACTAATTTCAAATTTCAGCTGAAGATGTTTATCATAACTCATGCATATAAGAAGACATGGATTTACTTCCCCTATACTCTATCCTATTGTCATATATCTTTACACAGTAATAATAGACATTACATCTGATGTTGAGGTCATTTGACATAAGAAACAATGTGTGGTGCTGTGTTTATTGTTGTAAGTAATGGATAAGGCTGTTTATATGACATTACATTTTGTACTAATGCCCTCAAGAAAAGCATGAATCCATCTTTCCTTTACCCATTAGATTGAGCAATTGATCTAGGAAAGGACCACTCTGAATCTAAACCAGCTATACTCTACGTAAAATTTGACCTTGTTTCACATTCTCACTGTGGCTACATTTTCATCTGTCAACTTGTGTCTGAAGATTGTGTTTCATCAATATATGAAATTGTTTGTTACAGACACTTTAAGAATTGTGAGATATCTATTTTTGTTTTTATACTGCTCTGTTTGCAGCTATTCGAATATTGTTTTATTTTTCATTTAATATTTGTCATTCATTGATCTTTTTTTTTTTTCATTACTTGTATATATGAGGATCATTCAATAAATAAAGTGAATTTTGCAATATAACAACTCCTTTCACCCAGAAAAATAATGGTTATTCATTAAATATGGATTTCTTTCTTTAAATCACTTATTTTCCATCAAAAAGCAAGCTTTTGTATTCCTTTGGTGTAAAAAATCTTGGACTCAGTTTTTAACCATTTTCTCATGGCATCTTCATTATGACTTGAAACTTTGTTTCACACAGAAATTCTTTGATGGAGCTAAACAAGTGGAAATTATAGAGGACTGGATCTGGACTGTGTTGAGGATGAGGCAGCTGTTCCCAAACAAAATAACTGATTGTTTCCAGTCTTTTTGCATTGTATTGATGAAACCTAATGAAAATATACTTTAAAAAAGCAAGATCATCATGCACAATTTTGTATGCTGAATTCACAGAAATTCAAAGATGTTTAGAAAAGACTTCTATTGTAACTTTTTTGTCAGCCAAAATGAGTGCTTTAACTGAATCCACCATTTCAAGTATGCTTACCATTGAAGGTGTGCCTGGCCTGTTTTCATCTTGAATACTATTTCAACCTTCTTTAAACAATTTTACCCATTTTACCCATTTGTAGATATATTTGAACTAAGATATACCACTTCAAACATATCACATGTTCTGTAATTCTCACATAGCGAAAGAGACTTGTGTTCTAGCCAGGAGCTCAATATTTGATTTTGCACCATTGTGAATAGCCTCAAAACAAGATTAAAATAGTTCATGCTCAAAATGAATTCAAAACTATGCAGAATTTACATTCATGAGAAGAAATTCTTTCTTTAAAAATATTCCCTATATTTATTGAACAACCTTGATATATATATATATATATATATATATATACCAATCTATATGTACATATATACATATATATATATATATATATATATACATATATATATTACTCTGCGTGTGTGTGTGTGTGTGTGTGTGTGTGTGTGTATGTACAGTATTTTGGTGGTTATATTTGGTTTACTGAATGTGCATGCATGAATAGATATATTAGAGAACAATAATCCCAAAGACCAAATGGGAACATATATGATATCTAAACTGAATGAATTATTGATAGAGTGTTGCATGAATGTTTACCTAAATTTATGGGGAAAATAAATTCAATCATATCTAGCAATTAGTGAATTGAAATGCAATTAATAAAATTAGTCTGACAAAACAATATTTAGGTGCTTCACAAAAAATCCATTTGGGAATTTGTGGATAAACATAATTTTATAGCCTTTTATAAAAATATGCTTCGTTCAAGTATATAATCATTCCCCAGTGAATTTCTATTAAAAATAGTACATCTTTATAAAAGTTTCAATGACTGAAGGTTTGAAAATATGTGAAGAGGTATCACATATTCCAGGGGATTATAACCTTAACTTTCAAACAGAATTTTTCTCTCCAGGTAAAAAGTTCTGATTCAAAGGAGGTGTATATGATTCATAAATAGACTGTGGACAAATGACTTCTTCACCCTCCTACTAACATCACTATTGAGCTCCCATCGTTCAGGTGTTATTCAGGTTTATTCGAAAGAAATCTTAATTTCAGTATAAAAATTCAACAAAATTTAATGTTGAGGTCTCATCAAAAGAAGGATTGGCCAAGAGAAATAATCATATTAAATTAGAGCAATGGTGTTACATAGAGGAAAAAATGTTATCGTGGATGGTTAAAATGCTATTGATCATTTGTATAAAAATAAGTGGCATAGATTTATAATGATTGGTTTCTGTTTCTGTATAAGTTTGTTTTATTTGTTTAACATCATATCAACCCTTTCTGGGTTATTCAATGCTGAAATTTTATCCATTTATTTAGTTTAGTTTTATTGCTTAACAAGAAATGAATTATATAAATATTGGATTACAATTGTGAATTAAATTACCGTGACCAGAAAATCCAGTGAACACTTACACATGACATACAGAAACACTGGGCAGCTGTTTCAACCTTATTTGGTTTCATCAGCAGTGTATACCGTGATCTGCACCACAGGTGATCGAACCAGCAACTACAAGTTGCCGAGCCCAAAACTGGTGAAACTGAGCTACCAGTTCATATCGCACACAAGTGACAGCAAATTAACTAGTCATGGTAATTGTGAAGACACGGTCACCTCCGGGGCCATGTCTTCCTAAGAGGGTTATGCTTTCACATAATTATCATGACCTCAAAGGCAAGGGTATAGATTCATGTTTTTTTAAGTAGAGGAATCATATTGTGAATTAAAAAAAAAAAAAGAAAACATAGAATTTGGCCTTAAATAACGCAACAAAGTTGATGTGTCATCAGAACAAACAATCAAACAACCAAAACAGAAATGTAAAAATTTGTACTGTAACAATGCAGAATTTTAGGGAAAAGATTCATTGGAAGCAATATGAAATCATATTTTATTGATTCTGTTTTTTTCATTTATTATCTGCTTTTGTTTTTGTGAAAAAGTTATTTAATAGAAATACTAATAATTATACCATTTCTAAACTATTTGATCACAATATTTTGGATTAATTAACATAATGTAACTGTTTATATCTTTTGTGTTAAAAATTAAAGATATAAAAATGTATGCATTAACCTATGTTTTGAGGCTATTTAGAATTATGTTCTAACAGTGTGCTCTAATCAAAGTTTTGGTGGCTGAGAAATGCAAACCATGTGAAATTTAGAGAAGAATGTGGAATGCATATGTTGAATATTGTTTTAATCAAAAAAACATGTTTAAATTGGATAAAAATAGGTTTGCCATTACAATCCTAAGCTAAAACACAGATTCTCTGTTAAAGAAAAAAATCCAGGTGCAGCAGTTAGTAAAGAAGGTTATGCAGTCAGTCTTCTGGGACCTAAAAGAACCAATCACGATTAATTTTCCTGAAAAAGCCCTTAATTAAAAATACTCTTTCTTATTGCCAAACCCCTGGGCAATATATATATATATATATATATGTATATACACACACACACATATATATATATATATATATATATATATATATATATTCCGCCAAACATTCTAGGAATATGTATTTCTAAAAGGAAATACAGAAATAGAAAGACTTTCTTATGGTTGTTTTTTTTTCTTACACATATTTCAAATCTTTCTAATATTTATTTCATAATAAACATTTTCTATCAAAATAGAATGCGGAGTTTTTGTCACTAATATATTATTTATTATTACATATCTTAATTTTGTTACTTTTGCATATAATGCAAATTGTGTAATATGAACAAATCACAGGCTGCACTGAAGTTTGAAGAGGCTATGTATCTCAATTTGAATGACTCCTGCTAGTTCATCTTTATTGCCTCATTCATAAGGTATAAGTCAAAATCAAAGAAGAGCTGTCTTTCACAAAATTATTGCATATTAATCTCAAAGAACTACAATCACCAACAAGTAGCAAAAGTAAATCTCAAAAGACCAACAAATCATTCTGATGAATATTCTCATTTCTAACAAGTCAAAGGTCTTGAAAATCATTTTCAATCAGGATCAACTGTAGGTTTAAACATAGGTTCCTCTTACCCAGTAACTGATCACAGATTATCTGTGTTATTCTGAGTTGTTCCAATTAGTTGATTTTAGATCTCTTGGGCAATTGCATCCAGTTGCCAAAGATTGATTTTTTCTGGAATAGAGTAACAAAACAGTGATTGCTGAAAAGAAAGAAAATGAAACAAATATTTCCAAGAATCTTGATGAAAAACAATTAGTGTGGACAAAGTTTGTTTTTCACATTATTTAAAAGTAATTGCAGTCATAGTCATCACATAAGAATTTAATGATTTTTTCTTCTTGTCATAAAATTACACTATATAACACAAAGTTTGTTCCTGGATATGTATTATTTCTTAATAGATTATGTTGAAAGATATAGAAAATAGCCATTATTCCTTTCAAACTTTAGTGACCTAGACTATGAAATTTAGAAAGTAATCTATTTAAAAATGGGAAAATTTGTACATTTGCATTCAGTCTGAATAGAATAAAATAAATCAAAATTGTCATGCATTAATTCTAAAATGACACAAAAGTGAACTAATATGTTTACAGTGTTTACAGATGATAGACATCTTGCTATCCAGCTGATAGTTAAGTTTGTACACCTTTTTAAAACCAGGCTTAGCTAAGATATAAGTTATGCATTGCTTGATTCCATATGTGATTTGAGACATGTACAGATCAATATAGTTTAATTCAGAAACTTATACTTTACCAGTTTGATTTGGCGTTTATCATGACAGAAGCCACAAAAAAAAATTCTTGTATAAAAGAAAAAGAACCAATTAATGTTTCAAAGAATTTTGCTCAGGTTGCAAAAACATTGACAATAAAGCAAGTTCAGGTAGGCCTAAAACTGTGGATTCTGAGGCTGTACACTAAGTAATTAAGCCAAATCCAGTGAGTAGCACTTAGAGAGTATCAGGCAAACTAAGCATCTTAAAATCAAGTATAGTTCATCCCTTCATGACATGGCCCAGAATATACCTGCAGAATATACCAACAGCATCTCTGCAGCAGAGTAAAACTCCCCCAATGAGTGTCCTGGTATGACATTAATTCATCTGATGGTAGGGCTTCAGTAATGCTCGAGCTTTGGGTAATGTTCACTCTGGCCCAGAGTCATAGAACTGTTTTTGACTTTTTAACTGTGTACTTATGCTAAACTGAATTGCTTAGAACTGTTTTTACATTTTACTGTATGTATACAAATAACGGATGATACTGAATTATTAATGATATACAGCAATACTTGGAACTATTTTACTTTGTTGACATGCTAAACTGAATTGTTTGAAATAGAACTGAGCACAGGCTCATTTTAAAATTTGTTTAGCAATCATATATTTAATATACAGGGCATCTCAAAATAGCTACAATCCATTAATAGGATAATGATTTATTAATGAGACAAGTGCAATGGCAGTCATTTGGAACTTGCCCAGTAAAAAAATGCACCCTTTGAGCTTGAGACTCTTTTTCTAATTGTTTTTATATCAGAATAAGGGACATGCAATCTTTTCTGAGTTTCTTGTCTCAGTAATAATTCATTATCATATTAATGGGTGGCATTTATTCTGAGACAGTTTTGAAGGATTTTGTCTCTAAATAAGTAGTGATGCAAAATATTTTTCCTCTTTTGTCCAAGGCATTGTGATTGAGGACTAATAGTTATTATAGTATACTATTTTCAAATCTGAAACAAAAAAAAACACAACATTATTATATGAGTTATTAGCCCTCACAGGGGTCCAATGTATATTGAGACACCCTGCATATATATAAAATGGATTTGCCTATTAATAACCTACAATGGTTGACATGCCATAAAACCAAACAAAACCTTCATGACATCAGCAAAAGCATTTGAGGCTAGCTCTCATTATTAAAATTTTAGGAAACATTTGACTTACTCAAGAAATAGTCATGATTTTCTAACAGATCTTTTTGACCCATACATGATAATGATGATGATCATCTGAGGTGGGATTAAAATTTTTTGAGATGGTTTAACCATCAGGATGCTAAATGGTTATCAAATTTTTGTAGATTTAATTCTTTTCACTTTTTGTCAAGTTTTAAGGAGCACAATAGCTCAAAATAAAAAGAATTTTGAATGTCTTATCTTAAAAAAATAAAATAGAATGTTTTCAACAACAAAGTTTACAGAGAAAACCAATATCTGAGGAAAAAAAAAACTAAGTGAGAATGTAAGAAAAAATTCACAAACATTTAGTTGAAGTCGTAGAATACATTTACTGGTCAAAGTCAATTGAATTTTTTAGAAAACATACAAGACTCGCTCTAAACAAAAGGGATTTATTTTGTTTCTATCATGAGAAATTTTTGCTCCAAGAAGATTTTGAATTTTTTAAAAGTGGCACAGTTTAAGAACTGAGTACTAAAAAAGTTGCAGATTTTTTCATTTGCATTTCATTTTTTTAATTTTCTTGGAAAGTATTGTATTTATTTTCTTTAAAATGGAAAACTTGTCTGATTTTCCAAATTTCCTCATCGTGAATTTCACTAGATGTCTTAAGTTGGCTGTTCGTAGATATAAATGGAGGGTAATGTGTACAATGTAGGGTTACTTTTCCACTAACTCATTGCTAAGGCTGGCAGAGGCATCAATAGACTCACAGCATGAGCTAGCAAAATAAATAACAATGGCTTTGAAGAAAGAATTGGCATGCGAACAATAGATATCTAATACATTTAGCACCACTGGAACTATATATGATACAAGTCAGAAAAAAACAATCACTGAGTAGAGAGTGTAGAAGGCAATGGATAGAGATACTGGTTCTTATCTCTATGTTGAATTGAAAATCAGAAAGAAATTAAAAGTCAGTGGTTAGGAATTAAAGCAAGTTTTACTGATGAAAAGTGGGTTGGCTGAAAAGTTCATAGGGTGAAAAATTATCTGTTATTGATGAGTGTTTTATCAATGGGATACAAGCACTGCAACACTGATGGAAGAAGTGAGCTGATTGCAAGAGGAACGATGTTGAAAAATAAACCTCATTTGAACACATTTGTTATAGTAAAATACATCAAATCTCTTCTGATTCACCCAATTAACTCTTCACACACCTAACTACTAAAACACACAAAACACAGACCCACAGACATCGATACTGTAGAAGAAAATAACAGCAACCGGATGTTGACCCCACAACGGCCATTATCAATCTGAGAAAATCATGGCTTCTGTGCATAGTCTATCAAAAATCCCCAGAAAATTCTCAGTTATAAAAAAAAGGTTTATTTTTCAACCAAACATTTTTTTCCACTTGTAGTATTTTCTGGAGCCAGTGTTCAAAGTCGAGAACATATAAATAGGCCAAGCAGAGGTGACACAGGCTGTTGAATCGCCGGCGGTGCTAAGAGCGTCACCCGACAACACTGTCAGACCAGATCAAAGCAACCGCTTGTCACTAGATAGAAAACCCCTTCAGCCGGACAGATATCTCATCCGCTTGTCTATTCAATTTATTCAATAAACAAAATAAACTAAATCTTCTTGTCAGTCTTATTTTTCTTGCAACCACACGCTTGTATATAACACATTCTATGAGAGTATCTTTGTCAGCCAATGAACTTTTTAACTTTACATAATGTTAATCCAATGCTAATGATTTTACTATAGATATGCATTTCCATTAACCTTGTCTACCAACTTTTGGCCAACCCATTCTACTGCCTTCTTTATGTGTACACTCTTTTGAGAAAGAGAAGAGTCACATTTTTCCCAGAAACTGGTGACAAACTGAAAAGAAAAAAAATGGTAGACCTGGGCTCATTCTATTTCCAACAATTCTTTTCTGTTTGCAAGTTTTTACAGAAGAAGATTGGTTGGTTGGTCGGTTGGTTTTATGGCATGTTAAACCTTTTGGGGTTAAATTATGCTTAAATCAGTTTTACAAGCAATTATCTGGTTTCCCATAACAAATGATTTGAATCATTCAAAACTATCATAAGTTAAACTTTTCTCAATACAAATAATTTGCACAGAGTTATAAGTTTTCAGATATTGCTACCTTATATCAATACTTTGTGCACTGTTATATGGTTTTAAGTATTCCTATCTAATACATATAATTTAAAACAGATCTCCTTAACCAGTTGATAGGATCCAGTCAGGTATTTCCTCACTAGATCAGTGTGAACCAAGGAGTAGTAACAAAGGGATTATTCACACACTCCAGAGCTTCAAACTGAAACCTTACCTTAATTTAGTGTCCTACATTTTTGGTATAGTCTTACTCATCTGAAGAGGATGCTCTTAGCAAAAGGGGGAACAATTTTAACATTAAATCTGTTTTTGTTTGATGGCAAATTATTATTACTACATTATATAGATACTTGCTGAGAACTCTGTTTCTAATGCAATTGCCAAAAAGTGTGTCATAGAATTCAAGTGGGACTTGGTCAGCATAGAATAACCTCCTTGGTCAGATCATCCAAAAGGCTCAACCACTGATGAACAAGTTGGTGCCATTCACTGTATTGTTTTGGATAATGGATGTCTTACTTTTCTGCAGATAGCGAAGTCTATAAATATTAGTTCTAGTTTGATCAACACTGTTTTGACTGAGATGATGGGGACAAGCAAGTTTTCTGCAAGATACATCTCCAGAGTGAACCAACTGAAACGAGTTGACATTTCTTTACATTTCTGACTTCACTTCTAGGTTAACCCTAAGAATTTCCTCCACAGATTAGTAACTCAAGCTAAAACTTGGGTCCACCACTTTGAATGTGACTTAAAGATTCAAAACAAATACATGTTCTCGAGGAAATTCAAGTAGGCAGTATCTGTTGGCAAGATGATGGCATCCATTTTCGAGGATTCTGTAGGTGTAATCATGATAGACTCTCTGGAAAAGTAAACATCTATTAACAGAGAATACTATACATCAACATTACGTCAACTGAAAGAAGCAATCAAGTCAAAATGTAGAGAGAAGCGGAGGGCAGGTGTACTCTTGCTCCAGGATAACATCCCCATTTACACTGCTAAACAACCAACTGAGGATAAGCAACCAACTCCAGGATAACATCCCTATTTACACTGCTAAAGCAATTAACTGAGGCTTTGTATTACTGCCTCATCCCTTTTTATCTGCAACCTCCAGGTTCAATCCTGACTGCAGGCAAATAACAATACAGGAATACTTAACACTTGTACCCAGTTATGGCTAATGAAATCAGAACAGGCAACCCCTGTGGATTCAATAAAGGATGTAGTTTGAAGTTCCGTGAAGGTTCTCGAGTTTGATAAACACCTGAAGAAGGCCAGAGGACATTTAGGCCAAAATGTTGTGAAAATAACAATAAAGATGAAGACAATTGTCCGAAAACCCTTAATGATAAAAATCACCAGGCTTTGTCTCAGAAATTTAGACATATAATACCTCATCCCTCTAACTCACAAGACTTAGGTCCATCTGACTTTTTCCTGTTTCCTAAACTCAAACTCCACTTGTGTGGTTGTCATTTTGGAAACAATGATAAGGTCATCTGAAAAATAGTGAAAAACTGTTTTGTTTCTCTGACTCCTTCTGGATAAGCAGTTGAACAATATGAACAACCCTTGTATACATAATACCACAATTTTCTCTCTTGTGCTTCACTCTTTCTAAATCAAATCTTGACCAAAACCAGTAAATAGTATATTAATGTTGCCTTGTAATAAGAATGACAAATAAGATGAAAGAGAACAGAAGGAATTTATTCATTATTTTCTTAATAATTGCATAATTATTACTTTTTGATTGAATTTTCTTGATAATTACATAATTTTCAAAATAACAGCCTAAATGTTTCTTAATCATAATTGTTTGTAATTTTCTTCATAATTGCATCAACTGCTAATTGTTTTACTTCTGGAATTCATTCAGTAATGAGACAAAACAGTATTTTGAATTAGATTTTTCTAAGATCCACTTCAAAGTAAAAATAAACAAATAGAATAAATAAACCAATTAATTAATTAATTTTTGAGAAATATATAATAGAATTTATCACTAAATATATTATTATATGTAATGTTATTCCCACAACCTAAGCAAAACATGGTGGCCCTTCTACTACCTTTCTTAAAAGATTGTATACTTGAAGGGAGTCGTTGAAAGGCTTTGCTAAAACAGTTTAATAACAAAAGCAATAGAAAAATGAGTTTAATTATCTAAACAACATTTTCATTGATAATAACTTTTCTCCATGTTTATATACATTTTTTGATAAACAAGTGAAGATCTAATGAAAGTTTGAACTGAAAGAAAGAAAAAAAAAAAAGAGACGAGGAAGATGGAAATGATCTTGGGTAGGGAGTAACTAGAACTTGCAACATTGAACGGTTTGAAGTTGACTGAATTGTTAAGGAAGTAATTCAAAAAGAGATCCAAACTTTTAAATGATGCTCAAATAAATCTTCACAATGAATCTCAATTTATACAATGATGATAATAAAAAAAAGTCTCAGTGAAAAGCAGGGTTAAAGATGCAATGTATTCATCATTCACCTGCCAAGTGTGTGGATATGAAAATTGAGATAATCAAAAAAAGTAAATAATGCAGTTTGGTATGGATTTTATGTGAAGATGCAAATATTGAGAAGTGGATGAGAATTAACTTGGAAATCAGATTTAATTTAAGAATAAGATAATCAGGTAAAAAGATTTAGAATACAACAAAAAAAGGAATGTTATACCCCCTGCCATAAAATCCTTAGTTTAGTACCACACATAGCCAAAAAAGAAAGTGTCTAGAGTATGATACTAAACTGTATCCTGTAGTAAGGGCCCAGCTATGGGTCAAATAGGTTTTTATTGACATTTAAGATGTTTTTGTCCAACATTAATACACTTACTCATAAAAAACTATGATATGAAGTATTTGAACAATATTATGAAGGATTTATCGGATTAAAATGAGTGAAAAAATACATTTTTGAACTGAATGTAATAGATCATGATTATTAAACAAACTTTGGCTTGAAATATCCAAGAAGGATTAACCTACTGTAAAATCAACCAACCAACAAACCAATAAACCAAAAGATAGGAAATGCTTGTTGAAAGATTACGTTGTATCAAATACTTAAATGAAAAAGCCTTGATTCTTGCCTAGAAAAATTGCTTTTGGAATCTTAGTAATAGCCTCTGGCACAAATGTACAATTATTTAAACATGACACAGGCTATGCAAAGCTTAGTTAAGAATAGTATAAAGTTATTTGAATTGAAGATTATGTTGAACCTCAAAATCAGGATTTGTAATAAAATAACGAAACTGAAAGTACTCAACTAAATATTTTATCAAATAAGGACATTATCTTACATTCATTATTGATATTTCATGTTAACATAAAAAAGCATCATCAATTCTTTTTTTGGCATCCTTTAAACATGTCATTTTTTATGATGCAGATACTAAAAATCAAAGTAATTTCAGGTTTGGAATTATGGTAATATTTGTATTAACTTTTTCTTTATCATGTAAATTACATTGGTGTAATCCTGACCGGTTGATGTAGGTGTCCATCTTCATGTTCTCTGGTCAAACCTGGTTACTTGAACCATAACTCTAGTTCACTATGATGTGTCTTGGTGAATATGTCTCATATCATGATAAAAAGGAGTTTATAAGTCCATTTCATGAAAGGAAAATAATGGTTTGTTTAGTGTTTTAGATAGTTAAACAATTTCCCATCAGTCAAAATTGATCGGTTGGTTGATTGGTTGGTTGACTGGTTTTGTGGCATTTCAAACCTTGTTAGATTACTTTGTGCTGAACTTGGTTAAAAATCATGATCTCCTATCATATATGACACAAAGATGTATTTTCATAATCATTTTAAACAGGGATTTCATTTGTTCCTATCTAATATGAATAGATTTCAAACTGATTAATTTAACCCATAGATGGAACCCTAGCATAAACTGCTATACCTGGTAGACCTGGGTGCAATTGTAATGAAAGGGTGACTACAAATTGAAACCTCACCACCAGATACAGTTTAGTGTCATACTGAAAACACTTCATTTAAGAGAAAGTTGGCATATTCTGGTCTCCACTGATTGGGCAATCATTTTGGGAAGTCCATGTTTCAACTAAGTTGAAATCCAAGATCTTGAATCTTGATATTCAAAGCAAGTTGAGCCTCTCAACTCAAAAAAAAAAAGCATAAGAATACAATCTTCCTGCTTCTGTATATTCTCTTTTGGCATTTTCAAGAGGAATTCAGGAAAGGAATGAGAGCAAAAAGAAACAAAATTAAATTAGAAAATGGCTTTCTTTTTTCTTTTAATAAAGGTTACTTTGCATGTGTGTTAACATATCGAAATCTTGGTAGGAGACCAGTTCTTCACATTGCCTTCTAACTGTATGGTTTTGAAAAGCTTTTTTTTTTTAAATATACAATACACAAAAGGTCTAAAATATCTTGATAAAATTTTCACAGAAACGGAATCCTGAAATTGATCTTAAGAAATTCCAACCTAAAAGGCATAGAGAAAAAAGAGAAACTGAGAGAGAGAGAGAGAGATAGAGAGAGTATGTGCAAAAAAAAATGTAAAAAACACACACACACACTGTGAAAGCAACTTGGAATAAATCCCTCTCTAAATTACTTCCTTTATGCAATGGCAAACATGCTTTATTGACTCTCAGTAAGCAAAACATAGATCAATAGCCTTTATTCTCAAACCCTGTAGCCAAATTGCACACATTATAATAGCAAAGGTTTAAAAAAAAGAATATCAATTCTCTGATGAGCAGAGGATACACTGAAGCAAAACTATTTATCTTAATGTCACACACATCACAAAAACTAAGGTGCTGATTCCATGAAAAGCATTTCTTAACTCTTTCTCTCTCTCTTTTCTCTTATCATTTCCCTCCTTTCTGCATTTTCTGAAGAGTCTCTCCAGATCCAACTTTGGGCTCTATTATGTTGAATGTATGTGGTAAATAGTTTTCCTATGCCACTACAACAAAGTATTTTAACAAGACTGGCCTAAAGTGAATGCTACTCTGCTATGTGAAAATGAAAAAAATACAAAATCTTTATTGAAATATTCATGTTTGTGTTTTTTTTTAAGAAAAAAATGTCTCTCTAGTTAAATCAATGGCCTTATATTCAGTTGTGTCAATACATTTTTTCAGAAAATACCAATAGGGAACTGTTATGTTTTGTATTTAATTTTATATCATATGTATTTCTTAAATATACGAAAAAATGTCCATTAATTTCTCTACTTCTAAGAAAGACATCCTAAATTTAGAATGATACATTGACTAATTTACTGAGATGAAATACTTTAATTTTTCCGAGAATTTATTAAAATATAATCCTGAAACCTCTTTTCCAAAGGCCCACCAACAGAGCAAAATTTCTGTTTGAACAAATATACGATAGTACATATTTTATTAGTGCTATCAGATTTGAAGTTGATTGTCTGGGTACATTTAAACTATGTCATTTCTTTAACCTATTATTCAAGGTATTGTTTCTGTCAATATGAAATGACTACTTATAATTAGAAAAATCTAATGGATGCTTTTCTTTCAAGATCCATTAATCTTTTTTTGAAATCTATGATTTTTCATCTCTTTTAGAAATCAGCCTCATGGGAAACTCTGTATTCATTTGTAGTAATTGTCCTGGTTTAAACTTGTTAATAGGACAACAACTATACCTTCTAATTTCCAGTCCTTATATCAAGGTAACAAGAAAATAATTAACATTCCATTTAAAACTTTTCTGTTATCAGCTCATCCAAAGAGTATGAATGGTTCTGCACAAATCTTCATCACAATAAACAAATCACCTCAATAAGTAATCTAGCAGTATATATCAGTTAACTGAACTAAACATGATCTTTATGAAGTCTTGGTAAAAAAATGAAGAACTAACCAATATCAACTTAAAGTGAATAATTTTTCAACCTTTTCTCAAGTATTTATATTGAACTTTGTTGTTGACAATCACTTGTAAACAAAATCCTTTTTAGCACACTGCTACTGTTTTTTTTTGTTTTTTTTTTACTCACCCGCATATGAAGAATTCATAAAGTTGAATAAATGTGTGAGTCCACACACTAAAATATCAACATTCAATGTATATTCAACTTTGTGTTATGTGAAAGAAAATCTTCACATAATCATCATTATTTTTTAACACAGGCAATTTTTATTGCATTTCTAAGAAAACATTTTCTTATAAAATTTTGCCATTCATTTTCTCTGCAAAATTATAGTAAGAAAACATCTAACAATTCAATTTCCAAATTTCAGATGGTCAAAAATATATATTTTAGGTACTTGGCATTGTTTAGTAAATATTACAAGTAAACCTATTAATTATGGAAGCACATTAAGCAATAACAGATTGAAGAAATATCTTTTTCAAAATATTCCTGTGTTAGGTCGACTTTTTTATAATGTTACATTTTCCCTTCTTTTGTCATTCAATACTTTCTCTGTCTAATGGTTGGAATATTATAAAAAGAGTTAACAGATAAAAAGAGGGACACAAAAAGAAATAATTAGTTAAAATATATAAATACTTTTCAAGCAAAGAAAGAGTATGCTTAAACATTGTTAAAAACTCTTAATCTCTTAAACAAATAAAACCAGTGACATGCATCCCAAGGAACAAGGTACACACTGCTTACCTAATAAAATTGAATGGTACAAAATTAAAAGTATGTTTAATAAGTTTAACTTATTATTTATTTCAGTGGTATCATCAAGCATTTTAGGAAGATTAGGGAATCTACAATTATATTTATTGTAATGAACATTTTAAACTTTGAATTATTTACCCAACCTCTCCACTACAGGCAAGACGTGACACAAGGTCAATTTTTAAGCAAAATAAAGCTGATTTGAATTTAGAGTATTCTTTCTCCCAGACTGGTTTCTTAACTTAGGCTAAAGGATACAATCCACCTTACTATTTATCAAAAACTCAAGGGGAATAAATGGATTCATATCTTTCCCATGGACATCAGCAGGATTTGAATTTAGGTTGCTAATTCCATTTCTTATGATGATAAACAGAACCCTTGAAACTTTCAATTCTATTAAATTCAGTTTTAAATCTAAAAATCCATACTTCTGAGGCAAAAGAAAAATTTTGAACATCTCTTTTCACAATAAAATGATATGATATTTCTTGATGAAAAATGGAGGGAATTTGTTAACTGATTTTTGTTAGCAAGTGTGTAGAGCTTTCAGCTTCTGCAGATTTGGTGAAAGAGAAAGTGAGTCATAATGCATAACATTTTTCAGGATATTTGCCGAAAGTATTTTTTATAATACTGTTTCAGTTGAATTCATTATTTATTATCATGAAGAATTGACCCCCACTCTGATGGCCATCAGCGTTGTGTCTTTCTCGTTCTCCAGAGCTGCTCAACCGGAGGCCCAGGGGCCCAGCTCTCAGCTGGATGCTGGCTTTTTCTGCCACATCTTGTCACCAACGGGTCTGGTCTCCAAACTAACTGACTTCCGAGTTATATAATAGTTCAATAACTCACTCAATATCTCCCCATAACAGGCCATCGGGATGTGTCACTTCCGCTGTCCTTGGAATAGCATGTTTGATTGTCATTAATTGGAAATAACTGTCATGCAGTTCACAGGTCACTCTCTTCCAGTGAATCAGTCTATCACTGTACTGTGGGATTTTACCTTGTCCCATATTGTCAGCCAAGCCCGCCTACGCGATTTCTTCCCATAACTGCCATCAGAAAGTGTCACTTCTGCCATCTTTGGAATGGCATATTTGGCCGGGTCAAAGGCCAATATACAACAGAATGACATTCACATAAATAATTGAATAATGTAAATTTAAATTTTTATAATTCAATTGTATAAACTTTTTTGAATCCATTAAATTTTATTTTGAAAGTTATTCTCAGAGGTTAATAATTGTAAATGCTAACACTTGAAAATATTCAGTTAACATTTCAGAGTTAAAATAATGCATTCAATTTAATCTTAATCACTTTTAATAATCTTTAATTCCACCTTCAAGATCATAGCAGTATTGTTTGCTTACTCTAGCATATTTTTAGGCCTCACTACAAATGCCTATCTAAATACCAATATATATATATATATATATATATATATATATTTGCATGTGTGTGTGTGTGTGTGTGTGTGTGTGTGTAATCAGGGCTTGGTCTTGTGAATATATATATATATATTGTCATTAACATATAGACTGTCTTGTTGTATCACAACTATTCAGTATGCCTATACATGTAGGATACTTGAAGCTGGGATCAAAATCTGCCCAACTTTATGTTAGACTTAGTATCTTACCGCTCAGCCTGCGGGCAACATATGTCAGCTCGGGAAGCATTAGGTATTATGTATTATGCTTTGCATTACATGAGTAGCAACTGTTAATTGCTTCGCCAGAGTACTCAACCACCAGGTAGAAAAGTGTATATTTTGTCATCCACAGTCAGACTGTTACATTATATATATATATATATGTATACACACTTAGGAGGTTGTGACAAAAGGTCAACTTTTAAGTGGAGTTCAACAAGTTTTCATTTTCCTAGACTGGTTGCCATAGCAAGCTTAAAGAGCCTAGGAGAGTTACTAGATTCATTTATTTCTGGAATGTATTAACGATATGTGAAATGCAAACAGCATTGTCCAGAATTTGAACTCATTTTGCCACGCCCATTTCCTATGAGAGAAAATATTACATCATAAGTATCTTCACACACACACACACACATATGTATATAGTGACTGAGAGTGTATATATGAATATCCAATATACACGGTGCAATGAGTCAATTGTAATCTAAATTATACAAAAATAAAAATAACACTGACATCTCACTTTATCAGATATTTTTAAGAAAATTAAATTGAAATATCTTGAAATACTATTCATAAAACTTATTTGAAGAAATTGACTTCTACTATGGCCTCCAGATGACTTCAGAATATTCTGCAAGCCTTTTCAACTGCCTCCTTGTTTAGATTAATAAATGCTGCCATTATCCAACCTTCAGTTCATCTTTGATGTTGCACAGAGTATTTTGGTCTCTTGTTCAACCATGCTCCACACATAGTAATCAAATGGATTATAATATGAGAAGTTTGGCAGCCTGATGTTCGAGGTATGTGGTTGCAGAAATATTCTCACAGCTAAGACTGGGTTGTGCAGCATGGCACGGAGTCTTTTTGCTAAACATAGGTCTTTGAACAGCCACCTTTCAATACAAGGCAGCACTACCTCCTCCATAAACTTTATGTTGGCCAGAAGATGAATGGAGGCATAACATTACCTTTGTAAGTGACCACTCCAAACACAATGATTTAGACTGAGTGTTTGCTTTTCATAAATATTTGTGCATTTTGTGCAGACAGAGTAAAAGAATGGATGTTCTGTAAGTTCATCATCAGATTCTGACTGAAAGTTTTCTCATAAGAAAGAACCAAAGGATGTTCAGTTGGAGGAGATGGTTGAAGTTTGTTCAGTAGCTTTACACTATGGTCTTTCCTCTTGTCCTTCATAGGCTGTGATAAAAAGTAGACGTTTTTTTATCTTGTGTGATGCCAAATGTCTTCCTGCACTACCTGCCTGATTAGAAACTAGGGCAGTCCAATCTCTTTGGTTATGGATTGAATTTTTGGAGCCATTATCAAACATGGCCTGGATCTCACTAAC
The DNA here is from genome assembly GCA_963585895.1 of Sepioteuthis lessoniana. Lineage (NCBI taxonomy): Eukaryota > Metazoa > Mollusca > Cephalopoda > Myopsida > Loliginidae > Sepioteuthis > Sepioteuthis lessoniana. The sequence goes on from OY757924.1 coordinate 30,423,892, forward strand.
AAATTTGGGAGTTCTATTCTTATCAGAATGATCAGAGTGAGGCTGCTTCATCGAACTCTTTTGGAATCCTTTGGCACTCAAAGATTCTGAAATCAGGAAATTGGAGTTGTCAGCATGTATCCCACACAGTAAAAGATGCCGTTTCCAAATTTGTCAAGGAGTAAATTGTATCATGCTGCTGTTTCCCTTGCAGACAATGACCGACTGGCTATAATTTTCTGCACAGTAGACCAAACCTGAAACAAAGAATGCACGCACGCAAATTTTAAAATTTCAGATAGCATCAACGTATGCATCACACCCAGTAAATAGGTTGCAAAAATATTGAATAGATTAAGCTGAAATTCAACTTGCATATTATAATAAATACTTCAAGTACAATAAATACATCATGATGAATTGTAGCTGAAAAAGAAATTCTATTTTAACATTTATCAAACAGATAAATAACTGTTATCTGCCATACAAAAACAGCTACATCTTTTCTATTTGACTTCCTATGATCATCTATTTGAAACTGATACTTCTCAACTTCATTATAGAAGACAGTCATGTGGTAATTACTTTAAATTGTATATCATATGCTTCTCATTTAACTAAAACATATATTGATATCTTGCAAATTTTTAACTTTATAAAATATCTATGAGAATAATTTTTGTCCTAATGTGCCTATTGGGAACAAAAGAAACGAAAAATAAAGTAAGTAACCAAAAGAAGGAAAAATAAAAATATAAGAAAGAAAGAAAAAAGAAAGAAAGAAATTTACTTGTAGGAAATGGAAAGAAAGGAGATTGAAAGTAAATCTAGGAAATGGGAAGAAAATGTAATGAATTAAAAAGAGACAGCATGAAAGATAAAGTGATAGAGAAAGGAGAAAAGAAGGAAGATGAGATGGAAGAAAGAAAAAGAAAGTAAAATAAATAAAAGAAGTTTGTAAGAAAAAAATGGAGAAAAGAAGAAAGGATGGAAAAAACAAAATCAGTGAAGGAAAACAAAGAAAGACTGAAAAAAAAAAGAAAAAAGGTGGTAAACAAAGAAGGGAGAAAATGTCTTCTTTTATCATTAAATGTTTGCATTTTACGAGAAAATGTAATCCCGCTGTAGCAAATCATATAAATTTTCTTTTTTTTTAAATCAGAACATTATGGCTGATCAACTCTCCAGTCTTTTTCAGCTGTCAGTCGTATTTGAAACATTGATTAAAAAAAGTCAGAGTGGACCTAGGAGTAATGGCAGTTAACGGGTAATCCATACACCCCAGAACTCCAGAACTGGAGCCTCATCACCAGATGAAGTTTACTGTCATACTAAAGACACAATTTTTGTGGGAGTTAATTTTAATGGCATATCAATCTATTGAGCATTATTTTATGCCTATAGGGTAGGAAATCAGGTTCACTTTAAATTCATATTTAGATTTTTTCTGTACTTGTTTTTTAAGAGGGTTTTTTGTACACAGTCCAATCTAATATGAATAATTTGAACAAACCAATTTGACCTATAGACATGACCCTCACTCCAGAGTGGAAATGGGAGTAATGGTAATGAACAAGTGCCACACTCTCCAGATCTCCATAATTGCAGCCTAACCATCAGATGCAGTTTTGTATCATATGCATGATACAAGTTGTCTTGAATATACTTTAGTTTTTCTGCATTGATTTGTGATAGGTATTTTACAAGTAGTGTTGTTGAGTAATTTACATTTATACGTTCTGATTTTATTTGTAAATGTTGTACTTAATTATCTCTGAGAAGTGCAATTTCAAGATATTAGTACAAAATGCCCTCTCAAATACAAGCATATTTGGAAAGAAAATTTTCCAAAACTCTAGGAGAATAAATGTTTGTTTAACAAAATGATTTTTTGGAGAAATTTTTATTCTGGGCAATTCCGGATACTTCTTGTATATATAAATACATAAATAGATATGTGTATGTGTGTGTATGCATGTGTGTGTATGTATATATATATATAATTTTAGTTAATCATATCATTGATACCTTGAATCAAGAATTAAAATGAGTTCTCTGAATTTAATTATGTGCCTGTTCATCATGATCTAATTATTTCATCTAAAAGAGCAAATGAGTCACAAGCAATTACTAATAAGATTTTTTTTTTCAAATTTTCCCACTTAATATTGATCAATTAGACCTACTTGCAAATAGATAAGCTATGACAGATGCCCTAATGAATATCAAAATCAGCTAAGTCTACCATTGAAGAGAGTCACCCAGTGAGAATAGATAGTTTGTTTAGGTTAATAAAATGGCAAATCAACTTTTGATGGATTATTTAATGCCAAAATATGATTAAATTCTGAATGTTTGATAATAATCATAACTATAGTTTAAATGTTTTTTAAAAATTCATTTTTTTTATTTTCAATAATTATTTGTTTGCACTATTCTATGATATCAAGTATTCCTATCTTAAAAGAATAATTGATCACAGTTGTATTGCTATATAATACTAATCTTTTAAAAACAATTATATGGTTTCAAGTAACTATTGCCATTTGATGATAATGATTAGTTTGAAAAAAATTTCATGGCTTCAAGTATTCCTGTCTAACACTTGTAATTTGCAAGCAGTTATATGGTTTCAAGAAAATTAATGATAATAATCCCTAGAAAATTATTATAACTATTCTTTATATAAATACTTTGCGCAATAAGACTAAGTGAGTCCAGAACTCATGGGAATTGTAAATTAGTCTTCAAACCAGAATTTCATAATAGATCTGCTTATAGTTTCATTTAGAGAGAAAACGATGATTGTGTGATCCCATTATGAATTGCATTCTTGAAATTATAAACTGTATGGGAAACCCACCTATAGCCCAGGAGACTGGAGTTCAATCCTAGGTAAAGTCATTGTAAAAACTCAAAAACTGGTACTTGATGCCAGCATTATAAGGTACAGATCAAGAACAATCCAAGGAAAGGAGTAGTGCCCTCCCCTACACTTTGGTGAAGTAGCCCCCGACTATGGTCACCATCTTTACTTACTTTTACTTATGCCTTCAGCAAGCCTCTCATTAATACTTGAAAAGCCATAGAATAAATGTCAGTAGTTGTTGGTTTAAAAAAAATGTGTTAAAATGAGCTAGAATTCTTAGAAGAGTCTTGGACACCTGAAGAGACTTGTTGTCAGTTAGAATTTAGTAAAAACCACTTGTTAAAACTGCTGTGAAAAATTTACATAGTGTAAAAATAATAATGTGCAACAAATTGACGATTGTAAGTTACACTGAAATAGAAATGTAACAAATAATCACAAAATAAGTTAATACAGCAAACTGACAGAAAAAAGTGCAACATTAGACATGACTGGGTGGTAAACATAATCCACTAAGAATTATGAAAGGAATTAAAATTTGATGATAGAAAAAAATGGTATATACACAAACTAGAATTCATTCTAGAAAACAAAACAATAATCTTCTTTAGTACTTTAAGATACAAAGAGATCACAATATCCCAGCTAAAAGGCCAGACCTCAATTAACAAAAAAGTATTTTTCATTTAGTGGATTTTGCCATTTCAGCAGAGCACTGAGTAGAAATGAAAGGAAGCAAAGAGATAGAGAAATTCTTGGATCTCTCCAGAAAGTTAAAAACGCTGTGAAACATGAAGGTGAAAGTGATACCAATTATAGTTGGCATGCTTGAAAGAGTCCCCAAAGATTTGAAAAAGAGACTGGGGAAACTGAAGCTCAGGAAAAGAATTGAGACAATACAGAACAAAGCATTGTTAAGATTGGTTAGAGTACTGAGAAGAATTCTGGAGACCTGAGATGACTTTCTGTCATTTAGATACCAGTAAAATAACCACCAGTTAAAGCTGGTTTAAAAAACTAGCAAAGAGTGAAATAATATAAGATCACCTGAGTATGGCTTCAAAGAGGATATCTAAAGAGAGAAACAGAGTCATTATTAATAGAAGTCCAAAAAAACACCATGAGAACTTTGTAAAAGCTTGAATTGATAGGATTCAAGACAATTGCTTGTTTAGATTATGTGGAGAGAGAAAGAGAGAGAGAGAGAGAGAGAGAAAACAGTAAATCACAGTAGTGAATACAGCAAACTTGCAAAGAATATAAGATATTATGAATTAAATAAAGGTCAATTGTTATTTTTCATTTCAGCATATTTTTTAAAAAACTGCAAGTTCATTTTTTTTCATTTCTCTAAAATTTTTATTTCTAATCTTTAATCTTTATTTTTTAACAGTTTCTTTTTTCTGTCTCTTTTGTTTTAACTCATATATCTCTTCATTCTCTCAGCATAAAAAAGTCTTACTATTTTTACCGTTTCCCTCATATATTAACATTTAAAATTAAAAAATTGAAAATAATTTTGCTTTCATCAAAACTCCCCAATTTGAGAACAGAGGATGACATCATGCCTATGTTTATGGATGCACACCTTTATTGATACACTAATCTTTGCAAGACATTAATTTGTTGCAAATTTTTTGCTTGCTCTTATTTCCTGTGGCCGCTTTGTCATTTACTATTTTGTTTCTTCTTCTTCATTCCCTACTCCTCCACTCACCATTCAATTTCAACTTTGATTAGTTGACAACTATTTGCTTATTTTTAGACTGACAAATCAAACTGACTGGCTTTAATTTGAATTTTGAAGAAGTTATTTGACAAACACAAATAGCTAAGACCAATTAGAGTATGTGAAGGAGAAGCAAAGTATTCGGTGGATAAAGAATAGCAAGAACAAAACTAGAACAAAAAAAAGTTTTAATTTTTTCTAAATGTCAAGTCTGTCTCAGATTGAAAATAAAACCAAACTGTCAAAATACTGAAGTAGAAATCTACTGAACATTCATCACAAATGAATGATGACAAAATATTTAAAATAAAATGTGCTTGGAATATTTTTAGTGGTTCAAAGGGGCAATGATATTCTAAAAAAAATGGTCAGTCTTTTAAAGAATTTTGTATACTTAGTATATAATTATATATATATATATATATATATATATATGGGGTTTAGTGATATTGTGGTGGGTGTTAGCAATTCATTTGGTTTGGGTTTTGGTATCATTGTATCTTGACTGGGCCATTGGGCTAATGAGCAGAGTGTTCACTAATGGTCCTGGAGATTGGAGTTCAATCCCTGATCAAGTCATACAAAAGACTCAAAAAATGGTACTTGATGCCACCATGCCAAACATTAAGCATTACAAGGTAAGAATCAAGGATAAAATGGAGCAATCCAGGAAATGGAATAGCACCCTCCCCTACTCCTTGGTGTAGGAGCTATTAAAAATGGAGCCCTCGTCTAAGGCAAACAACTTTACTTACTTATATCTGTATCTGACTCCATTTGGGTTTCTTCTTAACCCCATCTTATTTTGCAGGTTTTTCTTCTCATCTATGAAGGCAGTAATGGAATTATTGAAGAATAGAAGAAAGAGGCCAAGATATCTTTTAATTTCAACTTTATTTCATTTGAGATTTTCACACTAACTCTATCATGAGGAAATGTCTTACTGGACTATTTGAGAAATGTTGTTTTTCCAAAATAAGGCTTTAAAATTCTCAAGTCATTTTCATGATTGATACATCCATTATTCAGTATTTTTAGTTGTGGTTTGATAAATCCATTTTTTGATGTTTTTAGTCATGGGTTGCAGGTAACAGAGGTGGCTGCTACAAGTAGAAAGATTAACCAATATGCCACATAAAATGAACATCTGTCCTTCCATCAGTAGCAAGAAAGATATCAGTGTTTCCAACCCAACGGTCACTGCTGAAAGAGAACAGATTTTTTTCTTTTGCCAAGACAGTTCCTTTTCTTTGAGCCTGTGTCTTCCCTATTTCTTGTCAGGGACTTCTGGGAGTTTCTGCATTTTTTTTAATTCATCTTAATTTTATTTCCTTTTTATTTTCATTGTTTTATTCACTACATATCTACCCAATCCTTCTGTATGAGTAGAATGCAACACAAGATCAAATTTTAAGCAGAATTTTACAAGTTTAAAATCACAGTCTTCCTTCTCCAAGACTTGTTGCCATACCAGGGTTAAAGAGCACAGTCTGCCCAATTTTTACCCATAGCTGGGGGAGAATAGTTGGATGCATACCTTTCACAAGGCTATTAAAACTATGTGAAATGCAAACAGCCTTGTCCTGGATTTGAACTCGAGTTGGTGTGTCCATTTGCTACAATATTAACAATTACACCATGAGTGTCTTAAAAATCAAAATTTGTATATAAGTTGACTATTGATATTTTGGGATCTTGAGACCAATATTTATCAATTAAGTCTATAGAAACAAATATGAACCATTTTAAAATATTTTCAACAAAAATTAACTGTAATTAAATAGCTTAAAATATTGCAGGAACCTTATAAAAGGGATAAATACCTCGGCTGTCCACCTCATAAGATACTCAGGACCATTCTTGAAGTGAAATAGAGAAGAACTTAAACAAATGAGCCACAGAACAAGAAAACAAATGACCATGCATAAGGTCTTACATCCCAGAAATGATGTTGAAAGACTATGTGTCAAGAAAAGAAGGAGAAGAGGACTTGCCAGCATTAAAGATAGAATTGATGCATCAATACAATGACTCAAAGACTACATAGAAAAGTGCAAATGAAGACTGATTACTGCCACCAGAAAAAATACTGACAACATGAAGATCAACATAATGGAAATAACTAGAAAACAAAAATGGGAAGATAAACAACTCTATAGATATTTTAAGCAACTAACAAGAGATATCTCATATGAAACAATGTGGATGTGGCTAAGGAAGGAAAACCTCAAGAGAGAAACTGAATCTCTTCTAATAGCAGCACAAAACAATGCCATAAGGTCCAATCATATCAAAGCAAGAATAGATAAGATGTAACAAAAGAGCAGATGCAGGTTATGTGGTGATAGAGATAAAACGCTCAATCACATAAGTGAATGCTGGAAATTAGTACACACAAGACATGACAGGGTAATCCAGTGGGAAATGTGCAAGAAAAAGAAATTTGACTTAACAAACAAACAGTATATGCACAAACCAGAATTGGTCTTAAAGAATGAGACACACAAACTCGTCTGGGATTTTGAGATACAAACAGATTACTTAATCTTGGCCAGACAACCAGACCTAGTAATAATCAACAAAAATGAGAACTTACTGAATTGTGAACTTTACTGTCCTGGCAGACCACAGACTAAAAGTGAAAGAAAGTGAAAAGAATGGTAAGTTTTCTAAACCTTGCTAGGAAATTGAAGGAACTGTGGAACATGAAATTGACACTGATACCAATTGTAATTGGTGCTCTTGGTATGGTCATCAAAGAATTAGTACACAGACTGGAGGACTTAGAAATAAGAGAACAAGTGGAGACCATCTAAACAACAGCATGGTTGAGATTAGCTAGAATACTGAGAAGAGACTTGGAGATTTGAAGAGTCTTGCTATCACTCAAACTCCAGTGAGAAACTATCAGCTAATGCTGGTGTAAAAAACTCAAAAAGAAGTAAATAATTATAATAAAAACAACAACAAAGCCTTAACCCTGAAATTGGAGTTAGAGAGACTGGATGAGTTAGATAAGAACATTCTAAGTAAAAGCTAGAATAGATAGGAGCCAAGAGAATAATAGCAAATGTGGGATATGGTGGAAAGAGTGACAAAACAAAAAACCACACAATAAACAAATGTAATAAATAGGCACAGAAAGGCAACATATCGGAGTGAAAAAATGGATCCACTGCAAATTGTACAAGTGATTAAAATTTGACCATAAAAATAAAAGGTACATGCAATAACCAGAAATTGTCTATAAAAATAAGACCCACAAAATTCTTGTGGATTTTGAGATGAAAAAAGATCAACCAATCCAAGCCAGCAGCAAAAAGCATAAAGAAGCAAAACAAAAATCCAACGACTAAATCAATTAAAAAATGCTAGGGTATAAAAACCCTATATGGATGATATAGAAAAAGAATTAAAAATGCTGATATAAATTTACTACTGGACTGAAGGTGTAGTTAGAGTGGTTGATAATTGCAGCATAAGACTAGAACTTACTGACTAGAAGCTATCTCGCAAACATTATGAAAAAAATGAATCAAACCCAATATGTTGATTGTGCAAACAAAAAACTGAATCAATTAATTAATTTGTGCCTTTTTGCTCAATACTTATATCAAGAGAATATAAAGAACAACATGATAAAATTACATTCATTGAAAAGTATATAAAAATTATGAAATATTGGATTGTGAAAAATAGTATAAACACCAACCAGAACCATCAAAAGCAGTAAAAGGAACTACTATCCTCTAGGACTATCCAAACTGATGAAACATTAAAGATCAATAGATCAGATATGGTGGTTAAGGACTATAAAAGAAATATATGCCTTCTAATTGATATAACAGTATCAAGAGATTATAACATATCAGTCAAAAAATATAATAAAATAAGAAAAAGCCAAACCCTAAAAATAGAAATTGAGTAAATGTGGCACCTTAAAATAATTACTGAGCCAGTAACAGTTGGAGCTCTGGGTATAATCAAGAAAGGGAAAGATCAACACAGTAATAAGATAGCTGGCAGTCCCAGCCAGTATAAAATATAAAAAATTGCATTTTGCAAAACTGTTCATCTCCTGAAGGGAGTACTGTCAATGTGACTGAAAAACATTACCCAAGTTGCAGCAAAAAGCATGAATACATACAATAGCAACCTTCCCTCACCCAAGGTCTAAGGTAAAATGTATGGTAAGAAACTGAAAATAAAACTGAAAGCCAAGTAATAATAATAATAATGACAAGTAGCCCAAAAAATGATATAAGCAAAAATTGACAATACACAGGAGCAAAAATTGACAATACACAGGAGAATAGAAAGTGTAGGCAATGTGGTGAGAGATTTGGTTTGGTTTGGTTTTATGGCATATCAACCATTGTAGGCTATTTAATGCCAAATCCTTTTTATACATATATATAAAATATATGATTTCTAAACATATTTTGTTGACCACATTTTCAAAAGAGCCTGTGCTAATTTTTTTTGCACACACTTAAATGCTTTCTTTTACATCTGTCTAATACAAATAATTCTATTCATAATTAATCATTTGTTTCCACACAGTTGAATGTTTTGAAATATTGCTATTTAACTCTAACAATTCAATTAAACATTAGTCATTTGTTTACACAGAGTTAATGTAAAAACAGTTCTATTTCAAGCAATTCAGTTTAGCATGAGCACACAGTTTGATTTTCAAAAACATTTCTATTTCAAGCAATTCAGTTCAGTCATACAGTTCTAATTCAAACAATTCAGCTCAGTACAAGTACCGGTTTTGTTTACACACAGTTCAAACAATAAGTTTATACACAGTTCAAACAATTCAGTTTAGTGTAAGTATGCAGTTTAGATGTCAAAAGAGTTCTATTTCTAGCAATTCAGTTTACTATAAGTATGCAGTTTACTCCTATTTGACCCATAAATAGGGCCCTATCAGGTGCAATCACTTCAGGCCAGAGTGGACCTGGGAGTGATGGCTATAAAGGGGTACTCAGCATTCCCCAAAGCTCTAGCATCACTGGAACCTCAAAATCAGATTGTTTGATGTCATATCTAGGACAATCATTGATGGGGTCTTAGCCCTCTGCAGAGATGCAGTCAGTGTATTCTATAGCCCCAGGTAACTGGGCAAGAGACTTGAAGAGACTTGGTGTCATTTGAATGACTGTGTAAAACTACCAGCTTGAGCTGATGTGAAAAATTCACAAGGCTAAAATAATGATAGTCATGAAGAGTTCATTAACCCAGAATGTTTAGATTTTTTGCTTTGACTAATTTGTGTTAACATTTTCTTTATACATACTTACAATTAGTATCCAAGAAGTTCATTTATACAAATATATAACGCATTAAAAATACATCAACATTGACTCATTACTAAAATAGAAGGTGTTGCTTAATCATAATTTTATTATAATTTATTTTCTTCCAATTCCGAATTGGAAAAAAATATCTTTAAGTCTTCATATAACTATTTTTAGTATATCTGGGCTTTTTTTCTTTTTGGTGCAAGCAGGAATTTTGTCAATATGTTTAAATATCTGCAGTAAGAAAGCCAATATTATAGAAAGATGATGTAATTATATGAAATATACAGTAGGACACAGTGTATAATGAATGTAAATGTTTCTACCGTATTCTTTACATCACCAGTGAATATTATTCTTGAATTTATCCCAAGAGAAAATGCATCATGTTATTTTACAGGAAATATGCACACTACTCTTGAAAATTATAGCAAATTTTTAATAAAAAATATTTCTTTCTTTCTATATAGATGTCACAAAACAATAATAATGGTAAGAAAATTTACAATAGTTCTCAGATAACTTACTGTACCAGCTGTTACTAAATGGTCATCCATCTAGGTAGTGAGGAGTTACATCATTGCTTAACTCATGACCTACTGGCAACCAATGCTTTAATTTGGCCCTAAGTCAAAATTTTACAATTTTTTCATCTGAAGCTGTCATTTATTCATTAAGTTTTTGTGAGTGTAACTGAAGTGAAATTTCTTCATTTCAATAGATTGGCCATATGATCAGTCTTTTGGGTTGGATTCAAGATGGCTATCAAATATCTGTAGTTGACATCCTTACAAGGTCAGTAATGTTACCTTTGTTCAGCAATATTTTTACAAAGGCTGATTAAATATATTAATTTGTTATTATATCATCAATAAGAATTGCTCAACCAATTAAATTTCTCTAACAAATAGATTGGTATGGATAACCATAGATAGATAGATTGATATAAACAGACATAAACAGGTAGATATAGAGATGCTTATGGTGTAATGGTTACCATTGTAGGACATAAGCTGAAAATCCTGGATATGGCTGTTTGCATTTCACATAGTATTAATACACTTGGGGAAAGTATGAATCCAATTATTCCTCTCCAGCTATGGATAAATAGTTGGGCACACTGAGCTCTTTAACAATGCAACTGGTCAAGAAAAAAACTCTGAACTCAGGCCAGTTAAATTCAGCTTAAAAACTGACCTTGTGTTGCAACCTGCTTGTGTGGTGGGGTTGGATAGATACATAAAATAGATATATGGATAGATTTGGAGAGATGGATAAATAGATAGATTGCGTCTAAGATAAATAGATTGATAGATAGATATAGGCAGACTTAGATAGGTAAATATAGTGAGACTAAGATAGCTATATATGTGTATATATATATATATATATATATATATATATATATATAGTATGGAAAACTCTGAATTCCAACTGGTTAAAGTCCACTTAAAAATTGGCCTAGAGTCACTTCCTGCCAATGCAGAGGAGTAGGTAAATATTTGTATATACATATATATATATATATACATATATGAAGAACATTAAATAAGTTTCCAGACATATATTGTATGGGCACTTTTATTGATAGTATACACATGAAACTCTAGTTCCCTTTGAAGTAATCTCCTCCGGCTGCAATGCACTTGTTGTACCGTTCCAACAACTTCTGGAAGGCCCCATGGAAGTCCTCTTGTGTGAGTGTGTCAATGACCCTCATCACAGCCTCTTTCATCTCCTCAATTGTCTCATAACGACAGGATCTGAGCTTAGGGAATAACCAAAAGTCACAGAGCGCAAGGTCTGGACTATAGGGAGAGTGAGGAACTGTCTTGATGCCTATCTTGGTCAAATAGTCTGTGAAAAGGATGGAGTTGTGGACTGGTGCCTTGACCTGGTGGAAATGCTACTGACCTGAAGAGTGCTGGCGTCTTCCAACGGAATCTCTTCCTGAACTCCCTTAAAACCTCAACATAGTAACCCTAACCCTAACCCTTTGGCCAATCAACTCTGGTATTCTGACTTCCTTACTCCTCCCACACCTCTTATCATCCCTCACAAACTCCCTGCCTTTCTTGAATCTCTTATGCCACTCAAAAACTGATGCTCGATTCATGCAAGATGCTCCAAAAGCAGTCTGAAGCAGTCCATACATTTCTGTGGCATTTTTTCCAAGTTCAAAACAGAATTTTATTGCATATCATTCTTCTAAAGTCTCAGATTGCATTTTTGAAATTCACTAGCTGTGACAATCAGGCTTTAGTAGGGTGTATTCCAATTCCTGTTGTAGCTGTTCGTTTGAACCAGAAATCATAAAAATTGGTCTGTCATCTTATAACATGTATAGCAATAACATACTGAATTTTCAATAGTCTATGACAATTTTAAATGCCTGTACAAAAAAGTCTGGAAACTTATTGAAGGCACCACATATATATATATATATATATATATATATATAGAGAGAGAGAGAGAGAGAGAGAGAGAGGAAGAGAGAGAGAGAGAGGAAGAGAGAGAGAGAGAGGAAGAGAGAGAGAGAGAGAGAGATAGATAAGCAGTGAAATATGGACATGTTAAATAGATAAATATTGTTTGGAATGAGGGGTGAACTGATCATGGTCTGAGCTCTTGAGCAAAATGAGTTATGTGAACTCTTAACCCATCTCACCTTACCATCCAATTATTTTCAGTTTGGCAACAAAGGACAGAAAGTTTAGAGATGAGAGCTTGAACAACAATTACAAGAATTTAAATCTAATATTATTTTGTATTTCTACTTTGTGTTTCTATTTTATGCAAGTATGTGTGTGAGAGAGTTTGATCTAATTGTTTAAGCTTTTCTCTTCTAAATGGAAATGAAATCTTTCAAGGACAGAGAACTAAGTAACTCATTTATATATATGAGGCATAATGTATGTAGAAAAGGTAAAAACTCATTTCTTTCTACATATGAGGCATACTTCACAAGTAAAATTTTGGCTTCTTTTTGCCTTGAGTCCATTAGTGCCTTGTTTTAGACCCTCAAGCCTTGCTCAATTGCATGACAACTCAGTACCCCCTTGTTCAAGATATGTACATTGGTTATTGGTGAATTAAATAGTATTTTCAATAGATAAGTGTTTTGTGAAGTATTTCTCCAGAGAATAAATAACATAATGATTTAAAGAAATAACCAATAAGGGGGATTGTCGGAAAGAAAACAGTTAGCTTTGGTGCCCACTTGTAGTTGTTCATTTGAATTCTATATAGTGCCAGATTCAGTGTTCTTTCTTTGATCTGAATGGATAAGCACTGATGAAAAACACTGGACTCTATGCATGTATTTCTTTATCTAACACTTCTATCATAGAGAGGATGTGATGAAACACAAACTACTTTGGTTTATATTCAGAGTTTTCTTCTCCAAGACAGGTTGTATTATTAAAGCTAAAGAGCCCATTCTGTCTTACTATTTACCCATAGCTGGAGAAATTAGAAATAGATTCATGCCTTTATGAAAGGCATGAGCCTGAAGTGAAATGCAAATAGGCTTGTACAGGATCTGAACTTGGTCTGTCAAGTCTTTTTTCTACAATGACAAACATTATACCAAATACACACATACACACATGTGGTCACAACTATATATATATATATATATGTGTGTGTGTGTGTGTGTGTGTGAGAAGAAATGAGTTGAATCCATCACACATACCAATGCATATATATATATATATATATATTTATATATTTAAAGCAGTATTTTCTGTTATAGTTTATATAGAGGGCAGAGAACATTTTATTTTTTAACCATATTTCTCTGTTTTATTCATAATTTGTTGTATATATCTTTTAGTTTGGTATAGTTTAGTATGATGACAGTATGCAGAAAGCACTTAAATTCATGAGACCCCTGCAGTTAACTTATGTTCACATTGTTTCTATATATACGCTCTCCTCATTATATCAATGAAACAATATTGAATGCTATAAGACATAAACAACAAAAATTAAAGTGCAATACAAAAAAACCTTGTTCAGGATTTGAACTCAGGTCACAATTTCTTATAATGCTAACCATTACACTAAGTACAACTCTACTATCTCAGAGTGAATGATAATATATAAACATGTATAAAGCAAAAGTGCTTTGCCAAAAAATGTGAATGAACATACAAGTAAAAAATCAAATAAATTGCTCTATTGCCATCTGTTGGAGAGCCATCTGGTTCTTCTTTGGCCATGTTCTCCTCTTCATCTTCCTGCACCATTTTTTTTTTTACTGGCTGCTCTATTCTCTTGATGAATAACAAACACAAAATCTTCTTTTCTTACTTACACACATAACTTTATTCATTTAGACATCTTCTCAATTACAAAACCAACAAATAGGAAAAGCTGGGAGTCAGCCATTGGGACACTGATCGAAATTAAGTGCAGAGCTTTCAATGGCTCTGGCTAAGCTAATTTAAAGTTGAAATCTAACTTCTAACTTCTAGGATTTTAGTCACCTGACATGATTATCTTCCAACAGCAGCAAAACTTTCAACAACCCTTAAAGGTTATTATCTATCAAGTAAACTGAGTTGACTCATAGTATCTTTCTTGCTGTTTAACAATTATTTGAATTCTACACAACATGCCAAATAAAAGATGCAGTCAATCTGTTATTTAACAAAATTTCACAGAATATGTGTATGTACAGCATTGCAAAAATAGATATGTGCAAGTTAGACATATAAGAAAACTAGATAAGTGAAATAATTTAAAGCATCTCAAAGTGTACCTGTTCCTAAACTGTGAAATGAAAGACTGTCTTAGTAAGTCACACTTGATATGGAAACAGACATGGAGACATGGTAGCTCTTTTGAAAAAGGTTTGGAAACTTAGCTCCAAATTTGTTTCTTTAGGGGTTTTCCTTTGAAATTTACCTCATCAGTTAACTAAACTAGCTATAAGTTTATATAACTAAACGAGCTATACGTTTATATAACTAAAGTAGCTATAAGTCAGCAAATTGTTGGGATTATACCTCTACATTTACTCAATCATCTGAGTATATTTATGTGGGTACTAAACAGTTCTTTCTTCTTTGACCAGATAAGTGAGAAAAATACGAGGAATTAACAGATCTCCTAAATTATCAAAAATAAGAGTTGAGATAGAGATGATGCTAAAAATCAGATGAATGAAGAATATAAAAACAGAAAAAAGTGTTGGAATTATTTTATTGTAATGAGAACATCTTGGAAGGAACTTTTATGGTTTTCACCGCCTGAAAGAAATGTCTAGATTTTTTTGAACTGACACTGCCTGCTGAGAGAATCACCCTTTTTCGATTGAAGTCATAGAGCAGATAAGACATCATTTTTGTTGTCCAGTGAATTTTTGCTGGATGAGCTGGTTTTTAAACCATGCTGTTGCCTACAGTGAACAGGGAGTAAATCCCACAGAGAATTTTACTGCTGAGATGGACCTCTCCTAAAGAAATAGTCCATAGTCGAGGGTGACCCGAAGGCTCCCTTTTCGATAGCTACTACACCAAGGTGTAGGGGAGGGCGCTACTCCAGTGCTGCCTTGACTTTAACCTCAAGGAGTCCCAGAACTACCCTGCTGAGCTAATTATTCTTAGAGAAATATGCTGTTGCCTATATCAGAGAATTTGTGCTGTCCTAACTCAGACCATGTGGTGTATGATTGAACTTGCTGTCCTATACAAGTGCTGAAAAATAGCTGAATGAACCCCTATGTGTCTGCATTATTCATTGTATTCTTGATGGAAAAGTGAACAGGTTTCCCAAGAGATATTTTTGCCTAAGAGATTCTTCCAAATCTTTTTTTCATTCATGCAACACACATTTTTTTGAGTTGTTAGTAACAGCGCCTTGGTTTGTTGAAGTAATTCATGAGTGACCCAGTGCTTTTTCAAAACAATTTGTATCATTGTTACTTGATTGAGTTTTTTGACTGGTTGCTAAAATAGCAATTAATTTTAGCAACTCAAGTTTTTCTTCAAAACTTTGTAACTCCTTTTTTATTTATTTCTAATTACTTGCTAATAAATAGTTCTTTGCTGTACGCACAAGGCACATTTGTCTTTTTATTTTTTCCTTTCATTTTTTTCAAAGTGCAGTTTTATTTTCCATGAAATGATTGTTTTTTTTATAAAAATGTAATCCTTTTAAAATACTTTGTGTGAGATCCAAAATTATGATTCTGCAAATTAACAAAAAGATAGAAAACATCTACTGTTAGAGAAACTAGAATTAATACATGATTTTAAAATTAGCAGCAGCAGTGATACAAAATATCCTTCACAACATTGGAGTCTGATGAAGCAAAAATAAGCCAACCTACCGTAAGAAGACCCTTAATTAATGATGTAGTAACAACTAAATGTTTATATATCTCTTTCAAGTCAAAAACTGAATAAAAATTGAGGACATTCTATGCCTGTAATGACAGGAGTGGACTCTGAGAATGGCAGACATAAAAGTAATTTCAACTCAGCTTTTATAAGTTGCCAATTTTGTAATAATTAAAGGAAAAGAACAAATAAAATATTTTTTTATTAACTATTCAGTCTTCTGTTGTACATCTTCATTATTAATACTACTTTTTGTTTGCTTGTTTATTGTTTTTAAATACCAGCAAGAAAAAAGCTGCAAAGCTGTAAGACAGAGTCATAATTATATATTTCCAGGTTTGGTTACATTCCTTGATTTTACTGTGTTTCAACACTTGTTGGGTTATTTAATGCTAAAGTCAGTTTTGGGGGTTTTCTGATTGCGAGCAATGATAATATTTCAAGTAAATAAGGATAATAATGAATTCATGCACAGTCATATGATTACAAGTAACTATTTCAATTTATTAAGGATAATCCTTTCTTTCAAGAAAATTATAAAAGGTCAAGTATTTTTATCTTGAACTAATAATTTTCAAACAGATCTATTTGATTCAAGGATAGAACTCTAATGGCTCACACTCCAGTAGCTCTGTTACATTCACTTTCAGACAAATAGGAAAGGCATGAACCCCCTTATCTCTCCAGCCATGGGTTAAATAATATCAGTGATGTTCTTCTACAAGGATGGATTTGACATTAACCAGTCCATGGAGGTTGATATGTCATTAAAACAAATAAACCAAACCAACCCTATTTAAGAGTAATAATTTATACACAATTATAAATGGGACCTTAACAGGTTCTTCCTGTCTGAGTCAAAGTGGACCTTGGAATAATAGCAATTAGAACATGACTCAACACTCCTCAAAGATACAGAATTGGAACCTCACCAGTTTTGTAGAGCATACAAGACATGTTTTTTTGGTGGAAGTGTGAGGCATATTGCTCTGTAGAGCCAATAGGTATATTCTTGGCCCTGCAGACAAGGTGACCTAAAATAAAACGTATTTTAAGAAAGACCAAGTTTAAATAGATATACATATTTACCAACCCCTCCGCTCGGGCAGGATATGATACAAGGTCAGTTTTTAAGTGAATTTTAACAGGTTTGAATTCAGAGTTTTCCTTCTCCTAGGTAAATAGTAGGGCAGACAAGGTGCCTTGGTGAGGCAACTAGTCAACCCTACTATTTACCATTGCTGGAGGGAGAATAATTGGATTCATAACTTTCCCATGGGTATTAGTGCTATGTGAAATGCAATCAATCTCATCCAGGATTTGAACTCATGTTGCTGTGTCCATTTCCTAACCATTACACCATGGTCACCTCCAAAATAATAATTATTTGAATAGATATAAACCATTATTACTTTCAATAAATACTCAAACAAACATTATTGAAGCTCCTTTTCTGTTTACATAAATGAAAAAACCAACAACATTCTACTTAATTTGAAATAGTTTTAAATGTTTAGAATAACAAAATCTTCAATCCTCACACTAGAGCAATATTTTGAAATCAGTTAATAGTGTAAATAACTTTTGGATGCGCTATTTTGAACATATTTATTTTAGCTCTTTTTAAAGTCTCTTTTGTGTGCTTCTTTGCTACAGCTTGTTCATAAACCAAATTGAACAGTGTTAGTTAGCAGATGACAAGTTCAAAGTAAAATGGCCTATAGCTTATTCAGACTAAATAAAGATGTGTTATGTTTAACTTTGCTATTATCGAGTTGGTTGTTTTATAATCCCCTCTACCCATTACTTCTCATTACAGCTTGAAATGGCCCACTGGGTAATGGGTCATACAAAACAGTTTTATAATGGTTGACAATCTGAATTACTTTGCTATGATAACCTCAAAGACATTTGCAACATTTTCTAATATTTTTACACAAATTAACTCTTTTTTTCAAATGATTATCTGATGAAATTTCTGCAGAGAGAATAATGAATATATAAACACCCCACCAAATTGATTTTCACATCTTGAGCATTTGACAAAGCGGAAGATGAAGAGAGGAAAACAAGTGATAAAAAATTAACAAAAAGTACTTGAAGAAACATTCACACATGTTAAGATTCTGAGGATATTTTTTCTTTCAAATTGTCAATCCAAATATGGAAAGAAGCATCAGAAACTGTGGACATTTTTTAATTGTTTCCAAAAAAAAAAATCCAAATCTGTGCAGCCAAATTTTGACAAATATTTTTTCTAAGAAATGGTTTACTTTGGCATGATAAGGAATTAATGAAAAATATCATAATTACAATTATTAACATAAACAGTCAAAGCATTTGGTATGGCTGAAGGTCTTAATGTTTCATCTGAAAGGAAAAGCAGATTCATTGGATTCATTTCCTTTGCATCTCATATTCTATGGGAATTTGATTTAAGTGTGGAATAAATGTGATAAATTAGATAAGGCAGGTTTACTTCAAAACACACACACACACACACACACACATATATATATATATATATATATATATGGTTAATATCTGCAATAGAAATGAATAAAATAAATACAACATTCATTTTTTTTACAGTGTTCAGCATCTGGAATAGAGCCACAAGTGACTAAAGTTATATCCAGTTATAAAGATATAAAAAAAAATGTTTAAACCCAAATAGTTAGCATAAGCTTTTAGCACTGCTGGCAATTTCACGAATTTCTGATGATCAATTAGAAATTTGTGAAACTGCCAGTAATGCTAAAAGCTTGTGATAACACACTGGTTTTAAACATATTTTAGAAGCAATTTAAAAAAACCATTTTAGCCATAGTCTGGATATAAGTTTACTCTCTCTGTCTCTCTCTCAATTACTTGATAATATACCTTGCTATATACATCTATAAAGAGTGCTTGATATCATTAATAGGCCATATATAGGTGCCCGTGGTGTAATTGTTATCATCGTAGGAAATGGACATGGTGACTCGAGTTCAAATCCTGGACGAGACTGATTGCATTTCATAAAGCACTAATACCCTTGGGAAAGGTTTGAATCCAATTATTCTCCCTCCAGCTATGGGTAAATAGTTGGACAGACTGGGTTCTTCAGCCTTGGTGAGGCAACTAGTCTAGGAGACGGAAAACTCTGAATTCAAACCCGTTAAACTCCTTGTGTCATATCCTGCCCGAGTGGAGGGGTTGGGTAAATAGTATTAATAGGCCATATACATTTAAGTTTGTATAGTGTAGACATAGAGTCAATGCTACTAGGTAATAGTTTCTTGCTTATGCTTTCATCTGATGAACACATAGGTAATAAACTGATAGTCACTAAACACTGTTGATTCTATGTCTACACTATTTTAACTTATATATATATATATATATTCTGAAGAGTATCAAATTCATTTGTTAGTATTACTGTATATTCATCCCAAATATCTTTATTGTTGAGTAAGGACCAGTCATCATCATGTGTGGTTTTGGTTGTTTGCATCGCATCCCTGTGTAGGCTCAGACGTGTCTTTGCTGTGACTCTTCAGTGATCAAATGCCTTCAAATGAGCAATATGCTTCCCAGTTCAAAGCACTATTAATCCATTTTCTTATTCATGAGGATGTAGTCTATCTGTGCTTTAGTATCATTTGCATAAGTGTAGGTTCATAGTTTTCTTTTCCTTTTATGGAATTTAGTATCCTAAACACTTACTCCAAATGATGAATATGAGTTATTTGTCAATACCCACAGGGAAGCAGCTGCAGAATGTATACCAACCAAACTAAGAACCAAAGAGAGTTCCCTGGGATACATTATAGTTAAGAAAAAATAAGAAAACGAGAAAACAGCATTCCTATGTAATAAAAGGAAGGCACAAAGTGAACCAATCAATGCGTACTAAAAAGAACAAATAGAATACATTCAAGATGAGATCAATACAATTAGAAATTTGGTAGAAGATTGACAGTCTCGAAAAGTATGGCAAACAGTAAATGAAGTAGAAGGAAGAGCACCTCAAGAGCTAATATAAAAGCTGTCAGCCAAGAAGAACGGATACATATGTGGAAGGAACATTTCCAGAATCTGTTTGGAAAGTCCCCAATAGTTACGGATAAATTTATCATAAAAATTATCAATTAATTATGAAATATCAAACGAGGACAGTTTGCTCAAGAAAAACTCGATGTAGTGCTAACAAAAATTAAAAGTAGGAAAGCAGCAGGTCTTGATGAAATACCACCAGAAATATGGACAATAGAGAAATTCGGTGACCCACTACTCCGATACTACAATGGCATTTACAACCAGAACACAATAGAAAGATGGACAAAAGGCTGTATCCCCCACTTTCCCCACGAAAGGTGACTTCAGAATTGCCAAGAACTACCAAGGCATAACACCTACTTCAATTGCATCAAGATTTATAATGCTCTGCTACTCAATCGCTTTGAAGCAGAAACGGAAAAAATTCTTAGAAAGAATCAAAATGGTTTTCGGAAAAAATGATCCACAACATCACAGATTCTGACAATTAGTCAAATCTTAGAAGGAGTTTGTGCAAAAAACCTCGAGGCAACACTCTAATTTTAGATTTCTCCAAAGCATTTGACGCCATATACATAAGGAAGATAAAACAAATACTTCTAGCATATGGTCTCCCCAAAGAAACAGCTGCAACTCTAATGATGCTCTATAAAAACACAGAAGTAAAAGTTCACTCACCAGACAGAGACACAGATTTCTTTGGCATTGTTGCTGGTGTTCTATCAGAGGATACATAAGCTCCATATCTGTTCATAATCTGCTGAGACTGTGTTCTTCAAAGATCTAATGAAAGAAAATGGCTTTACTTGAAAAAGCAAGAAGCAACCTTTACCCAGCAGAAACTATTATGAATGTAGATTTTACAAATGACATAGTGTTTCTTGCAAATTTACCAACCAAAGCAGAATCCTTACTGCATAGTTTGGAGCAGGCAGAAGGTGGCATTGGCTTCCATGTGAATGCAGACAAAATGAAGTACATGTGATTTAATCGAAAGGAGACATCTCCACACTAAATCGTAGTTCTCTGAAACTAAAGTTCATCTACCACAAAAGAAACGTCTCATCTAATGATAATGACATCAGTATGCAACTAGGAAAGGCATAGACAATTAGCGATGGGTTATTGATCAAATGGAAGTTAGACTTATCTGTTAAAATTGAACTCATTTTTTTCCAAGCAGTGGTAATGTCAATTCAACAATATGAATGCACCTCATGGACACTGAGTAAGCCTATGGATAAAAAGCTAGACGGGAATTGCACAAGAATGCTACAAGCTATATTGAACAAATTCTGAAAGCAACATCCCATCAAACAGCAACTATATAGTCACCAAACTCCCCTCTGTAAAACCATCCAAATCTGATGAAGATGCCATACAAGACTCTGCTGGAGAAGAAAGGAAAAACTCATAAGTGACGTTCTCCTAAGGACCCTTTCACAGATGTGAAAGTGCTGGACAGTTCTTTACAGACACGGGATGTTGTCGAGAAGACCTGCCAGAAACAATGGCCAATAGAGACAAATGAAGAGAGGGAATTAGCGAAATCCATGCAAGCAGCACATAATAATGATGTGTGTGTATATATATATATATATATATGTTGAAATGATAGATTTTGGTGAATCTGACAATATGATAGAAATATGTGGAAAGTTGCATTAATCAAACAAAATCGGTTTAGAGATGCGATATTTTGTTCTTTTATTTCATTTTAAAGTTTCATTTACAGTTTGAATATGTTTCTTAAAAATGAAATAAAAGAACAAAATAGCACATCTCTAAACCAAATTTAAGTGCTTGATTTATCCAACTTTTCACAAATTTCTATTATATATATATATATATATATATATATATATATTTGGTTATTCAGAAAATAATGCCGATTTTAGAAAAAAAAATGTATTTCTGAATAAATGAGTGCTTTAATCATTCAAAATATGATCTTTGAACAACAATCCATTTCTGCAACCAATCAACAAGGTTATTAATGCTTGTATGAGAAAAGTATAAAGATTTTGATGCTAGGAAATCTTTAAATGAATCTTCTACTTCTTTGGAATGGAATTTCTTTTAGCACAAAAAATGTCCAGATGCTTGAAAAAATACTATGAGAATATGGTGGATGCAACAAAGTCTCATATCCCAAGTCAGTCAGCTTCTGTAGTGTCATTCCAACCACATATAGCCAAGCATTGTCATGAGCAAAATTGGACCTTGTTGATTAACAAGTGCAAGTTGCATTTACTTAACTGAATATGCATTTAATACAGTTGCTGGTTGTAAACTTTCACTGTGATGCTCGGCTTAAATTCCAGAAAGATGTAATAGACATTGTCAATAGGAGACCACCAGAGAGTCACCATAATTTTGGAAAGTGTTTGGGTGCTTCATGATGATCAAGCTATTGAGCTGATTTGTTTATTATAGTCATAAAGGATCCATCTTTTTTTATCAGAAGTCATAGTTCAATCAAGAAATAGATCATTTGAGTTCCATAAAGACAAAAAGAAAATACATCAAAATGTTGAGCTCTTTGACATTCATTGAGTTCATGTGGAACCCATTTATCGAGTCTCTTCACTTTACCTATTTTCTTGAGATGATCCAATATTATTGAGATGCTGATACTCATTGCCTTAGACATTTAGCTGATTCTTTGACAGAGGTTTTGTTGAACAGATGTCGGATGTCAATTGAGGATTGACATCCTCTACCCTCTTGATCTTCAAGTTTTGTATACCCACAAAGGAACTTCAAAAACCAGTGACATGCTGCCCAATCATGAATGGATCTTTTGTTCTGTTGACATTAGCAGCAGTTTCAGAGGCATTATAACCAAACTTTAAATCATGCAAAAAAGTATGTGCATCACTACTTTTTTCATATTCGTTATTAGAGGTGTGTAACCATCAAATTCAAGTTTTGAAAGAAATAATAGAAAATTAAGTATGAAGACAATTTATTTATTAGGATTGTAAATTTTTATAAAACTACTATTAAAATAATATATGAGAACAAAATTCAAACAACTTGCACTAGAATCAAACAGTATTTGCTGAACAACCTAATATCTATTGGTATATATATATATATATATATAGTATTATTTGGTCCAGTTAAACCAGAGTTGGGAGTAATTCCTTCAGGACAAGAAAATCCTTCGAGAGCTGAACATTTAAATTCCCCCTGCCCACCGTGTCTATTCTGTTCTATTTTATCCATAAGATCTGAAGAATTCCTGTTATATTTTTCTTTGTGTTTTTGGTTTACATCAGAAATGCAAAACAGGATGGAAATAAATTTATAATCCTAAAATAACCGGTCTTTGGTTTTTTCTATAAAGAATATATATATATATATATATATATATATATAAGTTGTTGGACAAGTTGTCAAGAGGAACTCAAAGGCTCCTATTTCAATAGCATCTCGACCAATGTCTAGGAATGGGTGCTACTTCGTTCCCTGGATTGCTCCACTTACACTTGAACCATACCTTATAATTCTAAGTGTTTAGCAAGGAAGCATCAAGTACCATTTTTGAGTCTTAGGTATGACTCAAGCTGGGATTGAATCTTGGTCTCCCAGACCATTGGCAAACACTGTAACCATCATGCCCAACGAGAGAGAGAGAGAGAGAGAGAGAGAGCTTTTTTGGCATGGCACAGAGTTTTATTATCCAGTGTAGGGTCCTTCAGCAGCCACTCTCTCAATCCAGAGCAGCACTACCTCCTTCAAGGCTATGTATTGAATGTGAAGCCATGTGGGAAGATGAATAGTGGCATAACATCACTATTGCTAATGACCAGCTCAAACACCATGATGTAGACTGGGTGCTTGGTTTTCATCAATATAAATATGAATCTGTCCTCAGATTGACACCCGAACATAATGAAATCTTTGTATTGGCACTTCTGTCAACAAGTACAGCATGCTGTTTCCAAATGTCTGAAGAAGTGAACTGCATCATGATACAGCTTTCCTCATAGACATTGCCAAACTGACTCTAGTTTGCTGCACGGTGGACAAACTCTGAAATAGATAAAAGGAAAAAATAAAATATCTTATGAGAGCAAGATACTTAAAACTTGTAAAATAAAGCAATTTCCAGGATAACTGGCTAGTGAATGATAATAATGCCAGTTCAATTCTTGTGTTGAACATCATTTTGAAATCATCAAAATTCTTTATATTGTCAGATGATTATGAAAAGCTAATGACAATCTTTCTCACCCTCCCTATACAAGGATATGACAAATCTAAATAGACACCAACAATTTTAAACTGTAGCTTTTATTAAAGGATTTTAACAAATGAATACAATACATATTTCAGTTACCGGATTATAAAGTTTTATTCATTTAGGCATCAGATATATCAGATCAGATATTTTCACTTCTGGTTCAGCTTGGTTTCTTTCTTTAATGCCATAGCAGCCTTCATGGGTTATTTAATCAGAAAACTATCATTTCAGAACAGTACATTATGGAGAGAAAAATTGAATTCATACCTTTCCCAAGGATATTAGTCCAAAAGCTAATGTATATGTATGACTACAGTTTGAATTCACTTACTTGAATGTCACACTCCAGCATGTTAACCATTGTGCTCTGGGGATTCTTCCTTCACTTCTGAGATATCTGATGAGCCTTTATAAAAACACACAGTATACCTTTTGTGAATGGTTTTCTTGACAGTTTTTATATGAACTTCTCAGATTGCAATCACCCTGATTATGATGTGAATATCACTGTTGAGAAAGAGATCAAAAAGACTTCATACAAACCAAAGAGAGACTGAATGCATGGATAACACTAGCAGGAGATTCGGAAGTCATTTGTAAACTATGGTTGAAGCCAGTGGTGAGTTAGATCTTATAAAGGTTGTCTGATTTTAAAATGATTGTTAAAGTAAAAAAGTTTGCCCATGTGCCAAGGTTAGTATTGGTGCAAATATTATGGTCAAACCATTTTATTCTTTTTCTTCATATTCTATGAACTATTAGATCATCAGAGTGCGATCTAAGTAATTACTCTTCATGATATTTTAAGGACAATGGTAGGTTTATTGGCATGCTTGACATAATGGTTATCATTGTGGGAAATGGAATCAACATGAGTACAAATCCTGTTTGTGTTCCACTTTGTACGAATGCCTTTGGGAAAGGCATCTCTACTCCTTCCATTAATCGATAGACAGTAAGACAGATTTGGTTCTTTAGTCTTGGTTAAGTAACTAGTCAAGGAGATGGAAAACTCTGAATTTGAACCAGCTTTATACTTTGTTTGAAAATTAACTTTGTGTCACATACTTCTCTTGGTGGAGGGATGTTGAAATACATACTTGGATGTGTCTAGCTTCCCTCCAAACATGACAGGTTTTAATGGGTTACATGGTTCCAGGGGCCAGGAATGATCTTATTCAATGTTATATTATAATTCACATAACTGGAATGAAAAGTTAAAACTTAACAAATCATTCTTATCCATATATCATTCGTTTATCACGTCATTTAGTTACAGGAGATTGATTGATGATTGGGGAAAAGAGTAAACATAAACTAAATATTTTGATAAAAATCATATTAATTCTTATATACTTTTAATGTTTTACACGTCATCAATCAAAAGCATGAGTAAATATCAAAAATAGAATTATTTAAATGCTTAGTAGAGGTGAAGATGTCTTAGTCAAGTCCTTACTATGCAAGGATTAATATGAACATAAGTACATGCATGATATACTAAAACTAAAAACAATGGAAGGAATGATCAAAGATATATTCTGCTACATACCAAGATCATGTAATATTTTCTATAGGAAATGTTTGAAAAATGGTATTAAAAGGAAAGAATATGCAAATGTGTCCCATCATCTAGAACTATACTCATATTGTTCCATGAACTGGTGGTATATAAAAGGGTTACAAAATAGAAAAGAGGCTTACTCGATAAGTGTAAGTAAAAATTAGTCATGTGGCTTTACTGTTCCTTGACAGTGGTTAGAAACAAGGTCTCAACTGTTCAAAGACCAGTGGTGAAAAAAAGTTAGTACTATGAGGGATATATGTAGTCTTCTATTGGGTCTTCATCAGAAATGAAAATTATCTAATGTAGATAATAATTTATTGTATCCAGACAAAACCTTTTCATTAGACAAGTGGAGATCAGATATAATTTCAATTTGCCAAGATCCCTGACAAGTTTGAAAAGGGTTTCATCAGAATTTGGGGAGAAAAGATTGATTCATGCCTTTCTACCAAGGATTAGTACAGAATCATTATCATCATCAAGATGTTCGTTTGACTCTCTTTCACCATCTATTCCTATTGACCATTGCTCTTACTAAGTTCTCAAGACAACACACTCTAGCCAGAGATAGTTGATGAATGTAAGTTTTTGGGGATCAGCCTGTACTTGTGTCTTCCTGTATAGCTGTCCATAGAGAATATTGCTGATGTGATTGTTCTTACTTCATAACAAGTGCCCAGAATGCCTTCCTTACCTTATTTGGATGGTTTGTGAGATAGAATGTAAGTGGTCATACAACTGCTATTCTGTAGAGTGCTGCATCCATGATTTGTGTAAAAAATTTTGTAAAGTCATAGTTAGATACAAGTTAAAATTAAGGTTGGTTGGTTGGTTGTGTGGCATATCAACCTTTGTAGGTTATTTAATGCCCAATCCATTTTTTATACAAATAATTAGTTCCATTTCAAACTATTCACTTTAGCATTAGTATGTAGTTTAAATGTAAGTACACAGTTTAATTTTCAAAAACATTTCTATTTCAAGCTATTCAGTTGAGTCAAACAGATCTAATCCATCCAATTCAGTTTAATATAAGTATAGATTTTGTTTACACACAGTTAATGTCAAAACATTTCTATTTCAAACAATTCAGATTAGTGTAAATACAGTTTCAAGATCAAAAACTTACGTTTTTTTTCTTTTTTTTCAATTTAGTTTAGTATAAGTATAGTTTTTGTTTACACACAGTTAAAAGTCTAAACAGTTCTATTTCAAACAATTCAGTTTAATGTAGTACAATTTCAATATCAAAAACAGTTCCATTTCAAACAATTCAGTTTATCATAAGTACACAGATTACTTGTCAAAACAGTTCTATTTCAAGCAATTCAGTTTAGCAGAAGTACACAGTTTAGTTCTATTTGAACCATAGATAGGCTCCTATCAGGTGCTACCATTCTGGGTCAGAGTGGACCTGGGAGGGATGGCAATGAAGAAGTACTCCACATTCTCCAAAGCTCCTGCATTACTGGAACTTCACCATCAGATTGTTTGATGCCATATCCAGGACACTCATTGGTTCGGGTCTTACCCCTCTGCAGATGTGCAGTTGGTGTATTCTACAGCCCCAGCTGACTGGGTAAAATTAGAATTAATACAGTTATCGTGATATAATAAATAAATGTAATAATCAAAACAAGCTTTGAAGGATTATAACATTCCTCTTTTGCATTCATCTACTGATCTTTGTAGGGAAATTTGGAAGCTGTAATTGTGAGTTTTCCCAAACAAGTCCAATCTGCGATTTCACTGAACTGCTATATATTTCTGAACTTGCTGAAAGTGACTTCTAAAGATAACAATTTGTGGTATATATCTATAGAAAAGTTAAATAAGACATCAGCCAAAATAAAAGAAAAGACGAAAGATAAAGATATTTTTTATTTGTTTGATTGAATGATAGAGTAAGAGACAGATGGCTCTGATATCTAAGGTTTCTAAAATGCTAAATTGATAAATTTCAGTATCAATTAGCTACTGGCATAAATAAACAAAGAAAAACTTAAATGATTTTTTTTTCATAGCAATTAGTTTTGTACAATGTAAATAGCAATAATATTGATTAGAATGTATTAGGTCTGCTTTGAGGGTCACTTTGACATTTCTGCTTAGAACAGCTTTAGAGAAAAATTAGGGAAAGGGAATGAATAAATAATGCTCCAGAAACACTTTTTGTAGGGTTCTGATTAGATTGGCAAAACAAGACTGCATGGGTTTTTTTGCTAAAAGAAGTGTTCTTTTTTTGTGTGGGCAGAAGCCTAGAAAAAATGATAAAAAATAATGGTCATCACGAATATTTGTGTCATAAGTTGATTTCTCCTATTTTGCTTTCTTTGTTCTTACAAATTTATATATATATTTTTTATTCATTATGCTAATTACTAGTCCAGTACTCATATGCAATCTAACTCTTTGCAAGAGAGAAACAAAAAAATGAGTAAATAATACTCCTATCTGCATTGATGAAAAAAATAAAAAGATAGAAAAATATAAGTCAATGAGTTTATTGCTATCATCAGAAAAAAAAGTTGGAACAAAACCTACATCCAAGAATGTAGCCAGTCTGAAATAGTACTAATTTCACAGTTTTTGTTGTGCTAAGTTGCAGGATTTTGGTTGAGGGTTGATTGTTGATTTGCAAGTTGCAATTATCAACCAATGAAATTACGAGAAAAAAGAATGAGTTGTGCCAAAGATAAAACCATGGAAATTAGCAAATTCATATATTTTCTTCTCTACTACCTAGCATTTTTCTCAATCTACCAGGTGACTCAGATCTTCCTAAGGTCTGTCAAACATGGGGAGTAAGGGGCCTTATCCAAATCTGTGATACACTAGGAGGGGGCTTTGAATATAGTGTTTTTGTCCTTTATCCTTCACTACTGTCTCATCAATGCTGCTTTACAATCATCCCATAACTGCAAGAATAAAAGGGTTAAAAGTACACCAAGTGTATTTGCTGGAAAATCATGAACTCCTCTCCTCCACCAGAAAAAGGGTGTTCTAAGAAGGATACTAACCTGCATTTAGTCATGAGGTGTCAGTTCTAGAACTCTGACCTCGAATGATAGTATATGTTAGGGTCACATCTAAGGGTTAAATAATGTCAGTTTCTTTCGTTAATGGCATATCAACACTATGGGTTGTCAGATTTCAAAGCCATCCTTATAGAAGAACAATATTGGTACTAATGAACCCATTTCTGGGAGAATTAGAGGTTCATACTTATCCAAGAATAATAGTCTAAAAATGAACATTATAGCATGACAGGAGTTCATGCTTGATTAAAACAATGTCCCAATCAAGACATTAGCCTCTATGACACATGGACTCTCTCATAAATTATTTTCATGGAGAATAGTAACTTCAAGCTACTATTGTTGACTAAGAATTATAATAATCAGTTACATAAAAACATATAATTGCTTGCAAAATATTGGATTTAGACAGGAATACATATAACAGTGTGCAAATAAAAGATTATCATGCTGAAGTAGGAATAGTTTCTTTAAACCATATAATCATTCATAACTTATTAAAATTAGTTAGGAAGCCCTGTTAGTGATGTTTTGAAGATACTAACTGTATCCTCTCCAAAAGGGTAAGAACACCTTCCCTCCAAACAGGAATATCCAGGGTATGACACTAACCTAAGTCTGTTGCTGACTTTCTTGGTCTGGAGTGACTCTTTCATTGCCATTACTCCAAGATCCACACTAACCCAGTTTGGTTACTATTTCTGAATCAAATAGATCTGTTTGAAAATTATTTGTATCAGATTGGAATTATTTGAAATCATATAACTGTGTGCAAATTATTTGTAACAAGAATAGTGACTTGAGGCTGCAATCGTTTACTCTGGATTATTAAAAATATAAATTGTTGCAAATAAATAATTAAGAAATAGAAATAGTTATTTGAAACCATATAATTGTGTATAAATTATTAGCGTCAGATGAGGAAATTAGATAATTTTTAATTTCATGTTACTGTGCAAACCAATAATAATAGACAGATAAAAAAGAACTATTAGAAAAAATGCAATAGATCGTTGAAAATATAGTTATGATTGTAATAAGATATTTATAAAGGAATAAAACATTTTGACATTAAGTAACATATAAGGTATTGATATGTCAGAAAACAAAAAAAGATCTAAAGCAAGAAAATGAAATACAAACATCTCCTTTAAGAATCTGAATTTGTCTCAGCAACCATAATGGATCCTAACTTTTAGAGTCTCCAAGGAGTAATAATTAACCAGAATTTATCATATATATATGTATATATATATATATATATATATATATATATATATATATATATATATATATATATGCATGGGTGTGTGTGTAAATATATATATATATATATATATATATATATATATATGTATTTATTTATACAATATGCAAGGGTGTACATATATATGTATATATAGAGAGAAACATATATAGACATATATATCCATATCCATCTATCTATCTATCAATCTATCTATCTATATATATATATATATTCATAATCAACTTCTTCAAGAGGGACTTCACCAATATTGAAGTCCTTGAATCATTGCCTGGCCAAGATCACACTTTATAGCAAACTCTCTACTGGCCTTTATTATTGGGGAGAGGGCAAAAAAGAAGCAATACACATACTGCTTAAAAAAATCCCTTGATAGCTGTCATACTGACAATTACTGATGGTCTCTGCTAGTTCAGAACTGTAATGCTTGATGTCTCATCATTAAACATGTTGTTCCCTCCTTTGCAAACCTCCACATGACCACCTTTCAGAACAAAAGGTACAGAACTATGCAATCAAACACAATGCCTTTAAACTCTAGCTAAACCGTCTGCTGCAGCCTCAACAACAGTGCTTGCCTGTTCTGCTTTGACCTTATCATCAATGAACTTGCTTGCAATCAATGTTGACCACACCTTTCTAAATCTTTGTTTGTGATACCAAGCCATGATTATGATTATGATATGAATTTAACCCTTTTCAAATAAATCTGACAAAGAAAAATTTGGGTACCTACAAAAACAGAATCAGGATCAAATACAAAAATGTAAGAGATAAGATCTTGCAGAGTTAAAAGAATATATTTATTACAAGAGTTGCACAATAATTCCTTGTGTTGGGTAACTAAAGTAAAACATTAAAACACAAAGTAACTTGCTTAAAGAAAAAAAAATTGAAAAACTACTCATGAAATATAAGTATTATTATTTTTTAAAGATGGCTGGGAATTCAGAAAATTGGCACTAGAATCAAGCTGTATTCTTTGAGGCTGGAGTCACTGTTTTCAGTAGGGATAATGCCTTGAGATGTAGAAAGAGAGCTTTGTAGTTCAAAGTGCTCAAATATCAGGAAACCCTCCTGAAAAGTAAATTTTACTCTAAAAAGGAGAATTTTTCTTTTGATTTAAAACATCGAATTTCTCTCAAATAGAAAATAATTTTTTTCTTTTGCCAGAAGAAATATCTTCAATACAATACTTCTCAATTCTCTCACTGAATAAAAAAAAATTCTCTAAAAAATATGAAATACCTCTAAAACAGAGGTGAAAGAATGAAGCAGTCTAATATATAAATTTTGAAGTCTTCCTCCACTTTATTTCAAAATCAATAGCAACTCTTCTACAGGTCTCTTCCTTCAAATTTAGGTGGCAAGGAACCTGATTGGTTAATGCAAGACCAATCAGTCAGTAAGGCAAATTGCTTTCTCCTCTCCCTCAAAGGAAAATAATATTTCACCAAATATGGAAAAAATACTTCCCTAACACTGCCACTGATTAAAAAAAATAATATCAAAAAAATAATATCAGATAAAAAATATTTTTTTTACTGATAATATATATATATAAATATATGTGTGTGTGTGTGTGTGTGTGTGTGGAAAATGGGTTAGTAAATTGTGTATGAGAATAGGTGAGTTCTTACCACTTTACTCTCTTTGGCAAAAACATGAATCTACTTCACCTTGATATCTTGACAAAATGAGTCATCACTGATATACTTATATAATTGATGTGAATGAGATCAGGTAGTGAACACTTGAATTGTTCATGTTCTGATATGTGCTCTACCAGCACAGACAGTAACACTAATATAATGTTATCCTCACAATCAAGTCTGACCAGCTTCACACACACACACACACACGAACACACACACACACACACACACACACACACACACATATATACATATATATATATATATATATATATATATCAGGTTATTTGAAAATAACTTATTATGATTTCATCACTCATTTAAATGAATAATGGACATCATTTTCTAAACAATCTAATATATATATATATATATATATATATATATATATATATATATATATATATATATATATATATTTGTGTAGTTGGGAAGCAGTCTTTCATTTAAGCATGTTTGTTTAAATAATAAAGACACATTTTATCTCTAAAACTTTATTAAAATCCTTTCAAGTTTCCTGATAAGTCTTCTGGCTTTAGGTTGAAATTAGTAGATGAATATCCCCAAATTGTCCCAAGTGCTTTTGGACCTTTCATAGGCCATCATCAGGGGTTGTTTGTATGGGTAAAGAGATTTTTTTTTTTAAAGTTTTTAGGTTTTTTATAACATAAAGAAATTACTTAAATGCAAAGTTGGATAAAACAGATAAGCTGACAACTTTGAATGAATTTAAAACAGAATTCTATCAACAAAAATAGAATATTATCGAGAAAAACAGACTATTTAGAAAAAAAGGACTAAAAGCATTTAAAAAACATTGTTACTATTTTCAAAGTTATTTCTATAAATTCAAGATTATTTGTTTTGATATGTAGGGTTTCTGAGTTTTATAGTCATAGCTTATCAATTTTGTGTGTTTTCAACTAGAATTTTCTGAAATTTGGATTTGAAAATAGAGTGTGTTTTAAGATGTAAGGCTAGGGAGCTAGAATCATCAACATGCATAGTAAGAAGTCCAATGATAGCCTATGAAATGTTCAAAAGTGCTCGGGACAATTTTGGTAAATTCATTTACCATTTCCAACCTAAAACCAAGACACTTGTCAGGAAACTTGAAAGAATCTTCATAAAATTATATAGACATGATGTCTCTATATCATTTAATCAAACGTATATATATATATATGTATATACATATTATTAATTCAAGAAATTTTTTATGAAAATACAAGGTTCAGCATATTTGCAAGTTTTTAACTCTTAGAACCCTAAGCCTCCCACTCCAATGCATTTTTATAACAAAGCCATTTCAAATGCATTCCTGTAGTAAAAAAACTTTTTTATGTATTGCCATAGTAAAAGCCATTTCCAATGCCTGTGAATTTAGACTGCCTGAGTATGTAAACTTCTCATTAGCACCACAGATACTGACCTTCAGGTTTGAAAGGTTAAAACAGTTTTTTTTACATTTGCCTAACTTTTTCATTAATTTTTTTCTTTCATTCAGAATGATAATCAATGATATTTTTTATTAGATGTTTGCAACTGGAATTTTGATATTCAATTGACTGGCTCAGACTGAAGCAGCATGAGTGTGGCAGTTGCTGAGTCAGTATGCTGATAACCTAGGACATCATCAAACATATACTCATGGTTCATGAGATTTATATGCAAATGACACTGTCCAAACTTGGCTTTTTGGGGTATATTGAGGTGACAGGAAAGGTTCAGTTGAGTTCCCACTCACCAAGAACCAATTCTTGCATTAGCACATCTATGATATACTAACACTGAACACAAAAATTCATTTACACATACGAGAAAATTTAATATTTTATACATATACACTTACCATTAGTATTAAAAGAAAGAATGCACAAATATATCATAACAGATAAAACTATGTACAATGAACAAGCAGTAGGTGGAAGGGGTATAAAAATGGAAAAGAGCTGATTTTTTTTGGGTAAATATAGCCATATCAATCAAAATTTACATCTATTTACCCTGACATTATGCTAAAAAGGAACAAGAATGTTTGGAAGGGAGGATTTCTTTTTTTTAGATTTGTAGCTGAACTGTTTATCATTTTTATGAATTAGCCCCAAAGAGTCTTCCATCATGTTTTCATTATATTTTTTCTAAATTACACAAGCAATGTTTGAAGAGGGAAAGTTGGTATTTTCGATTTAATTTAGACATAAACATTGGAAAATAATACTTTCTGCCTAGGAACAAGAAAAAGTAAAAATGTTATGCAGTTGTTGAGTAATAGTTTTAGTCTACTTTGCTTCAAGAATTTCTAATTTAAATCTCCATTTGCAAATTTTTCAAAACCAAAATCACAGTTTGTTCATTAACGACATTGTTTTCAAATCTGGAATTTACAATCCTTGGAATCTCAACTTCATTATGATACAACTTGAACTCATACATCAAAGTTAAAAATCAACAAAAAAGAAAATACAAGACTAGACAGTAATCAATCATCATTTTCTGATCACACAATGAAAACAGAACAAAGTTAATAACTTAAAAAAGATCCTAAGTCCCCAATTATAGCATTGATTAATTAAACATTAAAAATGCATGATAAATAAAATTTGGTGCTAAGAATTTATTCTGATTTTATGCCTCAAAGGACACTGAGTGTTAAACTTGCTTCAATATAAATTTCTAATTAGGACTCAGATCTCAGTTACTTGAGAATTATTGAATTGCTCAGAAGAGTTGAATGTATGGCAGACAGAGATTTCTCTCTCTCTCTCTCCCTTTCTGGTTGGTGGGTTGGTAGGTTTTACAGCATGTCAACACTTGTTGGGCTATTTTATACAAAAGTCAGTTTGATAATCAAGGTACAAAAATTTATTTCAAACAGGTAAACACTTCATCATTTTCAGCTCAGTGGCTGGGACTAGAATACATTGACTGCATCTCTATAGAGGAGTAAGACTTCTTCCACAAGAATACTATATATGACACAAAGCCATGAGATGCTGAAGGTCCAGTCTTAGAGCTTTGGGGAATGTGGAGTACCTCTACATTGCTATTATTTCTATGTTCCTTCTTACCAACTGATTGACATTTAAACAGTTTGCAAACAAGTGACTTATGCTAAATTAAATTGTAAGAAATAGAACTGTTTGATCTTTTAACTGTGTGTAAACAAATAACGGATGTTTATTTGATTAAGTGATAAATAGCAATACTTGGAACCATTTAACTGTGCAAACAAATGAGTAATGTTGAATAGAATTCGTAGTGTTAAATAGTAATACTTGGAATTCTTTTACTTTTTGCCTAAATTGAATTATTGGTATTAGATAGCAATACTTGGAATCATTTGACTATGTATAGAATAGAATAATTAATGTTAACTAGCTTTACTTGTAACCATTTCACTGTCTGCAAAAAAAAAAAGAAATGATTGATATTGAATTGAATTATTCGTATTAGATTGCCATAACTGAAACCATTTAACTGTGTAGAAACAATAGGAATACTACTATGCAAACGAAGTGGCTTGAACTCATTTAAAAATGAAATTATCTATAAACTGTGCACAAACAAATGACTGGTGCTTTTGTGTGACTTGAGTGTAAAAAACGAATTAGCTCTGGCTCATCTAAAAATGTAATCTACAAAATGTCTAAATCATATACATTTAATATATCAGTATAAAGAAGATTTGGTATTAAATAGCCAACAATGGTTGACATGCCAAAAAACAAAAAAAAAAACTAAACCAAACTTAAACAATGTGTGAGCAATTGAAAAATATTCCAAGATCAACTTATATTCCTGATTCATGAGATTTATATGCAAAAAACTATGTGTATACTTGAACAGTATCATGTTTATTTATCACCCTCATAAACAACAGTTTTTAAAGTTTATTCTTAATTCTTTGATAACACTGGCCAGTGTTAACATTTTTTTCCAAAGGTCAAAGGTTTATCGAGTGATATATGATCACCATTTTATGCTGAATTAAAATAAAAAACATTCATTGTTTTTGGTTTGGTCTGGTTATTAAGAGGAGCTTGAATACTTCACAACAATTTGTACACAATAATAACGCTTATTCAGAAGACTGTGGACTCTACTTGTCACAGCTGATCATAGCTATATAATGTTGTATGTGTACCTAACTACAGTGTACCACCCTATTCGCTAACATCGACATACCTAGAGGGATTGGAGCTTACTGGACAACTTAAAATGATTTTAATGTACTGTGTCAAGTGTCAATGATGAGCTGAGTGATGATTTATTTTTCTCTTTTCAGCTTGACATTTGAATTCCTGTAAGAATGGATCACAAGTGTAAGAATAATCCTGAATATCAAGATTGTTTTAGAGTATAACTTGGGAATCAGGAAAAACCATTTGCTCCCCACATTTGCTGTAAATCATGGGCAGATAACTTGAGGGATTAGAGGAACAGAAAAAAAAGAGTATACCACTTGCCATTCCAATGGTCTGGAGGGAAAGAAAAGATCATATTACAGACTGCTATTTCTGCATCATAAATCTAAAAGGAATAAATTGCAAAAGCAAGCACCATTTTCAGTACCCTAATATTCCTTCCATCTTATAGCACAGACCTTCCTGTTCCTGAGCCAGATGGTAACATAGAATATACCTCTGATTCCAATCATAGTGACATGACTGCTGTCATTGGGGATAATGCATACAAGACAGAAGAGGATGACCAGCCAGTACTCTTGACACAAGCAGAACTCAACAACCTGACCTGAGACCTGAACCTTTCAATGGAGTCTGCTAAGCTGCTGGGTTCACATCTCAAAGAGAAACATCTGCTGACACCAGGGATGATGTTCTATAGGTATCAAGGCCATGAAGGAGAATTAAGACAGATTTTCACATTCCAGAATAAGTAATCATTGGTTTATTGCAACATTGCTGGATAGATTAAATCGGTTGGCTTAAAATAAGATTCAATGGAATGGAGACTTTTTATTGACTCCTCCAGGAGAAGTCTCAAAGCAGTTCTTCTATATAGTGAAAATAGTTTTTCATCCATCCCTATTGAGTATTTGGTACAAATGAAAGCAACTCACCACTGCATGAAACATTTGCTGTCTGCTGTTAACTATCAGGAACACAAATGATAATTAACATTATGTCAGACAAGAGTGGCCATGAAGACAAGGGTTAAAACCTGGCTTGCATAATATTCAATCTCACCCTCTCATTCAACCAAAAAAAATACTGCAGCCACTCATACATATCAAATTAAGAGTAATGAAGAACTCTGTGAAATAAATGGATAGAGAAGGCAGTGGTTTTGCTTTCCTTCAGAAGTTCCTACAGATATGCATGGAGAAACTCAAGACAGGTATGTTTGAGAGACCTCAAATAAGAGAACTCATGAAGGACTTAATGTTTGATGAAGCACTGAGCAAAGCACGGAGAAGTCAGAAGTGACAAACTCCCTAGTGCGGAATATGAGAAGGAAATTGAATCGATACTGAAGAGTTTCTGCCAACTCGGAGCATGAATGTCAGTCAAACTGCAATTTCTGCTGTCACACTTTGACTATTTTCCAAAGAACTGTGGATATTTGAGTGAAGAGCTGGGTAAATGCTTTCACTAAGCCATGTGCATTATGGAAGAGTTCTACCAAGGCTGGTGGGATGTAAACTTTCTCACTGACTATGGCCTGTGCTTGAAATGGGATGTGGTGGCTGCTGAGCCCAGGAGAAAATCCCAGAAAAATACCTTTCATACATGCTTTTTTACATATTTTTCAGTTTACTGTTGCACAATCTGAGCTTTCAGCAAATATATCAGCTCTAAATTTAGTATCATTTGTTTAATTCAACACAAAAATATATTGAGTTATAATATTGTTTTATACATTTTAAGTAAGAGATTGTATCTTAAAAATTTGATTTGAGTAGAAAAAATGTGTATGATTTTTGGATTCAGCATAAAAAACTGCCTTAAAATCAGCTATTATATATTTGACCTTGAAAATATCACTGGCCAGTGTTACAGATATTTCTCTTTGCTAACTTACATTAAATGAAGTTATCCATTGATAAACCCCTCGAGAAGAAAAAAGAAATCTTGTTTTGTTTTTTACAAACTTGAACTTAAGGTGTTTTTTTACCACCTTCAGCTTGGATAATTATTCAGATTCCAAAATAAAAATATTCAAGAAGTTTTAGATTATTATAAAAATCAGATAAAAACCTAACATAACTTACCTATATTATGTCTGAGTTTTAGGATGGTCATTGATGTTCAGAAAGTATTTTCAGCAACGTTGCATGTGATGTATATGTTCTTGTATGACCTTTTGGTGAGTATTCAGTCTCTCAGGATTCCTAACTTTGCTCATGGCTACATAGCTATGAGAGAAATCAATGTTTTTAGATAAATGCTAATTTGGGACAGTATGTGTTCCCGTGCTTTGTTTGCATTCATTCCTAAATAGACTCATATTGAAAAGGGTCTCCATAGTTTGCCAAAGGGAAATAATTTGTCCCTGAGAAAAATAGGAATATGTGGGACAGACACCCTTTAACAATGAGATGGAAAGTAAGATATAGAGAGTGGGTAAGAGACAGATCACACCTAAAAAGCAATCTGTCAGATCTTTCCACACTGTCTAAACCCTTCCAAGGGAAAATCAAAAAAATTGATAAAAAATGTTCAAGTTTTCTTTTGTCACTTTTATGATTGATTTGCTTTTGTTTGTCTATTTTGTTATATTCATCAACAACAAGGGCTCCAAATGAGCCAAAATGGGGACAATGCTTCACTTGTGATCTTTAAAGGACAGAAAAACAAATAAATTCACAAGGTAATAATTATAACTAATTATTGAGACATTTGCTGTTGTTCACAATCACAAAAATATGTACTATCAGGGTTAAATGAAGAAGCTGACAAAGGCAGCACTTCAAACAAGTGATGATTTGATAGTTCCAAATGCAGGGTACTCAAGGTAGACTTCATTTTACAAAACAACTTTTCACAGCAGTATGTAGTGCCAAACATGTTTACTACTTGCTGGATGTGGTTGATAAGGTTGTACAATCACCTAGATGGAAACATACAGAACTCAAAGAAATTAACAATATGGCAAACAAGAAACTTGGACTTCAAATCTTCTGAATTCTGAAGATTAATGATTTCCTTCTGCATTCATAATGGTACTACTTCACTGTCATTATCAAAAGCAAAGGGAAAATTTATTGGATGTAGAATTGAACTGATGGGCTTTGGGGTCTGCATGTGGTCTTTAAATCACAGTCAGGGGGCACCTAATCAACAATATTATAACTCTACCTTAAGATGACTTAAATTAAGCTTAAAATTAACGGTAAAAAATTAATCCCTTTTGCATTATTGATAATGCAATAATTTTGAAATAATAATTTGAGAAGATTTGAACAGTACTCAGATATAAACTAACTTGGAGAATATGAAATATATAATTTTGCTGCATAACAAAGCCAACCCACATGTTGCTGAAGTTGAATCAATTAAAAATAACTATGGATCAAATCTACCAACTGTAGATCAATTTTTTTTTTCAAGTATCTTAATTATTTCTTTACTCTAAATGAACAATCAGAATTATACCAACATAATCTTCCATGAACTGATCAATTATTTGGGAAAGGAATGAGATGATTTTATTCATTTGTCTCTTAAACATATTTTTTAATATCATATCCAAGAATTTTTTGTATTGAGCTCTGTTTAATTCATAATGATGTAGTTTTTTGTTTTTAAATCAACATTATCTGTTGTAAAGTAATATGTATGTACAGGGTGCGGAAGCAAAATTAGGAATATTCTAGTATAATAATAAACAACTCTGTTATAAAACAAAATTAATTTTAGTTTAAAATATAAACAACAATAAAAGAAGGTAGACACAAAACAGTAAATTTACAACTGTTTTTTTCAATTACTGTATTAACACACCTTTGAAAGAATTACATGCCTTCAAAATAAATTCTTCAGATATTTTATTCCATTCCTCCTTAATAGCAGTCTTAAGAGAACCAATATTTGGATGGGAAGTTGCATTTGTTTCATTTTCTAAAATGTTTCATATAGTGTAATCAAGGGGTTTTTCGTCTTGACTTAAATCTTGTTTAATTGCTATCCTCACAGTTTTCTCATAGACTTTCAATTCATAAGCATGCTTTCTTATTGATATTAAGAAGTCCTTCTAAATTGCTGTATTGAGAGCAGTTAAAAAAGCTTTCTTTTTGTTTTTTATTCTATTGTCCACTGCCACTTTTCCCTAAAAAGCTCTTTTTCTGTAAAAAGACTTTGCTTTGTATACAGAAACTTAGGCTTAGTTCAGCATTAAGCAAATCATAGATTATTAGTCCGTTCTTTTCATGCTCACTCTTATTGAGCTGAATTTTAGAAAAAAGGCTTGAATAATAGAGATAATTATGAAAATTTAGATTTATTGTGTTTTTACAAAAATGAAACTAATCAAACTAAAAAAAACACTTTAGAAATTATTCCATATTTTGCTTATGCATCTTGTATTTATATTTATATGAATCAACCAAAAGGATGAGACAAATAAGTCTATTTCTTTTGTGTAATTTATTTTTTGCTAGTTCTCCACTTGCTTACACTTGTTCATCTTCAGGGAAAAAAGATTTTGAGATGAAAAGTTTTTGGTAAAGTTTTTGAAATAGTTTTGAAATAAGTTGATATGCTTTAAGAGAAGTGAAGAAGAATGAATTAGAGATTTGATAGAACTATTCATTGAATAAGTATTATTTTCTAGTGTACGAGGGTCTTCAACTGACTTTTATATGATTTCTGTTATCATAGTCACCTGGTACTGAACTCCACATTTAGGAGATCTATTTTAAGCATATGTGGATTGTGTTTCAAATTACCTAAGAAGGCTTGGTCAGGCTTTTGTTTGTTTAGGTGCTTATGTTTCACCCCAAATGCAATTTCAAAATATATATGTAGATAATTCCTTACCACAGACAAATCCTTTGTTTGTTTTTTAATGCATTGCATGGAGACTGAGCTTACAAACTTACTAAATTAATGATTTGATCCAACATTGTAAAATTCATTGACTAATCATAATTTTTCTATTAGCAGAGCATAGAATACACTGACTGAATTTCCTGCAAAAGGGTAAGACCCCCACCATAAAAAGGGTTTCCTGAGTGTGACACTAAACAGCATTTAATGGTGAGGCTCGAGTTCTGGAGATCTGTAGAGTATGAAGAACATTTTCATTGCCATCATCCCCAGATCCATTCTGACCTTGTTAGGTTCTCATCCATGAGTCAAATAGATCTGTTTAGAAATTATTTGTATTCAAAAATCCTCTTCAAAAACAACTAAATAAAAATGTAAATATGAAAGTTCAATAAATGTGATTCCCTAACCTATAAGGATAAAATAAGCCTAGTCAAATCAATCATAATTTTTCTCCTTATTACAAATATTAGTCTTGTTAGTAAAGCAAATAGTTAAATTTTAATCAGATTGAGTGATGGAGAAGTCATTAAATCAGAGGGTAGTGATAAGGAAAATTGAACTCTTACACATGTATTCCATATTCAAATCATTGTCATTGCTAAAATAAAACTGTGATTGCTGTCTCCATTTCCTGCATAGAACCAGAATTTCCCCATGTTTATTTATTTGTGATCATTAAATTAGTGAATAAAAGATGTGACATATCTATTTGATATATTCTAACTCAATTGCTTTTTTTAAAATGTGACAGAACCCTTGAGCAGTAAACTATTCATATACACTGGCCATCTGCCCAACAGAAGATTTATTGGATAATGAATTAACAAATATACAAAGTATTTCACAAGCAGACCAATCATTCATTGAAATGGAAGAAAATATTTACTTTTATTGGAACTTTAGATTTTAAAATTAAGAAAACCAATCCTGATAATGCTTTAAAGATTTTTGAATCCAATAAAAATGCTGAAATAATTTCAAGAATTTATTTTGGAAACTAATGTGTATGCTCATGAAAATTGCCAGTAGAAATTTATATCAGGATTATTGAACAAGTACTTAGTATATCTGTTTGTTATGCTATAAATCATCAAATCTATTTGCAAATTCTCCTATACTATCTGATGAT
The DNA here is from genome assembly GCA_963585895.1 of Sepioteuthis lessoniana. Lineage (NCBI taxonomy): Eukaryota > Metazoa > Mollusca > Cephalopoda > Myopsida > Loliginidae > Sepioteuthis > Sepioteuthis lessoniana. The sequence continues at coordinate 30,466,088 of OY757924.1, forward strand.
AAATCTAAAGTTGATTGATCACTTACCAAAGATATGCTCAAAGCTCTTCATCAATAATAATGCTCATCACCATTTAAAAGCAGGAGAGAAAAATTGAAATAACCCTTTTGGAATTAGTTTTGGGGTACGATTGTCTCAAAGAAGTTTTGCTTCATTTGATAACATGATACATTGGTGAAAAATGATTTGCTTTCAATCATAATGAATTGAAAATTTTCATCATTTACATTGTTATATATATATATATATATATATATATATATATATATATATATATATATATATATATATATATGAGTGACAATAATTCTCATCACTTACAAATGATCTTATGACATGCTACTGCTGCTGTGTTACAATAATATACATACAAAAATGATGCCATTATATTTTATTATTCCATTTTAACTGTTTCAGTTTAAATTGAAAAATAAAGAGCAGAAATTTTCTAATTTTTTAAAAGTGGGTTAAATGTAAATTTTTTATTAAAGCTCTTGTAGCTATTTTTGTCTGAAATGGACATGGTGACCCAATTTCAAATCTTGGATAAGTCTTTATGCATTTCATATAGCTCTTATAGCCTTAGTATGCATTCAACTATTCTCCTTCTAGCTATGGGCAAATAGTAGGGCAGACTGGGCTCTTGAACCTTGATATAGCAACTGATCTAGGGAAAGTAGAACTCGGAATTAGAACCTGTTACACTCTGCTTAAAAACTGATCTTGTCTAACATCTTCTTTGTGCAGAGGGGTTGGTAAATATTTTGAAAGAATGTGTTTTAAGTACATAAGTAAAGGGAGGAATTTTCTAATTTTTTAAAAGTGGGTTGAGTATAATTCTTTTTAACTATTAAGAATATATAATAACTACATAAAGAATAGGAGTTATTTTCTCATATTTCAAAAAGTGGTCTTTTTTTCTTTTTCATAATAAGTAATTCAAGCACGAAAAATGGTTTTCAGCTTTATTTTTCTTCCTTAGTTAACAAAGCAGTTTTTTGCCAGTTTATGCTTAAGATAATGTTAATCTGTTACTGTCATATAGATTAATTCTACATTTTATTTCTTGTCAGGTATAATGGTTAGGTCTAGGGTCATACTAGTTTTTGGGTTAGATTGTTGAGGATGTGGGTGCTCCTGTATTCTGGAGTGCAGGATTAATTCTGCATTTATGAGTGGCCATGTTCCTCATGAACAGGTGATGTCTAGTGTGAAGTACTCTATACACAAGAATGTAGTGCAAGATCACAATATTTCATCTATAAAATTGAACAAAGTAAATTCCCTCATGACTGAGTTTAACATACTCAGTCTTCAGGTGAGGTTGTATCCAGATATTATGTCACAAAAATCAAGTACATTGAAATGTTTTTTCTTTTAATACTTGATGCTTAAAGGGCAATAGAAAGGTTAAGCTAGTTACTGCAAAAGAAGTACTTGAATCATAAAACTTAATTTGTATAAGAAACAGGAGAAATACTAATTTCATTGTTTGAATACAAATGAAAGTCAATTAAATTCCATATAAAAAAATTCTAAGACAAAGAAAACTAAGATAACTCACTAAATCTTATTTTTAGGCAATAGCACTTACAATAGAATTTCAAATAATAACATTGACCAATAATATCTTTAAGAGATTGAAATATAATGGCTTAACATTAAAAAAAATGTTCATTTTCTCTAATGGTTTCATGTGTTAGTTAAAACTAATGACTTCAATTTAAAAGAAAACGAATAAGTTAATATTCGTGACATAGTGTCATTATAGGCTGCATTTATGAAACATCAATGAGATAAAAAAAAAAGGCATTTGTAACAGTTATTTAGATATAAAACTTGATTGATATAGAATATCATAAAAAATACTAATTGCACGGTTGAATGACAATGAAATGAAATTATTTCAGCATTTTTCCCAAGAAAAAAACAGTTAATATTAACATGTAATACAAATTTGGTTACAAATAAGTGTTATAATGCTCTCTCATCTGTGTTTCCAATTTTTTTCATTTTTGACACAAATATTTTGGGGTATTTTAATTTTCAGGGAAATGTATCATTTAATTTGAAGTGATTTTTACCTAGTTTTTCAGAGTGTTTTGTCAGGTATGGTGTTATTACTTGGTGATAATTTCTAAAGCTCTAGTATTTTTTCTTTCTTTTTCCTCCCTTATTTCATTCTGCCTTTGTGTCTGGTTCTTAACTCTATAAGCTTTGTCCAGTTCAGTTATCTCCCTCAAATAACTCTGCTGAGTAAAAATGAAAGTAGCACTTTCAAAAGAATAAATATTCTATGACAATTTAGAAAGGTATTTTGATTCAAGCAAAGCCACAAAAATCAAATACACTAAAATATTGCTTTTTTCAATACTTCAAGTTCAAAGGACAACAGAAATGTTTAACAATTGAAAACTTACATTATTTCTTTTTCCACTGATTTTATAAATATATAACACATAAAAAGCAATAATCCAAACAAAAACAGTTTTACTTTGAATTATGATAACAGTGTGAAAAGCTTATTTTAGAACACAAAAGGATGAATTTTAAAAATTATTTTGATATCCAAGCTAAAAGAGTCTTCTTTCTATTGTCTTTTCTTCTCACATCTTTCAAAGAAGAAGAAAAAGAAGAATTGAACTAGGAAAAAGGCAAACAATGAACCATTGTTTGTTTGTTTGGTTGGTTGGTTAGTTTTAAAGCATATCAACCCTTGCTGTGTTATTTCAAGTCAATTTACCAATTATCACATCTAATTGAATATATTGCAAAGATGTATGTTCTCAAAAATTTCAAACAAATAATTGTTTTATATTTAGTTGTTATCTCAATGTTTTTAAAAGTCAATGTAATACTGTTCTTCAAAATCCTTTTAAACAAATATTCAAATAGATTTATTTGACCTCACTCATGAAATTATAACAGGTATTACCACATTGATCTGTGAAGTCCTGGGAATAATGGCAAAAAGGAGTGACTCAACACTTCTCAGAGTTCTAGAATGGGAGGCTCATTATCAAATGCATTTTACTCCTACCCAGAACTCCATTGCTTTGGGGTGTCTTATCTCTCTGCTGGAGATGCTGTCAGTGTATTCTAAGTAACATTAACAAGGTATTAGGAACAATCAAAATGTATTCAAATAAAAGTATGTTTCAATAGAAATCTTAGAGTCATAAATAAATCGAGAAAAAAAGAAAGGAATATTTAAGAAGCAGGTATAAAAAGATAGATAAATTAAGGGAGGTAACATAATTTACCATCAAAAGACTGTCATAAAATAAAAACAGTTGATATATTTTTTCTTCAAAAAATCAGTAAAGAGAAAAGGTGCATGAACCTTTTATAGAATGAAATAGAAAGCATACAAAGAAAATGTTCAGCCTTTAATAAACAATGTGTAACAAAAGGAATAACATATTTAAAAGTAAAGTAAAAGTTGGCGACCTTAATCAAGTGTAACCCAAAGGCTCCCTTTTCAATAGCTACTACACAAAGGTGTAGGGGAGAGCACTACTTCATTCCCTAGATTACTCCACTTTACCCTTGATCCTTACCTTATAGTGCTAAGGGCTAAGCAAGGCAGCATCAAGTACCATTTTTTGAGCCTTTGGTATGACTCAACCCCAGTCTCCCGGACCACTGGTGAACACAAGTCTCAATATAGTAAATGAATTTTATGTGATAAAGTTTGCCATGCAAACCAGAAAATTGATCAAAAAGCATTTTGTTCTAAAGATACATGTATCGGTAAAGGATGTAAAACCACAGAAAAGGTTCTTGATTAAATGAAAAAGGTTCAACCTCAGAGCCTGAAGGGCTCAGCCCCTAACCCAAGACAGAGTCAAAATAAAACAAATGTATACATATTCCCTCCACTTCTGCTATAAGCAGGCTGTGACAAAAGGTCATTTTTAAGTGGAGTACAACTAGTTTGATGACATAGTTTTCTCTCAACTGGACCTCAAAATGACTGCATGTCTAATAAAGAGAGGAAGGCAGAAAGAGAAAGAGAAAAAATTAAGCCTATACTCTTGCTCTCTCTTTTTTCTTAGACATTCTCTTCATTTTCCTTTTCTTTATTTTATGACTTTAGTAGCCTTTTAAAAACATTTTGCAGTGAATTATGGTGATTTGTTTGGGGGTAAGTAGCACAATGAAAATTCGTTTAGGCATCAACATTTTGATATGAACTCTGTCTTTCAATTTAGCAACTTACTATGATGCAAGCATTCTAAAATGCATAAATTTCCTTCAAGACACAACCTGCAACACATTTCATCTCCTTTATATTTTATATAATGATGCTTTTTGCTATTTGACAGACTATTATTATCTGCCATATATATAACTTGTCAGCTTGTCTTCTTGGATCAATTCATATACTTTCTGAGAGGTACTTTAAACAGAAATACACACACACACACACACACACACGCACATATATATATATATATATATATATATATATATATATATATATATATATATATATATAAAGAGACAGAAACAGAGACTGAGGTATTATAGAAAGAATAAGATAATAACTTTGATTGTTTTTTAATGAAAGATAAAAGTTCACAATATAAAATAAAGCAGGTAAAAAGCTGTCTTTTGATTACATTAAAAACAATGTTGATAAGAACTATAATTTCATATGGAATTTGATCATCAGGCAATGACATTGGATTTGATTTAACAACATAACAGGATTTATAAATCACCTGGAAAAAAATATATAAACAAAAAAGAAATAGTAAAAGTTTTAAAAAATCAAGATTACAAAATAAAATAAAGGTAAGTTGTGTAATGTTTTGTGATTGGAAGAATTGGTAACTTATGCTGTATTTCTTCTAATTCTTGAATTTTGCCACAACTTCAGATGCCTTGTTCAACAGTTTATCTGGTTCAGTTCACCAATGGTCCATGTCGAGTCATACCAAAGACTCAAAAAATGTTACTTGATGCCGCCTTGCTCTGCATTATAAGGGTAAAGTGGAACAACACAGTGAATAAAGTAGTGCCCTCCCTTACAACTTGGTGTGGTTGCTATTGAAAACAGAGCCTTTGGGTCACCCTTGACTAAGGTCACCAGCTTTACGTTTATATATAGGTATCATTCAAAAAATTTTTAGCTTCACCCAAGTTTTAGATTTGTTGCATATCTTTCAAATTTATATGGGCCTCACTTCTGAGAAATTCAGACAGAAATCTGAATTAGTTTTTCTTGTTTAATAAGAAGTGGTAATGTGTTGTCACAACTAAAATATTCAGGGGTTCCCTCATGGTGTAATGGTAAAAGTGATGGACTGTGGAATCATAGTAAGCAAGTTCAAACTCCAGTCGAGCTATTGCATTCACTTTCAGACCACTACCCTTGAGAAAGGTATGAAGCCCCTCATCCTCCCATATATGGGTCAAATTTACCACTACAGTTCTTCTAGAAGGATGGCTTTGGCATTAAATAACCTACAAAGGTTGATATGCCATTAAACAAAGAAACCAAACCAAACCAAAAATATTCAGCTGTATTTACTCCTTTCTGAGTAAGGCTTAGAACTTATTGATCAAGCCTTGAATATATATATATATATATATATATATATATATATATATATATATATATATATATATAAAACAGTATACTCATATGGTTTGCTATATTTATAAATAAAGATTGTTCGTTATTAGTGAGAGAACATATAAAAATCTAAGTTTGAACAGCATAGACAAAGAGTCAACAGTGCTTGATGACTGTCAGGATGATGTCACATAGGTAAGAAACTGTCAGTTAAAAATCCTGTTGATTCTCTATCCACATAATTCAAACTTATATATATATATATATATATATATATATCTCATCAACAAGTCCTGCTGCAAGCACAGATTTCCCTGACTCTCTTTCTCTCTCTCTCTCTCTCTCTTTCTCTATCTTTTTAATACATTGCTTCTGGCTGATATTCCAGACTACATACTGTGTCCGCATTGAGACGGTGCAGGAAATATTTATCCCAGGAAGGGAGTTTATTTTACGCACGTGTGAAGTCGGGGCAGTCTGGCACTTGATCCCTCACAAAATAAGTCCTAGTTAAGAGTCCTTTTTTGGGCACATGGGAACTGGCAGATAATGTGGGGGTTAACTTTGGGCTAGACTGACCACTGCTGGCAAGGGGGTTTCCAAATTTCACGTTACACACACACCCACTAGACCACTTTGTCTTCCTACCCACTAGGATAAAGGAAGACCTAGGCCTCTAGGTTGAGATAAAATATTATTATTTGTAGTCGGCAATTCCAATTTCCCGTGTAATATTTTTAAAGGTGAATAGGACATTTAGCGAGAATAAATTGAGGTGAATGAAGCTGAAAAAGATATGCATGCAAAAGAAGGCAATTCACTGGGTAAATAACACAACAAATAAATTTTAACGAGGGAGCATTTAAAACATAATAAAATTTTAATTGTCGAGGTCCAAACAAATATTTTTAGGGGCCGGCTATATTTCCCCGGTAAACAATCTCCAACATAAATGTCTCTTTCTTCTTTTTTCTTTTCTTTATACTTTTCTATCTTTTCTATTGGATCTTGAAAAGGTAGCAAAGTCCACTCATATGTTTGCAGATTATGAAATGAATCTTTTCATTCTATTTCTCTTTTTTCTTAATGCATATAATTCTTTATATGCTTCTTTCTTTAAATTGAGAGAGAGGGCATATAATTGCAATACTTTGGAAGGGTAGAGGGAGAAAATGGTTTTAAGGTTTACTTAGCTTTTTCGACGGGTTTCTTCGCTGAGTATTTTCTTTTACGGGCGAGCAGTGTTCTGTAGAATTTAGTGGGAAGGCATCTGTTAACTTCTTGTCCGAGAATTCTATTTCTCTTCTTCGCCCAGAGTTCTGGCATCAGATCAACACGTCCTTTCATGGCGACCTCCATCCTAAAAACTGAATTCTTTATCCCTATTTCCTCTGACGAAAAGGGCACTACTTCTGGTTTTAGGGTTCTGGCCAATCATTTGGCCTCTTTCTTCTTCCTCCACCTCCCCCTGTCATGCTATTCATTCAGGCTACTATACTGACCTCTATATCCCCTTCTCTGTCCAATTTGGTCACAGAGTGTAGGCATCTCCTGGCTTTCATTCTGACTTGGATTTGTTACTTCCTTCAACAGGCAGGCCGAGGAGTTGACCTACATTCTTATTCCTCTTTTAACCTTCAAACTCTGGGGCCTGTTAATTCAAATACAGAGGCGTAGGGGAAATTGATCTTACCTCTCTCCTCTCAGTGGCAGACCACGTGACAGCATTCAACAGTTGTAGCTAAGTTATTGTTGGTCAGCCTACACTGGCACATCCATGTGAATGGATCCATCAAAGAATGTCACTTATTTGTCTTTGTTTCTCCAGCAGAGTCCTGCATGTCTTGATCATCTAATTTGGATGGTTTTAGAGATGGGAAGTGAGTGGCCATACAGCTGTTGTTTCGTGGGGTTTTACTTCCTGGATTTGTTCACTATAGCTTATAACATTCTTGTGCAGTTTTTTCTATAGGTTTTGTCTGAATCCATGTGGAGCATCTGCATTATAGTATTAACACAACTGCTGCTAGGAAGAAATCCCATTTTATTTTATTAGATAGATCAGACTTCTATAAGTAGTTAATCAATAGCAGTCTACGCCTTCAGCAGGCACATGTTGACATCACTTTCAATAGATGAGGTACTGCTACTGATGTACATGTCTACACCCACCCACCCACACACACACACACATATATAGTTACATGTTTCCGGCTGTTTTGACAAAATCTTCTATACATATATGCAATTGTTTATTTAAAATCATTATTCAGTAATCAAATTATTTTCTGGGCTTTCTATAATCCTTAACCCCTTTTAGGAAAATTAAGTATTTCATTATGAAAGAACAATTTCAGTTTTGATTTAATAAATTCTTTAAAAGAATGTTCAACAACTGGAATTTGACAGGCCTGTTAAGACTCTGTATAAAAATAGATTTTCTAATATCACATTAGCAAATAAAAAGAAGACATGTTGTTATACAGCATAATCTCCTGTTGATTACCTTATTCAAAAAAGTTTTCTTTTTGTCTTCAGTTCCAACCTTAAGCCACAGGAGATGAGCAGTAACGTACTGTCCAGGTGTTAGCAGTTTGTAAAAAAAAAAAATTCCCTTTGTATGCAACTAAAGAAAGAGAAAAACATTTTTTCCATAGCTGAAGAGTCCAATTAGATTTAGGCTATTCCACATTTAGACATGATTTTCTTCATTTGATATTCTCGTAATAGATCCTTTTTTCATTGTCAATGATGATCTTGACCAGAAATGACTCTTCTCTTTGTCAGCAAGATGAAGATACATGATGAAAGGCTGGCCAATGTTTCTCTCTGTGGAATTATGTTGAACCAATTTTTCTTGCATCTGAATTTTTCCTAAGGCTTATAAATCATGTGCTACAGTTGACTGACTGAACAAGTAATAAAGAGTTGAATATACTTCAAAGACACTTCTAAGATTTCTGTAAGTATGTATGAAAGATAGTGTTGTGAACATTTGCAGCACCTTAATATATGCATGTATACAGTTATGTATGTGCATATGTGTGTGTACATGTGTGTGTACACGAAACATGCAACGGTCTATATATTTTTAGTTCACCCACTCCCTGCTTATAGTTTGGCTTGGCAAGAAGTTAAAAGTTGGTAAATATGAGACAAAATGCAGTTCACCTTACAGCTAACTTTATGCCAGTCTTTGAAGACAGCTTCCCACCTATGGTTAAAGAGAGTCATTGCCATATTTTTATTAGTAATAATAATATGAAGAGATTTGATATTCCATATTCTTATTTATTTGTATAATATATCTGATAATATACATATCATTTATAGTTATGATACATATATATTTACATATACATATGAATAGGTATATATATATATGGGAAAAACAGAATAATCTGACAGTATGAAAATGTACAGAGAAGAAAAAATGCAAGGTCTTCAGAGGATAATTTTACTTATAGAATTATTAAACTTTTCCGTTTTTAGACATTTATCAGTGCATGTGAGTGATTAAATGAAATGAAAAAGATAAGGCTTTAAAACAGTCTGTTTCAAATTTGTGTAATGTAATTAGCATTCTAAAATTTATATATATATATATATATATATATGTGTGTGTGTGTGTGTATAAAATTTTTTGTTTGAATATATGCATGTAACCCTAAACCAACAAAAATGGGAACTCAGAGCAGTAGTTGATGCAGTTTTTATGCTATATGCATACAATACTGTATATTTATGTGCATTTTATGTTGTATACTTAAGAGGGTTTATATTTTATGCACTTTTTATGCTGTATACATAAAATACTATATATTCATGTGCATCTTATATAATTAAAATACTAAATATTTTATTCTTTTCATGCAATATGCTTAAAATACTATATGCATAAAATGCTATATGTTTTATATGCATTTTATGCTATATACTTAAAAAGCTATATATTTTATGCACATTTTATGCTTATTTTATGAACAAATGATGAAATATACTTAAAATATGAGGGTCGTTCAATACAAGGTTATTTTTAGAAGAAAATTTCGTTTTTTCAGATTTTTTTCAAAAACATAAGCACAGCATTGTTAAGAAATAGTTTTTAACAAAATTCACTTTTAATCTAGTAGAAATATTTGTTTTGAAGCTATTCAAAATAGTTCCAAATCAAACAGTGTTGCAGGCTTGAAAAGAGGTCTGAGAAGTACAAACCAGGTAAGATTTACAGAAGAATAAGCAAATAAGAATATACAAAGTAGCATGTTTTAAAGAAAATGAACAAAATTAGTTAAAGAAGATGAAGATAGGCCAGGGACACCTTCAGTGGTGGATTCAGTTAAAATATTTACTTTGACTGACAGAAAAGTAACAATAAAAGTCATTTTTGGACAACCTGGAACTTCTGTGGGTTCAGTACACAAATTTGTACCTGAAGACCTTGATTTTTCTAAGGTCAATTGTTGGGTTTTTTAAAAGTTGACATAAGTGCAAAAACCTCATACTGGAGCTAGAACAGTGGAAACCATCTGTCAGTTTAGTTGAAAGCAGCTGACACCTCATCCTTACAGTCCAGATCTGGTCCTCTCTAATTTTCACTTGTTTGCCGCCATTAAAGAATTCTGCACTGAACAAAGTTTTCAGCTGATAATCAAGTGAAGATCACTGTGAGCAAATGAGTAAAAATGCTGCCCAAAGATTTCTGAGCTAAAAGAATACAAAAGTGTGATTTTCAATCGGAAAAATGAGTTTAAAAGCATAGAGATTATATTGAAAAGTAAAGCAATTTTAATTTCTGGGTGAAATAGGTGAGTTTTTATTGCAACTTTCACCTTATACTTATATTGAATGACATTTGTACAACATACAGTATGCACTTTTTATGCTATATTCTTAAAAGGCTCTAACTTAGAAAATAAAGCAATTCTCAGTACAATTTAAAAATTGATAATAATTTTATTGGGTCTTTATTGATGTTGACCATAATTCTTTGATTCAAGTTCTAAAAGAAATATTTATAACAATGAAATGCTGATTAGAATTTTTTATTCCTTGTAAGCAGAAGCATTAATATCTTCATGAGTTACAAGAAGCCAATAAGTTTACGATTTATCTTGTATATATATATATATATGTGTGTATATATATATTGTTGTATGCATATGTTTGAGTTGCAAGCATGTATTTTCTTAATTTCATTGCTATGAGCAGGACATGACAAAGAGCTTTCCTTCTCATAGAGGGGTTGCTTTAACAGGGTTAAAGAACCTATTCTGCTTGACTATTTCTCCATAGATTGGAGAGAACAGATGGATTCAAACTTTTTTTTAAGTCAAACACAAAGTGCCTCATCTAGGATTTTAATGTTGAGTTACCAATTCTATTTCCTATGATGATTACCTGTTTGACGAGCATGCTTCCTGTGTATGGTATATATGTGGGAATGATATTTATATTTTCAAGTAACCAATAATAATCCTTTGTAAACAATTGTTGCCAAAAGTAACTATTCTTAATACAAATAATTTGCACACAATTATGTGCTATCAAGTATTACTATGAATGGTTTAAAAAAAAATCTCTATGTCCAATAACAAGTATAACCAATACAGATCAGGGTGTACCTGGGAGTATTGGCAATGAAGAGGTGACTCAGTACTTTCCAGAACTTCAGAACCGGAGCCTCACTACCGGATGTAGTTTTGTGTCATACCCAAGACACTCTATTTTTTTATGTTAACTGGTATTAGTAAGATATCATTGCTTTGATTAGGAAGCTTATTTTTTTTGCATTTATCTATTTGATTTTGAACTCTTTAATTTGCTTTTCTTTAATGTTTTCTCATTTGGATCATGTGCCCTCTTTTAAATGTCCAGAAGCTGTTGGGAAATTCTACCTCTCGTTAAATTTTTTTCTGTTACTTGCAGTCTCCTTTGATCATCAATACTGTGGATAATAATCCACACTGGATATGCCAGCTGTCACAGCACCTATCATTTCTTTCACTTTTAGGGATGATTCTTTATCTTCTACTATATTCAGATGATTTCTAACATTTTTCCCTAAAGAGGAGCAAATGGTAGCTTTTCACATTTCATCTTTAAAGAAAGAAATATGTACATCTCAACAGGTGATATCAGAAGTCATTTCAATTTTGACATTAAGTTGTATAATACTAGATTTGCTAATGAGATAGCTACTCCCAATATTTTAGATACCAACTGATTAAATACTCAGTTTCTTCAGTGCTTAGTATGTATTTATCTAACAATTCCATTATGGGCAGGATGTGAAACAAGTTCAATTCTTTAAGTAGAATAGCTGATTTGAATTCAGAATCTACCTGAATGTTATACTGAGGCCAAAGAGTCCAGTCTTCCCTATTATTTAACTAGAGTTGGGGAGAGAAAAGAGGGATTGATGCCTTTTTAAATGGTATTAGAGTGAATTTAAATACATGCAGCCACATCCAGAGTTTGACTTGTACATGATATCTCATGTATCTGCAATGGCTATGATATTTTGGGGACTAAATTTATATATATACATTATAATAGTACATTTTTTTAAAAAGCATCGAACATTAAAAATAGAGTCATTATTATAACCATTACATATTTAAAAATGAATCAAATTTCAGCATTAACTAACCCATTAGCAAATGATATGTTGTTAAACAAATAAAGTGAACCAAACCTACTTTGAACAAAATTCATCAGTAAAGATAAGTGTCCATTCAATCCCTGCAAAACATCTAGAACATTTATTATATTTTAACTCTTAGAACCATTAGACCTTTGTTGGAATTCAGGCTGTCTAAAAAAATCAACTTCTAAATTGTCACACAAAATACCAGTTGTTCTGCCTCTTAGGGCGAATGAAATTAAGGTCATACATTGAATTAATTAATGGGTCATTATGTGTAAGTATTAAATATTAAGAAAGTCTGCTGGAGTCAAGGGTAGGGATGTTAATGTTAAAGCAAAGATTGATTTTTCCACATGTTAGTTTTTTTTTTTTGAGAAAGCACTGCATCTGTAGAGCACAACTTTCCAGGCAGCAGCTGCTCCCATTATCTATAAGAAGTAAGGGCAAGTTTTGTTGCCTAATTCCTTAGGTATCTCCATGGGTTAGGGAAGCTGATAGAATTAGGATAATTTTTTTGCACTTGCCACCCAGGAAGCAAGTAAAACTAAACTTATGTCATGTTCTTATACCAAGGATGAAGGTGAATGTAAATACACAGAAGATATCAAAAGTTAGTTGATATAATTTAACAATGAAATGGCTCACAGGGAAGAACTTGAATGTGAATTTCTAACAGATCATTACTTTTTTTAGCACTATGCCTAAATACTGAAAAGGACAGTTGATAAAGATGAGAGTAAAAAAGAAAAAAAAATTAAGTAGGTATATTTTACATAACCAATGAAGAGGTTCCTTTTGGTGGAAATACTGTTGCCTTCATAGTTTACATGAAAGAAACTGTCATGCATTTTCTGTTAGCACTTTCATGACCTTATTTTGTACTGCAGTTGAGGCCTCAATCTTTCTCAGTTGAGACCTAGATCTTTCTAAATAAATTAATAAAAAAAAAACTTATTCCCGTGAACTAAGGTACGTGTTAGTTTTTGCCACTCTGAAATTAAATTCTGAAATATCCAAAGATTTTTGAATATGCTATATTTTTGTACACTTTGATTTATTAATAAATTTTTATGTCATTCTACTTTCAATTTCATATGTTTTTTTTCTTTTTCTTTTTTATGACTTTTCCAATTTTCGACCAGATTTTTTAAAAAGAATTCCTTACATTACTTTAATATTCTTCACTTTCTCCTTTTTATCTTCATCATCTTACAAACTCGCACATTCTTTCTTTCTCATAACTTTTTACACTACATGTGTAGTTTTTAAATTTCTTTGTTTAATTAGTTCTTTCTTTCTAATATTTTGATTTCTCTTTCATCTTTTGTTCCTTTTCTTTTACTTTTCCTTTCAGTTCATTTTCTTTCTTTCTTTCTTTCTTTCTTTCTTTTATATCTCTTTTTCTTTTTAACATCTTTCTTTCATTTTTTTAAATTGCTAATGTCTTTTGTTTATTCTTTTTTTATGTCCTTCTTTTTTTATGTCCTTATTCTATTTATTCTGGGTTTTTTTCTTTATTTTTCTATTTTCTTTTTCTTTTCTTCCATCTTTAATTTTTTGTTCACCTTGTTAATATCTTTAATATTTCTTTCATTTCATCATTTTCCTTTCTTCTTTTTTTGCATCTGTTTTCATTAATTTTCCTTTCTTTCTTCTTTTTTTTTTGTTTTACATTTCTTTTTTCATTTTCCTTCCTTTCTTTTATTTTTATTCAATTTATTCTTATGTCCTTTATCTTTTCTTTTCTTTGTTCTTTCATCATTTTGTTTCATTCATTCCTATTTTTTATATCTATTTTCTTTTTACTTGTTATTTTTTCTTCTCTTCTGTTTTCTCTTTTCCGGTATTTTTCATGTGTATACTTTTGACTTTCTATTTCTCACTCTACATTTTATTATCTTATTTTCCATCCTTTTTGGTTTGATTGTTTCTCTCTCTGTCTCTCTTTCCTTCTCTCTCTGTCTCTCTCTGTCTCTCTCCTTCTTTTGATTTGTCACTTTCTTACTTTCTCCTTCTTTTTTATCATCCAGCTACCCTTGACTTAACCAGTTTTTTATGGTTTCATTTTTACCTCTTCTTATCTAGAACAGCCATTCTTTTTTTTTTCCTTAACTTTTTCTTATTCATTTTCACATTCAATTATTTACTTCACTGATTTATTCATGCAACTATTTATTTATTAATTTATTCAACATCCGCTGTTTTTGCCTCCAGCAAAATAGTACAAACACTTTTGGTCAGTCATTTTCCCTTATACAAGCAGTAATATGCAATTGTTAAAAAAAATAGTAAACACTAAATATTCTCTTCTTTTTTCCAATCATAGTTCCCATGAAAAATAACAGGATTATATAAGTGTAGGTTAACACTTCTGCCTAAGGTTAGAGTATTTGTGCACTTTGTGTGGAATCAAAAAACCATTCACTGGAACTTGTACCTATGATTAGAGTACAGTATCTGCACACATCTGTTTAAATTATAATATATCTACCTGTGTAAATATCCCTTATATTTTAATAACTATAAGATACAAAATATACTGATGATAATAATCACTATCTTAAAATTGAATACTTCCTCAAAGATAAATAAGAAATAAGAACACACAGACATTCAATTCAGGGAGTTTTTGAAAATTTGATATATGAGATGTATTGGGTGTTTCAGAAAATCAATATCATTTTTAATCTAATAACTTAACCAATTCTCATTCAACATCTCAAATTTTAACAGCATATGTAGAAATTACTCAAAATTCTATGTTTAATGTTTAAATGCCTTTTCTTTTCCAGTGAATGACATTTCTATACCTAAAAAGAGAAAACATAACCCATAAACATCAAATTTTAAGTTTTTTCTACACGTTCTGTTAGAATTTGAAATCATTTTAATGAGAATTGGTCCTGTTATTCAGGCACCAAATGATATTAATTTTTTCTGAAACAGCCAGTTGATATTATTTTGATTAACAAAAAGTTTATTCTTGCTTTGTTTTTTTGTTTTTCTAATAAATTTATTTAGATTATTTCAAGTACATGTATGTGTTACAAGGATAGCAGGAATTTAGCAAAATATGTGTTATGTGACAAATATAACTTATTATCATAGCAGTGGAGTTTTCCAGGTTCTGAGATAAAAGGTTAATACTGAAAGGAATAATAAGCTAAAACGAGCAAACTAAAAAACAAATAACTGAATGTTGAATAGATGTAGTCTTCTTATGAATTATTTTGGCAAGTTTTAAAAATATCTTTTTCAATTGGTTTCAATTTTTGTATATATACAGTGTCCATAAATGTTATCAGCATTAAATTTTTAAATTGCTTATTCGCATGTCAGTCCTGAATTCCTTTAAGGATAGACCTTGGTTATCATCATGAAATCCAGGATACATATTCTTGATTCAGTTTTGAAAACTTCACATAGTGTCTTCTTTAACAAACAAACTGCTTCTGATTAATGAGGACAGCTGGTATTGAAACCCTATAGATTTGGGCAGAAAAATAAAGAAAAGAAATTTTTGGAAATAATGACACACAGGTATTTTTCTTTCTTTAGATGTAATGTAACATTAAGTTTAGGGACTGTTGCATTCTCTTTCTAGATAGTGGTTCAGGGAAACATTTGATCCCAGGTTGGACATAGATACTACATTCTCAGCTGTGTAAAAGATAGGAACAAATGAACAAAGAAATAAAGAAACAGATAGAAAAAGTACACTATTTCTTAAATATAGAGATTTCCAAAAGGTTCATTGCTCAAAAGAAGTTGTATATTGCTGTTGAATCAATTTTGTCATAGGGCCAACCTACATTGTTGATCTTTTACAAATGCTAGGAAATTCCTATTAAAATGAGAAAAAATATTGGCCAAAAATCCTTCTAAACAAAATAACTTCATCCTTTGCTTCCAATATCCTTTGGACATTGTTCCAAATTAGTTTCTTCTTTGACAGCCAAAAAAGCTAAAAAAATATTAAAATTAAATAAAAAGCACGTGTTTTTGAAAGCTAATTGAACTTGGCTGCAGCTTTCTTTTCATGACAGATCAAATTTATAGAAATTCCTATCATTTGCAATTATTTATCATTCTTATTACTGTACAAGTGAATTGATCAGAGAGCAGATTGTTAACATCTGTTATTATCATACTTACCTACGTTATTTACTTAGCTTAATTTAGACTGGCATAAGGAAAGTTTAGTTGGAGCATCCACTAAAGATTAGACTTACTAAATTAATAAATTTGTCAATGAAATTTATCTTAGTCCGGCACAAGGTCATAAGAGAGGAGTACCAGCTGAGAATTGAACTCGCTATACTCAACAATGCTATCTGTAAAAATAAAGTGCAAACTACAGCACTAGAATAGGCATTCTATTTCTTCATTATTCCTTTAAATACTTAACCCTTTTACTCTTAGATATGTGGTATTGCAGAGTCTTAAAGAAAATTCGCAGTGACAAAGACAATATGAAGAGATTACAAGTTCACATCAGGAAAAAGGACAAAGTTAGACATGCTGTCACAGAAAAATACTGCTCACTTTATTATCATTGTTGCAACTGCCTTCTAGATTTTTGTTAAAAAAAGATCTCTTGTTTTAAAAATCACAGCCAACTCTAAATGGGTGAAGGTTGCTAGCCCCAAAATTCAAGTTATTTCTTATTACTTTGCCAGTTACAGCCTGACTCTTCAAAAATCTCCACCTCTCATATGAACATTTTTTAGAATCATAAGAGTTCTTTTGATTGACTTTTTGTTGTCAGTCACTCAGCAAGACACTGATTTCAATTGAAATGAATGGTGGCCACTTCTTTACCTCACAAAAAAATCTGAAGCACAAAACACATTCAAATTTTGCTCAAAGTGCAGCTCTCTTTGTTTAAAGCTATCAAATTATTCCATTAAAAGAAAAGTTATGAATTTTGATGTATTAATCCTTCATGTGATCTGATTGAGTCTACAATATCATTAAAATAACAAGGTATGTTAGAAATGTATGAAGCTGTATTTACCAAAATAGACATAAACAATGAATGAAAAAATTTACTTCAAAATAATCCTTTAGTGTTCAACATAAATATTTCAGAGAATATTTTCCATTGGTTGAAGCCATTCAGAAATTCCTCTTTTGATATTTCCAGATAGTTTTTAAGTTGATAGATATTAAGATTACAGTAATACTATTCATATTTGGAGCATTAATCCCTAAGAACCTAGAAAAGAGAATGGTGAAATTCAAAATGAAAATCCAAGAAAGAATAGAGATTGTTCAAACCACAGCACTGCTGAGATCAGAAAGATTACGAGAAAGAGTCCTAGAGAGCTGATGACACTTGCTGTCACTCTGACTCCAGTGAAGAATAAATGTTATTTCTGTTGTGAAAAATTTGTAAGGAGTAAAATAATCAAAGAACCTATCATATAATGGATTTTGCTGTATCCGGAAAGTGAAAGTAAAAGTGAAAGAAGGCAAAAAGCTAGACTAACACCTTGACTTTACAAGGTAACTGAAAAGCTGTGGAACATGAAGGTGAAGTGTTATTAATCATAGTTGGGTCACTCGAAACTGATGAAAAGGTAAATCACATAAGAGAATGAAGCAAACTGGCACAAAAGGAATACAAGACTAGGAGTGAGAAAGGGAATCCACCGGGAATGGTGCAAGAGATAAAGATTTGACTATAAAACGCAATGTTATATGTACAAACCAGAATCCATCCTAGGCAATAAGACACATAAAATTTCAGAGACTGTGAGATAGAAACAGTTTATTGAAGTCCAGACTAAGTACTAATTAACAAGAAAGAAAAAACTTGTCATCTCATGGATATTGCTATTCCAGCACACTACATAGACAAAATGAAAAAAAAAGGAATTGACATAATACCAGTTGTAGTTGGTGTACGTGAAACAGTCCCCAAGAGCTTGAAATAAAAACTGGAAAAAATTAGCATATAAATGGATCTTGCTAGAGAGCTAAAAAAAGCTGTGGAACATGAAAATGATAGGTACCAATTCTCATTGGTATACTTAGAATAGTTCCCAAGGGCTTTGAAAAAAGACTGAAGGAATTGGAAATCAATGGAAGAATCAAGACCATAGACCACACCATGAGTAAGATCAGCTAGAATAGTCAGAAGAGTCCTAGTGAATAACTCACAAAGGGTGAAATAATAATAATAATAATAATAATAATAATAATAATGATAACGATAATAATAATAATCATGGGAATGATGATAAAAATGTTAACCACATAATTCTGATGCTGTCATAGAAGGTCTTTTTTGTATTTCAACATTCATATCAACAGACATACAAAATCTTATAGACCAGATATAGTGGTTAAAACCACCAGTCAAATAATTACCTTCTCAAAATATCATCAGATAAAAACATTTGATGTGGAGAATTTTTTAACAAAGTTAACTAATTTTTAAAAAAAATTTTTCTATAAGTGTAAACTCGTTATTTGGAATTGGTTTATTGTAAAAATCATTTCAGTCCTGCAAAAATAATTGTTTTGAGGTTATTCAAAATGGCGCTAAATCAAACAAAATGTTCAAGGCTTGAACTGTTGTTTGTCATTAAATTTTTAGAAACCATATGAAATTACAGAAGAACGTGTGATGTGTACTAAGAAGCAAGTTTTAGTAAAAATATATGGCAAATATTGGTGTTCAATTACAGGCCTACTTCACAAAGACAGCGTTCAGTAAAGAATGTCATGCTGATAGTCTTCTGGAGCATAAAAGAACTTGTGACAATGGATTTCCAAGAAAAAAGCGCTAGTGCAAACAGTGCTTCCTATTGCCACCAGCCTTGGCAATATTCACCTTATTTATCGAACGACTCTCAAATAGACTAAAAATATTATAAAATAAGTAATTATAAAGATGAGGAAAATTGAAACTAAAAAAAATGATTGTTGTACCAATAATAATTGAAGCCTTAGTCATGATCAAGAAAGATACAGATAAACATATTAACAAGATCCCTGCTAGTTCCTGTTTACAGGAGATTAAGAAAATTGGACGACGTAGAACTTCTTATCTACTCAAAAGTGTGTTATCTTTAAAAAGAAAATACACACAATATACATGTTAAATATCAGTAAACATCAGCATTTCTAAAGACGGAATCTTTGTACGAATTCGGATGTTAAGAGATATTTGCCATGTAATATATTCAGTACGTTCCTTTAATAATATATTCACTATGATGATAATAATACCATACGAATATGATATATTCACTTTTCAAAATTTTTGCAACATATACGTTTATAATCTGTCCTGATTACGTGCAACGAATGGCAACAGATCTAATCATCATCATCACGTCGTGCTGGTAGCACGGATATCCCTAACCCTCTCTCGCCACTCTTCCCTATCGTTCATCGCCTCAGGCAGGTCTTCTGGACAACATCCTGTATCCTCAAATAGTTTCTGAATGTATGTTCGTGCTGGTCGTCCTGCTTTTGCACGGCCATGTGTGTGGGTCCATAAGAGTACATCACTTATGAGTTCGTCCCTGCTTCTCCAGCAGTGTCCTGCTTGTCTGGTTCGTTTAACTTATATAGTTTTCGTTATAGAAGGCAGGTGGCCGTACAGTTGGTGTCTTGAGAGGTGTTGCCGCCAGGACCTGTTCAATATTGCTCGCAGCATTCTTGTGTAATTGCCGTCTAGCTTCTTCTCTAGCCGTTTTGTTAGAGTCCATGTAGTGCATCCATATAGCAGTATCGATGCGACCGCTGCCTAGAAGAAACTGCGTTTCATTTTATCGGTTAGGTCTGATTTCCATATAATCGATAGCTTATTGATAGCTGTCCATGCTTTCGTTAACCTCGTGTTGATGTCCTTTTCGGTTGATGCGACGCTGCTTCCTAGGTAAGTGAATTTGTCTACTAGTTTAAGAGGGGTTCCGTCTAGAGTAGAGATGTCCCCCGTTTGATTATAGTACATATATTCCGTTTTGTGAGCATTGACATAGAGGCCTATGCTTGCGGCTGCTCGTTCCAAACTATGTAGTAGTGTTTCGGCTTGGTCGGGTGTATTTGCCAGTATCGCTATGTCATCGGCGTAGTCGGCGTCGGTAATTGTTTTTTCGGGGTACCTTCTGCTTCTTTCCTTTGTCAGCCGTTCTCTCTGATTTTGTCAATCGATGTTCTAAGTATGTAGTCTAGACGAGAGAAAATAGTTTGATATCAAAAAAAGACAAGAAGCAGACAATATCCTGTTGAAACTGTGACACGCGCAAACTACGTAGATGACCTAAAGCTACTCGCTAATAGACTTGTCCTCGCCGAATCTTGATACATAGCCTGATCCAAACAATAAGGGTCTTTGGCCTCTACCTGAATTCAAATAAAATAGAGTTCATGGGTTTTAAATAAGAAGGGGTCATTGCTATTTTAAGTGGCAAACCTCTGAAACTAGTAAACTAGTTCATATACTTCAGCAGCAATATCTCATCTACTGAAAGCGATGTCAACGTACGTTTAGAGATAGCACAAACTGTTATAGACAGGTTGTTGATCATATAGATTTCTTATCTCTCTGAAGAGTAAAACGAGATATCTTCCAAGTTGTGGGTGTGTTGATACTACTACATGTCTGCAACACATGACTCTTACGAAACACTTGGATAAAAAGCTAGATGGGAACTATATAAGAATGCTAAGTTCTGTCTTGAACGAATCCTGTTAGCACAAAACAAAACAACTACTGTATGGTTACTTGCCTCCCATCCCACAAATCATCCAAGTAAGACGAACAAGACATGCTGGGCACTGCTGGTAAAGTAAGATCGTATTCATGAGAGAGATTCCTTTATGGAATCCTACACATGGGCACACCAGTATTGGCCGACCAGCCATGACTTACATGCATCAGCTCGATGTGGACACTGGATGCAGTCTAGAGGACCGGCCAATAGTGCTGAACAAAAGGGACGGATGCTGAGATAATGTCGGAGAACTCCATGCCATCAGTGTGACTTAATGATAATGATGATGATATTAACTACTTTCTCTTAATAATATAGACCAGCCCATTGGTCTATTGGGTAGAGTGTTCGTCAATGGCCCGGGAGAGCGGGATTCAATCTCAAGTCGAGTCATACCAAAGACTCAAAAATGGTACTTGATATCTCTTTGCTTAACACTCAGTATTATAAGGTAAATATCAAGGGTAAGAAGTAGCGCCATTTCCTACACCTCGGTGTAGTGACTATTGAAAAGAGAACATTCGGGTCGCTCTCGACAATGGTCGCCAACTTTACTTAATATATTCAGTTATATGATATTCATATACTAATTCCAGTTATCTTCATTATCAAATCGCTCTGACGGAATGGAGTTCCCTGATTTTCTCTCGCCATCAATCCCAATCATGCATCACTCCTTGTAGAACTTTTAAGCTGCATTTTGTGTCTGCACAGAGCTGATGTAAGTCTTTGTTGGTTGGCCAACACTGAGCCGTCCATGCACAGAAGTCCAGAAGAGAACGTCTTTTATGGAGGTGCCCGTGGTGTAATGGTTATCGTCGTAGGAAATGGACACGGTGACACGAGTTTAAATCCTGGACGAGACTGATTGCATTTCACATAGCACTGATACCCTTGGGAAAGGAGTGAATCCAAATATTCTCCCTCCATCTATGGGTAAATAGTAGGGCAGACTGGGTTCTTCAGCCTTGTTGAGGCAACTATTCTAGGAGAAGGAAAACTCTGAATTCAAACCTGTTAAACTCCGCTAAAAACTGACCTTGTGTCATATCCTGCTCGAGCGGAGGGGTTGGTAAATATGATAAGAGAACGTCTCTTATGAATACGTTCTTACTTTATGAGCAATGCCCAGCATAAGTTCATCCTTGCTTCTCTAGTAGTGTCCTACATGTCTTGTTCGTCTTACTAAAATCGTTTATGAGATAGAAGGCAAGAGGCCATAAAGAAACTGTTACCGCTATAATGATGCTTTACACAAACACGAAAGTATCGTCCACTCTCCTGATAGAGACATCGACTTCTTCGACACAGTCACTGGAGTCTTGCAAGTAGATGCATTAGCACCATATTTTTTATACTCTGTCAAGACTACGTACTACGAACGTCCATTGATCTACTAAAAGAAAATGGTTTCACTTTTAAAACGTCAAGAAGAAGGTTATATCCCAAAGAAACTAGCACTGATGCAGACTACACTGATGATACAGCACTTCTTGCAAATATACCAGCCAAAGCAGAATCTCTAAAACTGATAAACAATTTACTAATATAATTCAACTACAGTAAAAAGAAAGTGTCTCTTCTTTTTATCAAGAAAATATTTGACCAGAACCATTTGCTTATCAAATGTGAACCACTTATTCATCAAGCATTGTTTATTGCCACGACAAGGAAACAGAAAGTAGACAAAATAGGTTGGGTGTTATGAGAGAAGAGGTAAAACGTAAGCGTATCCATTTGCCTCATTTTGTCAAAATGAGAATACTATAATTCTGTAATCTATTACAATTAATAAATCAAGTTTTCAAGAAAGAAAACAAAAATATGAAAATAAGAAATAGAGCCAATAATAGATCATGAAAATTGAACAAATATGAAAGCAAAATGCAATAAAATAGAATGAAATAATACAAAATATCCCATAAATATACTTTTGCCAAAAGCAGAAATGTCGGCACTAAAAAGAACAATTCGATAGATTTTGCCAAACCACTGGATTAGACGTGCAGCTGCAGCCTCCTGAAATGAGCAGCCTACACTCAACAACTTTTATAATAATAATTCATGGGCTTAATGAAAAAAAATCTATAAGAAAAGCCCATAAGCCTTCCACCTTGATACCTTCCCCTCATATGCACCAAACCCCGCTTAAATATAAACAGTAGCTCAATAAAGTAAAAAAGTTATCAATGATTAGCGATAAAACAAGATAATTTTTGGGGAGGGGTGCTGTTTGCTAACTCAGAAAGATCCGTTGTCTCGGAGTAAAATTATCATTTGATGTCATTGTAGTTTTTAACTGGAAAGAAATATTCAAAACTGGAAATTTTATTCAGATTTTCCGGAGACAAATTACCCCTATCAGTTTAAGATACTTGTAATATTGCCCAATGGAGAGAATGTAATGCATACTGAAATGCTTGGGAGTTTTTGTTGTGCAAAGGTTAACGATCTGGACGGCAACACCGTAATAAGTAAGTTCAAACTCCAGCTGCACAATTACGTTCTCTTTCAGACTAATACACTCGGTAAAGGTATAAACACCTTTATATCTCCAGCAATGACTTAAATAGTTCGACTATTGTTCTTCTACCAGGATGACTTCGCCATGAAATAACCCACAAAGATTGATATACCATTGAAAAAAAAACAAGAAACCAAACCAAAACAAATAAAATGACTAACGTGACCATATTTATAAGTTTATCTTATTCTATACTTTATAGTTATCGGAGAAGGAAACAAAATTGTCGGAAAAGACACAGCTAAATTTGCTTCCACACCAAGCTGTGAATGTTTTGTAGTAATTGAAAACGATAAGTTTTTGTATCTTTATTCTTTAATTCTATGAAAAGATAAGATAAACCCATGTTTTTCAACATGGCTTCTTGATTTTAAAATATTTATTTCATATAGAAATACATGTGTACTTTTCCTTGTGGCACAGTTAGTCATCATAAATGGAATTGGTGAACAAGTTTAAATCTTGGATGAGAATGTGTGCATTTCATTTCATGCAATTGCTCTGGTGAAAGGCATGAATCCATTAATTCACCCCCAGCTATTTGTAAATAGTAGGACAGACTAAGTTCTTTAACCTCTGTGAGCAAATCAGGAGACGTCCTTTTAAGATTGACGTTGTGTTACATCGTGCTCACGCTGGAGGGGTTGGCTGAATACATACTTCAAGAAAACAACCAGATAAAAATAAAACTGTATTTAATTTTAAGGAATACATCATAAAAATTAAAAATAATAAGTGACCAGAAGTGGGTGAAATGAAGACAATAAAGTAATTTATGTCAAGAAGATGAAAAATTACTGTTTAAAAAGATTAAAAGAATTAGCGTATAGATTATGCTGAAATAATTCAGTCAGAAATCCTAGGAGAGATATGATTAGAGAAACCTACTATTTGAATTATGTTAACAAAAGGTTTTACGTAAAAAAAACTTGTGCTTTATGGAACATGGTCTAATGAATCAATGCAATATTGATGTAAAAAAACTGTAATTTAGACCCTCTTAATTAGGTAGAAGAGGAATATCACATTTTAGATCCTATCTTACTCCTAAAATAAAAATATAAAAAAAATTCTATCATGGCGAAAAATAAAACATATAGGTTGATTTTGAATGATGTTTTTAAGATAATCGTTGATATTTTATTATTGATGGATTATTTGAGAGAAGGGTATTACTACATTATATAAACCAAAAACAAGCATCATTTAATAGAATATAAAATATGCATTTATTATGCATACACAACAATGTTTTCAAAAATCAATACGTAAAATTAGTGCATTCGTTTCACTAAATGAAATTACGTCATTACAAGTATTTGTGCATGCGTTGGTGTTTATAAATGCATGGTTGCATGTATATCTGCGTATGGACATATAAATACATTATACTATGTATAGAGTTCTCGTTGGATGGGTTCAGTCAGGTAAACAAAACGGTTCTAGAATTAGAAATAAGTAAATCAGTTAGTGAGAAACACTTAACTTGCGAGGTTAAACACTCCATCTTTTCTCTTCCCGTTTCATCAGACGGGTAATGAAAGGAAAAGTCTCCTAGAATTAATAGGATATTATGTGCACATGAATAGGCAGTAGCGTTGTTATTAATCAACCCAGCCGAGAAGAATTTGGAACAACGGGAGATGAAAACAGAAGACAGCGAACAAGACCAAAGATTGTAACAACAGAGCGACACAAGATGACAGATGACTAGTAGAACAACGTCAAATGAAGTGACGGGAGTTGCCTGATTCGTAAAGACAGCTCAGCAGGTTATACAACGCTCACATACACACACACATAGGAACACACAAATATATATATATATATATATATTGATAATATTGCATGCTATATTCATAAATGAAGTGTCCTCACTCTGTGTGATGGAGCATATATATCTAAGTATATATAGCATAAAGGTAGAGACAACGGTGCTACGTTACTGTTTCTTGTGTATGCAATTATTGAGCCAAGAGAACGAACATGGTTGTCATCTGTCTATATATTGTTGTGTGGGGCAAGATGAGAAAGTTGGTTAAGTTTGTGGGCCATGATGAGAAGGTCGTTTTTATAGGAGGGAGATTATGGGAAGAGTGTTCTACTTTATGCTGTACGTTTATTTACTCATATTTAAGAGTCTATTTTGTTCTGGGAAAGTAATTATGACAATTTTTCTTCTCGGCAAAGATTACAGTATTCTGAGGCGTTCTCGGAAGCTGGTGCTATATTTTTTACTTTTTAAATTATTTTTTATGTTTTTATTTGCTTTTTTGAGGGTCCAAATGTATATAGAAAGTGTTGTGCTGTTAATTGTCCCTTTAACTACCTACATAATATATAAGGATTGCATCTCGGGGTAGGCAGAGAGTTTTTGACCGTCAAGACAGATGTTTGATCTCCAAGCGAAGGGGACACTATTTAGTTCAGGGACGACCTCCGAGAAAAATCACTCTCTTTCTCTTTCTCTTTCTCTTTTTCTCTCGCTCTTTCTCTCTCTCTCTCCAGTCTATTGTAATTTGATTGAATATCAACAGAAAGCAATAAGGATTGCGATCGTATCAGTTACCTTAACGTGAAGGGTAAGATACCTTTTTATCTTCAAGGAATCGTGTGCCCGCCTACTTTTCTGGAAAGCAAAGACCAAACAAAATCCGACGACCCCGTTGCACACAGAACAAATTAAGATCAAGGCTTGAACGGCACGGTCTCAGTGACTCAAACGCAGAGATGAAAACAACAGATTACCCAAAGATTAAGAGTCGAGCCTAGTGCGTTTCACTGATGACCCTCCTTGATTCAGCTGTCTGACATAAACCATCCAATGTACATTTGTATACTACCGCTAATCCAACGCTATCGCATATCCGACGATACCTAAGTCGCACTGCAGCTATTGTACGTAAATCGTATTAGTTCCGGCTACATTACACTGTTTCTGTAAATTAGAAAATTGAATAAATAAATAAATAAATCAGTAAGTAGTCGCTGAATAACATGGGCGAAAATGACTAAGGAAAACCGGAGGTTCGAAATCTCGTGTGTATGCACAGTGCAAGTGGAAGGGAGCAACTTGCGTCCTTTCGGGAGTTGACGGTGAGAAGTAAGCAGGTGAAGACGTCAGTAGTAAACGACCCATGAAGATATAAGAAAATTTACGAGCCCCAAGATAGAGGTGCATTCCAAAAGGGGCGTTATGCTACCCTCTACGCAGGGGGCAAATATGTCAAAATCAAGAAAAAATTCAAGGTATCTGTCTGCTCTTTCTTTCCCACCATATGTTGCTTACATGCTTATCTAGCTGAAGCGGCTGTCTCATTTTCCTATACTCCTTTTCTTTCTCCCAGTGGCTACTTGCTGCCTTACTCATTCATTTTTTTTTAATTTTCTTTGTTTTCCGTCGGTTTTTTCTCCGTTTTTCTTTCTTTTCTTTCCTATTTTTTTCGTATATTTCACATGTGTTTTCTTTTCCGTCCCTTTTCCTTCTATTTTTTTACCCCGTCTTTCTTCATTTTTCAGTCTGTAAATAAACCATTGGTGTATGTTTAAGAATTTCGCGTTTATCAAATTGTTACTACAGTGACGTCACAACGGGGGTCTAAAATCTCTTAAGTACCACAATGGTACATAAATGTATTTTGGTGCCGTACCAGTGCATGCATGCCCTCGTGGCGTAATTTGTCTAAAAACTGTGAGTTATATGAATACAAAGTGGAAAGCAAAAGAAAGAAAGAAAGAAAGAAAGAAAGAAAGAAAGAAAGAAACGGAGGAAAAACGACTGAAAAAGAAAGAAAGAAAGGCGGAGTAAACAAAAAGAAGAAAAAGGGATAAAAAAGAAAACACATGAAAACATACGAAAAAAGAGGAAAGAAAAGAAAGAAAAACGGAGAAAAAACCGACGGAAAGCAAAGAAATTTTTTAAAAAATGAATGAATAAACTGAGGAAAACCAACAGAGGGAAAAAAACAGGAAAAGAAAGATGTAGTAAAAAGATAGAAAAAAAGAAACTGATAAAACTCGGAAGAGGAACGAAAAAAAAAAAAAAAGAAAAGACAAGAAAATACAAGGAAGAAGAGAAAAACAGTCCTATTTCAAGTAATTTAGTTTAGCATAAGTATGCTGATTAGTTCTATTTAACCTATAGATAGGGCCCTATCAGGTGCTGCAACACCGGGTCAGAGTGGACCTGGGAGTACTGGCAATGAAGGGGAGCGCCGCATTTCCCAAACCTCCTGTATCACTTGAACCTCACTATTTGATTGTTTAGTCATATCAGGACATTCGTTGGGGAAGGTCTTACCCCTCTGCAGAGGTGTAGTCGGTGTGTTCTGCAGCCTCAGCCGACCGGGTAATACACAGAGTTAAATATAAAAACAGTTGGGTTTTTTCAGATAATTCAGTTTAGCTTAAGTACGCAGCTTAGATACCAAACAGTTCTCTTTCAAGCAATTCATTTCACCATAAGTAAGCAGTTTAAATGACAAAACAGATCTATTTTAAACAATTCAGTTTATCATATATACACAGTTTAAATGCAAAAACAGTAAACTCTTGAAACCACGGTTTATTTCTATTTGACCCATAGATATGACCCTTATCAAGTGCTACCACTCCGGGCCAGAGTGGTCCTCAGAGCAATGGCAATGAAGAGGTACTCTGCATTCCACAAACCTACAGCATTAGTGGAATCTCACCATTAGAGTGTTTAGTTTCATATCCTGGACACTCGTTGCGTGGGTCTTACCCTACTGCAGAGAAGCAGTAGGTGTATTCTACAGCCCAAGCCGACTGGGCAAACCACTAATTAGATTTTGGTAAGTGCTCCTCTACCTTTCTTATTATTTTCCTTGGTTAATTCAAGCTATGTAGTTCGTGTCTGTGTTTTAAAATAAGAAAAGTTAATCGAAGTTTGAAGGAGGGGAAAGTATTGACGTCAGAGGAAAAGGTAGGAAATGTAATATCTTTTCTCTTAATATGTTGGTCTCTTTGCCGTTTTTTCGTTCAGTCCAATCTCATTTGAACCTGATTGTTCAAGATTTCATCCACGTGGTGTTGGGGATTTTTTGGACATACGGTAATGAAGTGGTTTTACAGAGAAACCTACCGTTTCATATTTTAAATCCCCATTGGAAAGTGCCAATAGAAAGTGAGCAAGACAATGGTTTTCGTTAGGCTTTGGAGCCTGCATTTTCCAAGTTACAACGAAATGAAGAGATAAATAACGCCTGTTCCGCTTGTTTGAAGGTAGTGAATGCTTTTTTTTAGTGGGGGAGTTTAACTTGTGGGAGATTTCTCTGAGTTTTTTGGTCTCGGGTGATGTCTTGAATTTGTACGTTGGCAATGGCGTGAACATATAGATTAAGGAAAATAGAGATATCTGTACCGGTAGGGAAAGGTCCCCCAAAGAACTATCTCGTTAGTTGGTGAGCACAGAGAAGGATCTTGAAGGACAAAACAAAGAAAAAGAAAAAAACATTCAAGAAAGAAAACTCCTTGTTCTGGAGGCCGACTGAGATTTGTGTTTCTACGGATAACTGTTATAGAGTGTATTATAAACTTAAGGCACGAATATGAGCTTGAAGAAATGGAGGAGGAAAGAAGAGACAAAAAGAGACAGAGAAAAAAAGAAAAGAGTGAGATGAAGTAATTTACCAGTACAAAAAAATAATAACGAGGGAGAGATAGAGAGAAAAAGAATGATATTTTGCAAAGTAAGAAATTGGAAAAAAAAACGTGTTTTGGGAAAAAAGAGAAAACTTTTGACTTTAGCAACAAGAAAATAAAAGAAGAAAAAGAACATTATGAACCGTGGACTGTTTAACGTGTTTCACGTTCTTTTGTCCATTTTGCTCTTTTGAGTTGTATTTTTTGCATTATTTTTCTTGTATTGTTTTCAATGTGTTCATGTGGTCGTCTTGGAGAAATGACGGAATTATCTGTTCGGTAAGATTGCTGAGACGAGTCCAAAATAAAAACAGAGGATAAATGGTTAAGATTAAATTTTTACTTATATTAGCCAGCCAATAATACTAGGAACTTATTTTTTTTAAATTTTATGGCAAACATTTTTAGAATAGTCGTAAGGGAGATATATAACGTAATTGAACGGCTCATAGGAAATGGAATAAATAGATAAATAAATAAATAAAGTAGACAGTAGTCGCTGAATAACAAGGCCGAAAATTACTAAGGAAAACTCGAGGTTCGAAATCTCGTGTTCATATGCGAGCGGAAGTTCATGTTTCTACTCATGACATGACTGGCAGAAGTGAGGGGACAACTTGTGTCCTTTCAAGAGTTGACGGTGAGAAGTAATAAAGTAAAGCTGTTAGTAGAAAACGAGCCACTAAGATGTAAAAAGAAAGTTTACGTGACCCAAGTTTTGAGGGGTGCGTTCCAAAGGGGCTGTTAAGCATGTTAGAATTAGGAATAAATTCAGGGTCTGTGTCTGCTCATCTTTTTCTCTCTAGGATATCTTGCTTATAACTGTCTTGTAGACGCAGTTGTTTCATGTTTCCATACTCCCTTTCTTTCTCTCGATAACGGCTTCCTACCTAATTGTAAATAAACTTCGATGCATTTTAACAGTTTCGCGTCCGTCAACTTGTTACCATGGAGACGTCAAAACGGGGGTCTAGAGTCGCTTTAGTACCACAATGGTACAGTTTGTTGTCTGCTTTGGCTTTATTGAAAATGCTTCCGTTAAATGAGTCGTCAAATAATCTATGACTGATCGATTGTGGGATTTTTATTACAGTGGGTGGATGGTTAAAGGAGTATATGTAAAGTGGAATGTCGTTTTGTTTTCTTAATGGTTGGTATATTCGGGTTTATTTTTTGTTGTTTTTTTACATTGAATTTTACATCTAGAAAGTCTGTTTCGTTTAGGTTGGTTTTTATGTCTACATCAATCCCATTAATTTTAACATTTTTATGACTTGTTTTCTATTTTTATCAGTTTTGGGTCGTTGCAGTTTCTCAGAATTATTATATATACTAGAATTCCCTTGTATGTCCCATAAACTAATATACAATTCCTATCATACCCAACACATTCAACCACCCTTTCTATTACGCTCCACACAACAGTATATAAAGAAACACCCACAACGTACTTCCGTTTGGTCTGATGATCTCAAGAGTTAGAAATTGACAATTACCAAGCGCTTTTGTCCCTATGTATACGCTATCCTTACTGATATATATATATATATATATATGTATATATATATATATATATATATATATATATATATATATATATATAGTGATATTGAGCACTCTTTATTTCTATCAATAGCAAACTATATTATCAATATACTTATCCTGGATAACTCGTAGAAAAAATTAGCTTTATTTGTTTAATCCCTGACTTGACGATAAACAGCTCTTCTCAGAAAACATCACTACTCTTCAGCCCTCTCACAATAAGTTAAAACTGAGAGAACAATAGATACTTTTTTTAAGAATTAAAAGGTAAACTCATTTCTTCCAAAACAACAAGAGCAATAGCACCACTCAAAAAGAAGACCTTGATTTGAAAACAAGAAAGTTCTTACCGCAATTAGATAATCGAGGTAATTTTGAGAAGGACCTCACTAACCGTAAAAAAACAACATAAATTTCCCAATATCCATGACTCATTCCAACGAAAATTGAAAGCGAATGTAAATAAGATTAAAAAAATCACCAAACTTCTTTATTCTGGCCGACAAAAAGAGGAAGATGTATGAAGTAAAACCAAAATAACATAATAAATCAATTGGAGTATATATTACTAAAATATACAGAAAAGCACCTGACAATCGAGAACTAGAAATAAACCTGGAAGTAGGATAAATAGCAGTCACACTCAATCTCGATAAGCACATAAAACGCTTACGTAAAAAAGCTTTTATAAGAGTAAATGATCATAAAGAAAACTTTTGAAATAACTCTACTTGTTGACTAATAAAAACAACGATAAGTGAACTTGGTAAAATGATTAAAATCATATTTGAAAAAATTAATACTGAACTAGGAAAAACACAAAAAAAAACAATTGATAAAATACAAGATTAGCGATTGAACGGACCCGGAAACATAAAACACGAACAAAACCGTGCATCAGACTAGATAATAGGATTTCTATCCCTCAGTCACAAGTAAGTATTCTAGATAAGGCCTTAACTTTATATAATACATACATAAGAATATCAAAGGAACAATTAAAGATAATTCAACACAGCCAAAAATCACAATTAATTTTACTATTTTTCTTCTAGGCAAAGGTTACTGTGGTGATTTGATTTGATTTCAATATATATATATATATATATATATATATATGTGTGTGTGTGTGTGCGTGTGTGTAGGGGGCTATCTAAAAATATATATATATATATATATACATATATATAGAGAGAGAGAGTGAAAGAGAGTGAGAGAGAGAACCATGTAAAAGTTTTCAGCCATTTCAAACTACTGTATATTTCTACTAATTGCCAATGTGTAAGAAGATGCTATTTTCACTAATGAAAATTTAACCCTGTTGGAGCCATTTTGTGGAGATTGAATCAGAAATGAAAAAAATATCAATTACAAAAATAAAAACAAATATACATGAAATAATATAAACAAAAACAAAAATAACAATTTCCAAGGAGGCCTCTGACAAGAAGCACGATCTGTGCATACCTGAAAAAGATGGAGTTCCTAGCGGCAGAAAGAAACTCTCTGAGATCTCTTTACACTGTTCTACAGTGTTCTACAGCGTAAACAGCCTTTTCCTGGCTCGGTAAGAACGTTCGTCACCACGAAATAGTTGTAGAGCTGTGGAATAAAAATAGAGTTTAAAAGTATTCCTGTCTTTGTCTTTCCTGTCTTTAATTCATTTACAGCTTCATCTAACAGAAATAAGATAATAAGTGAATAGGGTAAGAAAAAAAGGAGTCAAATACGAACCATACTTAACCACTTAATTTTGTCGTAGGGGTTCTTAAAGCGAGAAGAATATGCGGAACGATCCAAAAAATGGCCGTTCAAAACTTTTCTGCCACCTCACATAAACCAATGAAGATACAAAGTTTAAACAGAGAAATGTCTATAATGAAAATTTATGACACAACGTTCATTTCAAGAAATTTCAGTACTTTGTTAATATTTCCTGTGGCTTTCTTGAGCTTGAATAATTGCTTGATTTTGCCAGGGAAGAAATGCACACAAATCCTTCACTATCTTCATAAGTATGTGATGCCATTCTCTGTGACGGAGTTCTCATAACTCTTCAAGATTATATGGATTCTTCCGAAGAACTCTTCTCTTTAGCTCTGTTTACATTTACTCGATGATATTTAAGTCAGCGCTCTGAGCTATCCAGTCTTTGAATATAACACCTTCATCAACCAAATTCTGTTGGCTTTCAAGCAGTTTGTGGAATGGATCTGTGATGCTGAAAAATCGCACCTTCATCTAAGTCCAGCATCAAATTGTCCTGCAACAATTGAATTTATTTGTCATTATTTAAGCTACTGTCAATTTTAACCAGTTTTCTTAAACGATCACTTTTTATGTATACCCAAAAAATCAGACATTTACCCGCGAAACTTTACTGTTTGCGTCCTGTAATGTCGGTCGTTTACTTGCTTAGAATCCTTTTGACAAGTATTTGCTAATCTTATTCCAAGCATCTACTTCCCATTGATGATAATTTTTATTTAACCAACTTGATTTCATATATTTTTTGGTTAATGTTGTTTTCCTTGCTGCAATGCACCTTTTCATTTCATGTTCTCGAAGAATGCGCTTATTGGTATATACTGACACGAATTTGAATAAGTCTCACTTGGCCATTTCTTGTCTAGCAGACTTCATTGGCTGAGCGTTTGCTGTCCAGATCCATTTTCACACCCTTCTGTGCAGCTACTTTTGAGGACTGCCATATCCTGGTCGATGCGAACCACTTCCAGTTCCTTGAAACTTCGAGGAGATTTATGAGATGCCGCTTCTTAAAATTTCATGTACCTAAGCTATTGCTCGTTGGCTCATATTCTTGACAGTCTTGACTCTTTTCATCCACATTTCTTTGAATATTTTCACCATGATTTTAAATGCAAGAATTTTCCCAATATTTAAGAAAAAATCGGTGCTGTTGTGGGAGATAT
Organism: Sepioteuthis lessoniana; assembly: GCA_963585895.1. Taxonomy (NCBI): domain Eukaryota; kingdom Metazoa; phylum Mollusca; class Cephalopoda; order Myopsida; family Loliginidae; genus Sepioteuthis; species Sepioteuthis lessoniana. The sequence goes on from OY757924.1 coordinate 30,499,719, forward strand.
TTTGCATAACTCTGCTGGGACATTTTTTTGTTTTAAAACTGTCTTCATATGTGAGATGACCAAAACCTTTTGAAAGACTATTTTGCTGTGTGGTCTCGTATCTTCCTTTCTTACTTAGAACCCATATAACAAAATATAATGATAAGGTATGAAAGTAACTCCAAGAGAGTCAACATTTCATCTAAAAAAAAAGCGCAAAGATAAACATCTACTTATAACTTGGTAATTCGTAGAAATTCATATAAATCTAAAGTGGCCGAAGATTTTTGCGCGATACTATATATATATATATATATATATATATATATATATTACCTCATACATACACTCACAGAAAAATACATGTATGCACATGTGTGTGTATGTGTGTTTTTGTGGGGATAAATCAGGTCTAGTGAAGATTCAGTATATATATATATATATATATATATATATATATATTTACGCTACATTTATTTACGTACATGCTCATATGCACACGCACATTCAAAAGTTGTTATCAGTGGATGAACAGTTTTGTTTCGGTATCACCAAATTCTTTCAGCGAAGATAAGCAGGAGAGCAAAAGGGTTTTACTAATGGATTTTCCTTTTCACAAATTTCTATTCATTCTGATTTAATATAATTTTTTCTCTTTAATGCTTCATTATTCAATGATAGGAAACGCAAACCATACAACACTATTCTTTTCTCATTATTTGGGATATTTACAAGAGAAACTCATTCATTTACCAAACCTTATCTTAACACCAAGCAGGGCTGTTTTTAAGCTTTTTTTTTCAATTCCACTGTCATGATAAAATGTAAGGTTGATCAGCTTCTGATGGACAAAACCGGGGCAAGCCAATCTTCGAATAAGAGTGCATCTATCATCATTTTCAAGGTATCTGATCTGCTTGTATCAACAGACCGAGAAAAGATAATATTGTTAGGATTCGAGGTTCTTCTATATCCACTATATTTAGCACCTACAGATTTTTGTTTCTCTTGATCTCTACAATATTTCGGGAGTAGCAGAACATTCGATAACAAAACCTTGATGATATATATATATATATATATATATATATATATATATATATATATATATATATATAATGTTGCTATTAACAGGTTTTGGGTAAAGTACTTATGGTTGAGTATATGTTTCATTTGCTTACTTATCAAATAAAGACATGTTTAGTGTCATAAGAAATGTTTTGGGTTTTTTTTTTTGTTGTTTAATAGCATATCATCCTTTGAGGGTTATTTTATACCAAAGCCATTATTGTTGAAGTACAGTTTTTAACCAATAGACAGATAGGAAATGGAATCGATAATGGAAGTTCAAATCCTAAGATGAACAAGAATGCATTTCATTTTGCGTTAATACCTAGGGAAAAGCATGAATCCATTTTTAGGGAAATAATAGGGCAGACTGGGTTCTTAAGCCTTGGCCAACCTACTAGGCTAAAAAGAAAGAAAATTCTGAATTTAAACCGGCTGTACTTCACTTTTAAATTGACTTCATGTCATATTCTGCCTGTACTTGAGGGGTTGGATAGATACCTGCTTATTTATTTTCAACTTCATCATCTAGTAGTCATTATCTTATTAGTACCCACATAAAGGATGAAAGTTTTTCTTAAATCCCACTTCATTCAATTCAGAAATAAATACAGATCTTTCTTGCTTTAAATGGCCTTACAAAAAGATTTTCACATTTGATAAGTAATCAGCAATTATCAAAGATATTTTTCTCATGGACTAAGTTGCAATATCTATCAAATCTCAAATCTCACGAGATGTCACATTAACCTTTCTATCTTCCATTGTTTAATATTATATCATTCAATTTTTCTTTTTCCCCCTTTTTAAAACAAAACATTCAACAAAAATGTTGCAAGACTATTTGGGTTTTTTGGCATGATGCAGATAGACTTGTCAATAGTTTATTCTCATCATCTTCAGAAAATAGAGAAGGATTTCAATAAACATTGAAGCATTAAAAAACTATTTATCATCGATTATTTATTATGGAACTATTATAATTCTTTTTTGCTTTAGAGTTATGGAAAATATTTTGATGTATATATCTATCTCACTATATGTATCCATATACCTATCTATCTACCTACCTACCAATACATCTCTCTCTTAATATACATCTTTATTGCATTCTCTCTCTCTCACTCTCTCTCTCTCTCTCACTATCTATCTATCTATCTATCTATCTTTATATATACATATATATTGCTGTGTTTTGATCCCAGTCTTGTGTGTCTTGCCAAATTGAAGAGTTGTGATACAACGAAACAGTCTGTCTGTGGATGACAGTATATATACATATATATATACATGAGGGTTATTCAAAAATTTCTCCTTACCCAGAAGGAAGAGCCATACCCGTACATTTTCATTCTAGCCAAAAACTTCTAAACTAGAAAACCTAATCCAGATATGTCTTAATTTCTCTGCCCAGAGCGTCAAGCAGCTTTAAAAGAAAGGCATCAAACCCAAGGAAATCCATGAGGCTATGGGTTACTTACTGAGGACTCTACTTCAAACACAATGGTAAATAGATGAGCGGCAGGACAGAACAGAAGATATCCTTCAGTAAGGTCATCCAAAAATCTGAACCACTAATGATCAAGTTGATCTCTTTCACTATATCATTTAGGATGATAGATATCTTACTGACCAGCATAAACACTAGTTTTAATTTGGTCCACACTATTTTGACAGAGATCTTGTCGAAGAGCAAGCTGTCTGCAAAACAGTTTCCCAGAATGCTGACACTAGCATACAAGCTGAAAAGAGTTAACATTTCCAGGATACTTCTGACTCACTTCCAAGTTAACCCTAATTTTTTTACAGCATATTAGTAACTCACGATGAAATCTGGGTTCACCAATTCAAACCTGAATCAAAGATTCAAAGCAAACAATCTAAACACTCTGAATTTCCACCTCCCCAAGGAAGTTGAAGCAAGTAGCATCTGTTGGCAAGGTGATGGCTTCAGTTTTTTTTTTTTTCATTCTGAAGGCATAATCATGATAAGATATCTGTAAAAGGGAAAAACTATCAATGAACAGTACTTGGCATCTGAATTAAGATGAAACAATCAAGTGGAAAGACAGAAAGAAGCTGCGGGTTGGCATGCACTTGCTCTAGGATAACATGCCCATTCACCCTGATCAGGTTACAGTAGCTAAAGCAGCCAACTGAGGCATTGAATTGAGGCCTCATCCCCCTTACTCACCAGACTTGGCTCCATCTGACTTCTTGTTTCCTAAACTCTAATCCCACCTGTATGGTTGCCATCTTGAAAACAATGATAGGGTCATATATTCTGAGGAGGAGTTTTTAGAGGACCATGATGCCATCTTATTCAGTAATAAGATTACAATTCTTAAGCGTCATTGGATCAAGTGCGTTCATGAGGGGTCTATACTGAAAAATAGTGAAAAACTGTCTTGTTTTTCCATCTCCTTTTCTTTGAGGCTTAGATCATTTTGAACAAGCCTCATCTATTTGCCTACCTCTCTTCATATATATATATATTAGCAAAAACCCAGTGGATCCAAGACGTACCTCACAATACTATCAGCTTTTGTTAGTTTTATGTAAAAGTGCTAGGGTACCAGATTCTTGCAGATACAGTTTATATCAGATTTTGTAATCTTTTTTTGCTGTTCATGACAAACAAAAATTAGTCAGATATGCAGGGATCAAACTGGTGATAAAATCTTAGCATCCAACTTTTATATGAAATATAATGGTTGTCCAGTCATTTCCTCCTCATTGCTCTCGGAAACTTTTGGGGAATTTTTTCAGTCTATGTTGATTTCCTCAGTCAATATTTTCCTCAAAATGAGACTGTTAACTCAATGATATAAACGTTTTTTAAGAAACAGATTAGATCAAAACATCCAGATGAAGTGCAGTTCATGTTATCTCACTTGTTGAAGCAAGATGACATTCTAAATCTCCTGTTGCACTCCAGTTTAAGCAGCCATCAATAAATTCTTCTTATTTCTAAAGATAACTCCTGGCAATCACATATACATATATATATATATATATATATATATATATATATATATATCATAAGGTGAGCTGAGTGTAATAGTTGTGTTAAGAAATGGAATTAGTGACCCAAGTCCAAATCCTAAATGAGATGGTGTGCATTTCACTTTACGCTAATGCTCTTAGAAAAAGCATAAATGCATCAGTTTTCCTCCACCTAGATTTTGCAAAATTGTTGGAAAGATTATGTTCTTTAGCCTGGGTAAGGCAACCAGTCTAAGAAAAGGAAACTTAGAATAAAACCAATATTATTCCACTTGAAAATTAACATGGTGTCACATCCTGGGCAAATATACATATATATATATCAGAGTTGTTATCATCATGTCATGCCACTAGCAAGGATTTCATAGACTCTCTTGCCATTTCTCTAGGGTCCATCACTTCCAGCAGTTTTTCTAGACTACATCCTATATCTGTACAGAGATGTTCTAGATAAGTTCTAGCTGTTTGTCCAATACCTGCAAGACCATGTGAAGAGGTTCATAGGAGAATGTTACTGATAAATTCGTCCTTACTTCTCCACCTGTGTCCCTTATGTCTTGTTATTCTAATATGGATAGTTTTAGAGATAGGAGGTTAGTGGCCATACAGCTGCTATTCTGTGGGATCTTGCTCCAAGCATTTGTTCCGTATGACTTGTAGAATTCTTGTGCAATTCCCATCTAGCTATTTTCTTTATATGCTTAGTCAACATCCATGTGGTGCATCGATATAGTAGTATTGATATATCCACTGCTTGGAAAAAATTACATTCTATTTCATTGGATAAGTATTGTTTCTATATGGTCGATAACCTATTGATAGCAGTTCATGCCTTCACTTGTCACATATTGATGTTATTTTCAATAGATGAGATACTGCTTTTGGGGTAAGTAAACTTGTCCAATAGTTTCAGAGAACCGCCATTTAGTGTGGACATGTTTCCTTTTTGATTTAAGCACATGTAATTCGTTTTTTCTGCATTGACATGGAGGCCAATGATATCTGCTATCTGCTCCAGATAATGCAGCAGAGAATCGGCTTGGGTAGGTGAATTTGCCAAAGGCCCTATATCGTCAGCGTAGTCTGTATTTGTAATGGTTTGTGTGAGGTATCGTCTGCTTCTTGCTTTTTCCAGCGATCTACCAACATTCTAGTGATCTACCGACATTCAAAATACATAGTCTACACAGATAATCAACAGATATGGGGCTAATGTATCCCCTTGCAGAATTTCTTGCTTCTTGCCTTTTCTAGTGTTAAGCAATTTTCTTTCACTAGATCTATCAACGTTCAAAGTACGTTGTCTAGGCAGATAATTAACAGATATGAAGCTAATGTATTTCCTTGCAGAACACTAGCAACAATCTCAAAGAAGTCTGAGTCTCCATCCACTGAGAGAACTTTAACTTTTGTGTTTTTATAGAGAATCATTATAGCTGTAACAATTTCTTTGTGGAAACCATAGGCTAGAAATATTTGTTTCATCTTCCCTCATAGTATTGAGTCCAATGCCTTGGAGAAATTTACAAAAAGAGTGTCACCTCAAGGTTTTTTGCATAAACTCCTCTGATTCAACAGATTGTCAGAATTTGTGATGTGAAATGTTTTCTCTGAAAACCATTTTGATTCTTCCAAAGAATTTTCTCAATTTCTGATTCCATGTGGTTAAGCAGCGGAGCATTGTAAATCTTAGCTACAATGAAAGTAAGGGTTATACCTCAGTTGTTCTAGGCAATTCTGAGGTTATCTTTCTTGGGAAAAGGAAGGATGCAGCCTTTTGTTAATCCCTCTATTGTGTTTTGGTTATATAGAGCATTGCTATATTGAAGCAGTAGGTCATTTAATTTCCTTGTCTTCCATACGGAGATAGATAGATAAATAGATAAACAAATGCAGAACACAGGCTTTTATCAAAATATGTAAGGCATCAGGAATAATGCTTCCTTTCTGGCCCATGACATGTCAGGAGAATTAAAATGAAATTTGTCCTTCTCCTAGATAAGTTGCTCCACCAAGACTTGAGAACACTGCCTATCCTACTATTTGATCCAAAGCAGAGATTGATTCCCGCTATTTGATAAGGAATTTGTACAAAGTAAATCTAAACTTCATTTGTTGAAATTTAAAGCTTATATGATTTGCCATACTGATAACTATTATGCCAACTCCTACACATTCATACACAAGTGTACGCTCACACACCACACATACACACACATGTATATTTGGGCCCTCACAAGTATACAGCACCTTTTTCCCAAGCTCTTTGTTGACCTTAGTCAAGGGTGACCCAAAGGCTTCCTCTTCAATAGCTATGACACTGAGGGGTAGGAGAGGGTGCTACTCCTTTCCCTGGATTGCTCCACTTTGCCTTTGATCTTTACCTTATAATGCTGAGTGTTAAGCAAGGTGGCATCAAGTACCATTTTTAGAGCCCCCGGTATGACTTGAGCTGGGATTGAACCCCGGTTTTCATTACCTGACAGTTTTGGCTAATTTTAACCAAATACAATGAATGTATTTTGAAAAAAATATATAAAAGATACAAAATTTTGCAACTACAGATCTTTTAGACAATTGATTAATTCATGGCTCCAGCAGCATGAAAATACATTTTGACCTAATTATAAAGTAAAAAGTAAAGTTGGCCATCGTAGTCAAGGGTGACCCGAAGGTTCCCTTTTTGATAGCTACTACACGAAGGTGTAAGGGAGGGTGCTACTCCTTTCCCTGGATTGATCCATTTTACCCTTGATCTTCACCTTATAATGCTGAGAGTTAAGTAAGGTAGCATCAAGTACCATTTTTTGAATCTTTGGTATGACTTGACCGGGGATTGAACCCAGGTCTCCCATGCCATTGGTGAACACTCTAATCATTATGACAATGTGTGGTATTGACCTAATTATAATGTCATACTGAACTCATCAATCTGGGATAAATTTTAAGACATTTTTTAAAAAGCGATACATTTTGATAGGAAAGTTTTTTGGTTTGGTTTTCAGATTCTTTTGCTTTAATGGCCCATCAACCTTTATGAGTTATTTAAAGCCAAAGGCATCCTTATAGAAGAACAGTAGTAGTACTGTTTAACTCATAGCTGGGAGTCTAAGGTTGTTCATACCTTTAGTCATGGGTATAAGTTCAAAAGGAAATGTAACAGTGTACTTAGAGTTTGAACTTGCTTACTATGATGACACAGTCCACCAGGTTAATGTTGTATAGTGGCTCGTACCATGTGACTTCTGGTATTGTGGAGGTTTAAAAGATGTTGTGTCTCTTAAGCACAGGGAAGACCAACTTCAGACGTAACACCCACAGCACAAGACTTATAATATTTGTCAGACTGGACCACTTCAGTTAATAAATTATTTACTCTATTTCACTGTGTATCTCTTCCTTACCATGATACAACAGTTATCCATTACACCATAGAGACCCCCCCCAAAAAGTTTTCAATTGTGCAGAAAGAGCATTAGTGCTTTCCAAATTTCAACTGGAACTTGTTTCCATATTCTTCCTATCGCCAGAAAATCAAAATTATTTTAGACATTTTTGCAAGAATCAAGATTTAAAATGATGAAATTAGGGAAGCTTAATTGGGTTTGTAAGGTTCAATTATTATTTTTTTAGGTTTGCTGTTGTGTAGGTGAGAAGTCAAATCTCAAATGTTATGTATTGGGTAAGACACTCAAAATAACCAATTATCAGAAAAATCATTAAAAATACTTGCATAGAGAGATTTAGCAAAATTTAAGCTGACTCAAATCTAAAAGCAGCTGGCCAACTTATCTGATTTTTCCTATGACTGTTTAAATAGGAACAATTTTCATTTTGTGTCTTCTAGTATACATTTCAATTCCATACTTACCTTAAAATGAAATATTTTAAATGAAAATATTTTTTTTGTTGCAAGTGATGTTTTTAAAGACTTAAATGAGTTTGAAAAAAATAAATCAGTTTCAGGCAACACTTTAATGGCATATCAAATTTCATGGGTAATTTAATGCCAACGCTATCTTTGTAGAAGGATAATAGTGGTACTAATTAACCCATAGCTGGAAGGGTAAGTGAATTCATAATTTTCCATTGGGAATTAGTCCTAAAGTGAACATAATAATTTAACAGGAATTTGAACTCACTAAGTATCACAGTTCAGCATAATCACCACTAAGTATTGTGTCTGTTTTATTATAAATATATTGTCATCTACTGACTGACTGTTTCATTGTATCAAAACTCTTCAGTATTTCTAGACCTGGGAGATGCTCCAAGCCAGGATCAAAACCAGGTTGACTTTATGTGATATGGTTTATATGCCCCATAAACTACATTACTCTTCCCATCATGCCTCACACAACTACATATAATGGAGTACTTACCAAATGGGAGCCTCTTGATCTGATGATCACATGAGCAAAATACTGGCTATCACTAAGTGCCATCAACTCTGTTTCTAGGCTATTCAAACTTAGATTATTCTATCTATCTATCTATCTATCTATCTACAGTTTTTTTTTTATTTTTTAGAGAAATGGCACAATAAAATTTGCAAGTGTCAGTATTGCATTAGATAAAAACCTTTTTTGTAATTTTCTATTTGAAGCATCCCTATGGTAATTTATTTTATAGAATCTTAGTATTTTTCCTCTGTCCTCATGATGACTTCCAAGTGATTTCTTTAACAGCACTTTGATATTTCTTGCAATCTGGTTTCTTACTGTTAAACTTTCGTAACTGTGAGAGAGTCTAGAGGAGATACCATTAAGTCTTGTTGACAATGTAAGGCATGATCAAGAGAAAAAGAAAAATGGAAGAATGAAGCAATATTTTTCTTCTTGATTGATCACAAGACATAAACACTGCTTCAAGTATAGATTTCATATGTATTCTACTTGCTTTTATGATAATTATATGCTTAGTCAAGAATATATGAATAGGCATATTCAGATACATATATATATATATATATATATATGTTTGTGTGTGTGTGTGCGTGTGCTTGTGGATATATATATATATATATATATATATATATATATATATATATATATATATATATATATATATATAAAGGTTTGTTCAAAAAGTATTGAGACTGAAGCTGTACTTAGCAAAATAGAAATGATAAATAAATCAATTGTTGATTTTATTCAAAACTGTTCACTTATTCAAGTGGGTTTTCAGTTGGTCGATGTACAGCTGAGTGTCCCCCTTTCATATGGTATCAAGCTGTGATGCTGAATTTTCTTCTAACCCAAATAAGCAAGGATCTTATAATTCATAGTGAAATAACATACAATCCAAACAGATATAATTAGATATTATTTTTTACCTAACTGTACATTATGGAAACATTGATACCAAAAATATGAATTTACAGCTGTCCAAAAACATGGAAACCCCACATACTTATATATTCAGGCAATTTTATTTTTCATTGCAGTAGTATTGTAATTTTATTTGTGCTGACAAAATTTCAGTTCTGTAGAGTTTGGAAATTAATAATACTTAATAATATCTGCTTTAAATATACAATATTTTCAAGATATATAATCCTGGCATCTTTTCTTTAAGAAAAAATCAACTTTGAAAAAAAAAAAATGTTTGAGTGCTAAGTCATGGCCAATATATGTGTGTGTATATATATATATATATATATATATATATATATATATATATATATATATATACATATATATGTATCTACATACGATTGTGCTTGAGAGTGTATTTTTATGTGTGTATGCTTGTGTGTCACATAGATATATATTTGTTTGTGCATATCAATATATATGTAAATACATGTCCATATATATATATATATATATATATATATATATATATATATATATATATATATGTGTGTGTGTGTGTGTGTGTGTGTGTGTGTGTGTGTGCATATAGGTATATGTGTGTCTATGCATGCTTATATATATATATATACACATATACACACATGCATACATACATGCTTGTGTGTGTGCATGTGTGTGTGTTTGTGTGTATGTGTGCAGGCAAAAATTCCTAAGATGCGCTAATATTTATTCAAGTACGTACTGGCATACACATACAGACAAGAATATTTTCACCATAGGATAATTGATTTTAAAAGAAGACAACTTTTGTTACAAGTTAGATGGCAAGAAGATTAAATCCAATGCAAATTGCCCCAAGTATTAATCAATTATTAATTATTAATCAAGAATTAATTAATATTTAATAAAAAATCCTAGAATCAAATGACAATTTAGTTAGATGAGATCATTTATGACATTGTTTTTTTAATATTACTAATTCTATATGCGTGATGATCAAACTAATTACTAAAAAGGGTATGACAAATTGAATTATTTATTTTGTATTTCTATAGTTAATTAGGTAGGGTTGGCCATTTGACGTGTTTTACCCTTTTCAAGCCAAAATTCTGAATTTTTTAAAAACTTAAAGTTATTTTTAAGGTACCAGATGGAATGTTATCCTCAAGTGCAAATTATGGTTAAAGTTGCATGAGTTCAGTTTACACTGATACTCTTAACAAAGGCATGGATACACCTTTCCCAGATGTCTTTTCCATTCTCAAATAACATGACAGAAATATTGTTGCTGGTTGGCTATGATGGCTTATTTTCTGTGAGTCAAGTGACATCAAATTTTCAAAACTTCCTGATTACTGATATTATCAGTTTTATTCTTTTTAATTATTTTTTTCTTTTTCTAAATTTTTGTTAAGTTATATTAATGAAAATAAATTGTTCCTCTCTCCCCTATAAATGGCAAAACACTTTGTAGAGCGACCAATATATATGAATTTATGGGACCCAAAAAAAAAAGGAAACTCACCAAGAGATGCTCTCTAATAAGTAAGTAAAATTGGCGACCATAGTTGAGGGCAACCAGAAGACTCCCTTTTTGATAGCTACTACACCAAGGTGTAGGGGAAGGTGCTATTCCTTTCCCTGGACTTCTCCACTTTACCCTTGATATATACCTTATATTGCTGAGTGTTAAGCAAGGAGGTATCAAGTACCATTTTTAAAGTCTTTGGTATGATGCAACCCAGGTTTACTTTGCTCTCTAATAATAAGTAAGAATTAGTAGGAAGCCATGTTGTTACAAGGGTTGGGAATCCCTGAGGTATAGTGGCTAATGTGCAGAACTGTGACATTGTAGTAAGAGAGGTCTAACTTCAGTCAGACTATTTCATTCACTTTCAGACAAATACCCTTGGGAAAGGTAGGAAGCCACTTATCCCCTCTAGCTATGGGTTAAATAGTACAATTCTTTTGCAAGGATGGCTCTCACATAGTTTGCTTTGATTTGGTTGTTTGATTTAATGGAATATCAAACTTCATGGTTTATTCAATACCAAATCCTGTTTATATATATATATATATATATATATGCGTGTGTGTGTGTGTGTGTAAGCAAACAGTTTCTAATTAACTTTATTTTGAGATGACTTCGACCTGATCTGTTTGCACACAGTTAAATGATTTCAAGTATCAATATTTAATACTAATGAATATATTATTATTTGTTTGCACACAATTTAACTGATTTCCTGCATTGTTATCACAGCACAGTTAATTCTCAGCCACCCCCTTCTCATACCTTTATGATGAAATAGGGTTGGGTACTTGTTTGCCGCAAAAGCAATTTAAAGAATATGTTTGGAACAAGCAATAGGTGTAAGGGCTTGATAAGACCAGCTAATAGATCAGATTAGGTTTCTTTAACTGACTATCTAGCCTGGTTATGGTCAAAGCAGAGTGTTTCAGGTCATATGATCTCTGTGGCTGTCATACTACTCAGCCAACAGGATCCCATTCTCAAGCATTACAGGTTGCAGCCCATGGCTATCAAGTGGCTTTGTTGGTACCGTCTTAACTCTCAGCACAGGTGCAGTCATCATTTTCTACAACCCTAGCAAACAGGGAAGTATGGTGGTTGATATGCCATTAAACAAAGAAACCCATCCATGTTGCAACAAGACATAATCAATTATAACTGGAGATGTAAATAAACTGCATAGCATTATTAATTTGTTTGGACTAACAATGCATACTAAAAACAAAAATGGATTACTTTCTTAATCAGCTGTAAATAAGTCTAATATTAGCAAAAATGGTTACTTCTACCAGTGCAATTTTATTAAACATTTCTTTAGAAATATTGTTGCATTGTAAATGGGTAGACTGAGCAATATAACTATGATGTGGCAATCAGTCTAGAAGAAGGAAAATTCTGAATTCAAACAAGTTGTATTCAGTTTAAAATTAACCATGTGTTTGCATCCTATTAATTGGGGAAGGGCTGGATAAATAGATGCATTGTAAATGACTGCTAAAGTGAAATGGTCATTTGATGTCAACTGAGTAAGAAGTTATCAATCAAATAATAAATAAGTCAGCTGTAAGAAAAGAGACAAGATGATAAAGTTCAAATCCTGTCAGGTAGGCTAAGTGATTTATTTGTTTGTGTGTCTACAGATTTATTCTGAGTGTCTAACTGACTCAAATGCTTAGATCATTATTTCTGTAGATTGTGTTTATAAATAGCTTTTTGATTGAAATAATACTTTGAAAAAATTCATGAAAAAGATGTTTGTCCTTTTTGAAACACTTTTATTTATGTTGTTGCTCTGGGTTATTTAAAATGGAAAATTGATTAATTTCAAAATATTTGATTACTATCCTATTTCCACTGTTCCATTGCATTTATTTTTAAATGTTTTTTTTTTATTTGTTTATAATCATTTGTTTGCAAATAGCTTTACAACATCAAGTATTCTTGTCAAATAAATAATTTGCCCTCAGTTGTATTGTTTCCAGTTTTCCAGTCTTATACAAATAATTTATACACAATTATAAGGTTTAAAGTGATTATTTCTATTCAATAATAATCATTTCTTTCCACAATTATATGGTTTCAGGTAACTAAAAATAACAGGGGTATTTTTGACCATGAATTATAACTTTAAGTGAGAGTCAGAGATGGCTGAAATGCATACATCCATGAGTAATGGAGTTTTTCTGTGAAAAGTGCAAGTCAGAGATGGCTGAAATGCACACATCCATGGGCAATGAAGTGGTTTTTCTGTGAAACCTCTCTGTCTTTCTGCTTTGTTCTCCTGGGTTGAAATCTTCCCTTATTTACATAATTTTCTGGATGCCTACACAATCCTTAAGTTCCCACTTCCTGCCCACACATTGTATGTGGACATGCCTCCTGTCTAGCATGCTACCCACACAACTTACATTGTTCTTCTGTTGAGAAAATACCTGCATCTTGTTTACTTTTGAAAACCGGTGTACTAATTGTTGTTTTACTGCATCCAGAATTTGACTCTTCTAGAATGCTACCAATGCAATTTATGCAGCATTTCTGAAGTGGCATCTGCATCCTGTAACTACTCTTATTGCCAATAATTAATGGAATGGTTTAAAAGTTTCAAGTCTTCCTAACATTAATATTCTTATTTAATAATAAGCATTTGTTTACACACTGATACGATGTCAAGTATCTAATCAAATGCTAATAATTTCCCATCACATCCATTTAATCCATTGATGTGACCCTAACAGGTACTAACTCTCCAGGACAGAGTAGACCTGAGAGTTACAGCAATGAACAGATGCCTCAACACTCTTCAGAGTATCTGGTGGTGAGGCTTCAGAAATAGAGCCTCACTACCAGATTCTGTTTAGTGTCATACTAAAGACACCATATTTCTATCCTTGTTCCAAACTAAGCTAAACTTTATAACTGATCAAAATATATTCTTCAGACTTTTTCTGAATAAATTTTAGCGATTTTTGGCCAGGGCCTGGGACTCACTCAGTCTCCTTAGTGTAAATAAACATAAAATCTGGGACAGGGATTAATATTTTCCAGCACTTTTACATCCTGGAAAAAAAAATGAATAACCCACCCCCTCCGCCACTTGTAAGAAATGATACAAGGTTAATTTCTGAGCAGAGGAGTGCAGATTTGAATTAAGAGTTTTCATTCTCCTAGACTCATTGTTTGACCAAAACTAAATAATCTTGTCTTCCCTAATATTTAATAAATGGGTTCATGTCTTTCTGAGAGATATTAGAACAAAATGAAACATAAGAAACCTTGTCCAGCATTAGAAACTTGGTAACTGATTCCATTTCTCATGATGATGATCGTTGCCTCTAGAAAAAATATACACGTACATGAAATTAATGTTTTTAAACTGAAGAAGCCATGTTGTGAAACCAAAAAGGTTTAATCTGTTTTTTGCTAAAATTAAAGAATAGAAATATGAAAATATAACTTTCTTCTTTTACTATAATACATTTACAGCTATGTGGAAAGGCAAATTCAACTGCATCTTTTTAAACCTCTTGGCATTGTTTGTTCTAGCAAGCAGAAAAGAAAGAATTGAAGACTATTTTCTGATATTTCTAAACCTTCAGCTCTCATTTCTGCATTGGGAAGAATGGAGTAAGAATACTGGATAGATGTAAGAACAAGGAACAATATCTCCATTTACAAGTCTAATTTTTATTGCATCTGAAGCCAACAGATGCAATCAATGATGGAAATGTAAGCATGTAAGTGGATATAATCTGAGATGTAAGGCTGTGTAAGAAGTGAATGGATATCTTTGTTAAAGCTGACTTTGAATATCATTTAGGAAAAGTGAGCTTCAAAGAATGATTATCTTTCTTTTATCAAGCAATTCAATACTTGAAAATCATAAAATTAAAAGAAGGATTCCAGCTGTAAAATAAATCCTCCTTTTCTCTTGAAAATATTCTTTTACTATTCACATAAACTTGATTTGATCATATTTTTGGTACATATACATGGTTCATGTGAATGTACAATATATATATATATATATATATGTGTGTGTGTGTGTGTGTGTGTGTGTGTGTGTGTGTGTGTGTGTGTTTGTGTGAGATGGTTCTTGAAAAGTACTCAGCCTGATCAAGAGAAGAATGAATATTACTTTTTTCATTTTATTCAATTTTGGGGGGAATTTAAGAAACAATCTGTTTTGTGTGTGGAACTGAATAGCAAATTCCATATTGGTTTTATGGTTCTAGGTCATTCAATTCTTGGTTGAGCTGCAGACTTTTCAACATCCCTCATATATATATATATATATATATATATATATATATATATATATATATATATATATATATATATATATATATATATATATATATATATATATGACTTATTCAAAATAAATTTGTTTAATAGCTTTTGTAAATTTCAATTGTTGGAATATATATAAATATATGTGTAAATATGTGATCATGTAAACATAATTTTAAGTACTTGTCTTTAATTGGAACCATTTTGAGATGAGGCTTCTTAATCTGAGAATTATTTTTTTTATTTATTGCAGACTTTTTGTTCTCATCTTGGTAGTTTTTGTGTTGTTTCTTCTTTCACTTTAAGTGTTTAATCAAATTCAATATTTCTTTTTAATGTGACAAACATTTCTGATTTTTTTTGTTGAAATTTTGAAATTCAAATTCTTTCTGATTAGTTACATCAATGCTTCAACATGAATTTTTAAAGATACCCTTTTCTACACTTTTCTATTCAAAGAACATTTTTTCTTATATATTACAATCTTTCACTGAGCCAGTAATTATTAATATCATATTTAGTTGTTCAACTTCAAAACTTTGACTCTCTATTGAGTCCAGGCAAACAAACTAATCCTAGATTTTTATCAGTATAGATATGTCTATATATGCATTCAGAAAGAGAGAGAGAGAGAGAGAGAGAGAGAGAGAGAGAGAGAGAGAGAGAGAGAGAGAGAGAGCGATACACACATTTATGTAAAGACCATATCATTCATAATTAAGAAAAATACCATTTCTTTTGCTAAAAAGTTCACTTTCTTCCAAACCAGAGATACCAAGATGTAATTATTTTTATTGAAAATTATCATCATAGACATAATTAGGAAGTGCTATTTCTAACATAAAATTCATATAATGTATTTTGATAACATTGATAGTCTGTAACCAAAAATAAAACTGTATAAATACATAGAAGACATATACTTATACATGGACTGCTTCATATTCATATATTTGGTTATAAAATTCCAGTGCTGTAGTTTTTGTTAATTTATAATACCTAATAATATCTGCATTGATTATTATGTTCTACTACAAATAGTAATATCTCGTGTTTGGCTTTGACAAAAATTAAGTTTACATTTAAAAAATGAGTTGGGGTAATTTTATGAGATGATACTGTAAAGGTTTGTATATATATATATATATATATATATATATATTTATATATATATATACATGCACACACACACACACACACACACATAAAGTGGGGGGGTGCATGTATTGCACTCTGTATTATATATGAGTTCCTTTGAAAACATTTGGGGATTGATCAATGTATTCATCTGTTATGTTAGTATTTTTTCTGTCTTACATGACATTTCACACATTACTCAAAATCACTCCACATGGAAATAAAGAAACCTCATTATCTCTTAATGTTTCTTTCATTATATATATATATATATATATATATATATATATATATATATATATATATATGTAATTATAGATTCTAAGATGTTGACATTCTTGTTGCTTCAAACAAATATTTTGCCAGAAACATTATCAATTTTCCAACTCAGTGTGAATATGTCAATGAAACTGAAAATCTTTGCCTTGATCAAAGTTGAAAGGATCACTAAATATAAGTCTAACTATATGACTTAACCAAAAATTGAGGATTTCTTTCCAATCAAATATTACTAGTCATGGTAAATGCATGACCACTTAACCTAATGTGTCTTATATGTATGGTTTTACCCAATAGAGAACAGGGTCACCTCCAAGGCCATGTCTTTCCAAGTTGGCATCATGCATTTATGAAAGTTTAACCATGTGGGCTAGGAAATAGATATACATTTTAAATACATGTAATTCAATTTATAATATATAATTCCTCTATTTAAGATATATATATATATATATATATATATATATATATATATATATATATATATATATATATGTATGTGTGTGTGTGTGTGTGTATACAAAGAAGTATAATTGAATTTTGAAGAAAAACAATGACTTGTTATATTTTCATTCAGCTAATCTTTTTTCTTTCAAGGAATACAGATAAAGATTAAGGGAGATAAGACATTCCAATAGTCTTTTCCTCTCGTTCTAAACATTTTCAACCATCTTTTGGCCATTATCAACAAGAACAATCCACGTGTACTCTTGTAATCTGACAAATTGATATATTGGACTATTTTCATTCAGTTGTTAAATCCATTGGCTTCTCTATTAACATGACAACATCTCTTGGCTGGGACACTGTAATATTGAACTGGTTTTGAAAGATATTGTAGTTTAAATTGTTTTCGGATAAATGTAATACACAAAAGAGGGTGAAGGGTATGCCTTCTTGACAAGAGAACCATGTGAAATCAACTTCTTAGTAAACAGTCCTTCTTTTTTCTTCAGCCATTTTCCTCCGCTGTCCTGTCTCTTATTTACTTGCCGCATTCACTAACTCAGCGTTCCTCATCCTCTTCTCTCATCTGTCCAAGAATTAGACGATATTGTTGAAGGGATGTAACTCATACTGTCTTGCTGGTACACTTCACTAATGCAGATTCTGCCTTTCAGATTCACTACACACCCCTGTGATCTCATGATCATACAAATAACAAACCGGGGTGGATCTCTTGCGTCTAGCACTCCTCTGCAGTAATACCACTTCCTCCTCAAATGATTTGTCTGTAGAAGTATCATCCATTACATGTGCTGTGTTTACTTCTTGGGGATCACCGCGTGCTTCATTGATGGTGATCACCCTTGCACTTTGGGTCGAGAGTTCACTGTCACTCCTTCCTTCTGAGGTATCCAGGCCTATGATGGGATGCTGGTCCCTTACATGATGGGGCATCCCATTGACGAGGACGTTCTGTGAGGTGATCACACCTGTAACACATCTACGTGCCTAAGGGGATGTACAATGTCCGTTTGGGGTCTTCATCCAGACACGATCGCCTACGTCATCTCATATTTGCTGCTGTTCAGGCTTATCTAGAGGGGGCGCATCAATACCCTTCAGTTGGATGCGGTAGCGATGAATTAGGTTGATAGGGGCAGTCAGCGGCGACACATCATACTTGGGGTGGCATTATACCAATAGGCTGCTTCCATTATAGGACACTGTTTCCTTGCTGCAATCAGTTTTACACTCCAATGACACCGTTCTATAATACCATTACCAGAAGGGGAATGCCCACGATGGAAATGCAATCAAACCCCCATTCGCTTAGAAAGTCCTGGAAAACCTTGCTGCGAAATGCTGTGAATTGTCAATAAGCATCTCAGCGGACACACCGCACTCACGAAACAGACTTCGCTGCATCTTGTCGCCCCACAGTCAATGAGTGATAGATAGTGTCTACCTTGGTATTGGGTTAAATCAATTCCCACTCGAGACCAGTTTCCCCTTCACCCAACGCATTGGTGGTGGGTCGATCGACTGGCACTTCTTACAGTTCCTTACTATAGCCCTCATTGATGCTTTAGAGACCGTGGGATCGACCTGCTTGATGAAGTACAATGTTTGCCTCATGCCAGGGTGGCCACTTCAGTGATGAATAGGTCTTATCCATTTGGAGTCATGCTCGCTTGGTGACACAGCATTCGCACTGTACGGAGGCTCAACTGACTTCTTGATGAGATCAAACCATTGCTGTGGCACTCTTGTTAAACTATCTGCTCGGTTATGTTCTGATCTCACTACGTCCACAGACAGTCCGTACTCCTTGACTAGGCTTGCGAGTGCATCAAGCCGATGCCTGATTAGCATCTCACTTGCTGCTCTGGTGCACACTGTTACCCATTTGTACATGCATGCGGAGTCAGTGTGAATATGCAATATGGTTGCCTCCCACATCTGTGCCATGTTTATGCCCTTCAGCACAGCATAGAGCTCCACCAAGTTTACGTGCTGAATGTCCCTCTCCTTACGTAGCCAGCTTGCATCCTCTATGACAGCTCCATCATGCTCCAGGGACACTCCGGTAGCTAAGGAGCTCGCATCAATCCAAACATTGAGCTCAGGGCCATCAACACACCATTTTCCTCATACAGGGTCTTTTTGATGCACTCTTGCGACGACTTCTGTTATCATTGTTGTTAACAGAATATCAGTCACTTCGTCATCCCAACCCCTTGTTACATCTGTCGCTCTCCTCTTAATGAATGACGCAGCCACTCTGAGCCATATTTGCATTTTGTCCTTTTCCCGAACTGTTAGGCCAAGCACTCGTGCACCGTTCTGCAGTCGCTCTGGTTCCTTGTTCTTTAGTCCAAAGTTAGCCAAATGTTGCTTTACCCTGGTTGCAGAAACTATGTCTTCCTTGATGAAGACGTCGATGTACGCCGAGGTTGCCTGCCAGACTACATTGTCTTTTAAGAGTGCAGCCTCAACAATAGCCCATATAATTGATGGTGCCACATTGAGTCCGAAGCCCATGCGCAAAAGGCAGTACCTTTTTCCTTCAAAGATAACTGTTTGGTATGACCACAAGGATTTGTGCACATGCACTTGCAAATATGCCCTTCAGAGGTTGAGCATTGATACATTGGAGCCTTTCTTTCTCCAGTCTGTTAACTTCTGCACTCAGACGTTGGCATGCATTGTGTAGGCATCGACGTATCCATTCAGTTGACAAAAATCTAACACAGTGCGCAATTTCGACTTATTCTGTTGAACTACGGCCATTAATGGAATCAGGGCCTTTAAGGGGCCGAGTTCCTCCTCAGGGTAGGGAAGCAGCCATCCATTGTTCAGCCACGTTTCCTGCTCATGACGGTACTCTTGTTGAACTTGAACAGATACAGGATAATCGGGCACCTTGTTCACAAGGCTATTGGGTGGCTGATTACCTGACCACTTCCATGACATTGTCCAAGCCTTGGTCTTCTCATTGAACTCAGTGCTGAAGTCCAGTTCCTCTATTCTGATCATGGCACAGGCATGTGACCCTGTCCTAGAGAAGAAAACATTACCAGACTGGTCTATACGAACTCCACCCAACATCCTAATAATATCCATACCGAGTAGCATGTCGAAGCCCAACTGCTTTCACGGGGCTTATGTTATCTGCTGCCAATGTGATAGTCCCAATGCCATTACTATGAAGAATCTTGCCGTCAACTGTCAGAACATCTGATGCCTGCCCACTCCAGGTTTTGCACACTGTTTCAGTCACGAGGGACCAAGAACACCCAGAGTCCACTAGTACGATGGGCCTCTTGCCATTAACCACCACCTCAATCACCGGGAGCACCTCCTTTAATTTGAATGGGGAGAGAGTGGTACTAACCTCTCGCCCACCGTTTCCGTTTTCCAGACAAATATGACCAGTTTTGTTACAGTTTTGATAACGTATGCTTGATCTCTCTTTCCAGTGTCTTACACTGCTTCGCTGCATACAATCTCTGGCCAGGTGGTTTGGGTCCCCGCATCTGAAACAAGTGACATCACTCTGACAACTTTTGAGAATGTTCGGGGTATGCGAGGTCTGCACAGGTCATGCTACTGCGGCCAAATGCTTATCCCTGGTATCCACTAACAAGTACTTCTCTTAAAGTTAGCGTTTCTAACCTGGTTGATGATCGGAGGAGTCCCTTGACATCACTCGGCAGCCCATTGATGAAAGCACTCTTTATCCAACATTCTGGTGGTGTTTCCCCTTTTTTCTTCTTCAGCCATTTTCCTCCGCTGTCCTCTCTCTTATTTACTCGACGCGTTCGCTGACTCAGTATTCCTCGCCCACTTCTCTCATCCGTTCGAGACTTAGACGATATTGTCTAAGGGATGTAACTCATACCACCTTGCTGGTACACTTCACTAATGCAGATATCTACATAGTTTCAGTGCATTTAATTATTACCAAGACATGTTATTTTAAACACCACTTCCCAACATAAAAGATATCTTATTTATTGTAATGAGGATGTCCTCAGCTTTCTGTAATTGTTATTTACAGCTTAAATTGATTAAGTTACAGGTATTATTTGCTTGGTATTATAGTTCTAATTCTGGTAGAAATATTAATATTTTTTTGATATGTTATAAAAATGTATTTCTAAGAAAAAAATCAAGCCAACCATGTACTGCACTTGATTTAGCCAGTGTGGAAAAGGGAGAAATAATCCCAGACAATACGGCACCAAAAAGCTAC
This sequence comes from Sepioteuthis lessoniana, assembly GCA_963585895.1. Taxonomy (NCBI): domain Eukaryota; kingdom Metazoa; phylum Mollusca; class Cephalopoda; order Myopsida; family Loliginidae; genus Sepioteuthis; species Sepioteuthis lessoniana. Next base: position 30,521,032 of record OY757924.1, read on the forward strand.
CTCCCAGTATTTGTCAAAAACTACTATTGGGACCGTTTGTACAAATTCAAGGACCAAACTGAAGCTAGGAAAATAAAGCCAATTGAAGGGTTTCATCACTCACTTCTTGAATTGCCAATAAGTATTTCAAACTGTAAAGGCTAGAAGCTTTCCAAGAAATAAAACCAAAATCAAATGAAAGGACGAATTCGGGGACCAAACTGAAAGGCAGAAAAAATAACCAGCAGATAGGTTTTTTTGCTCGCTTCTTGAATAGCCAATAAATATTTTAAACAGGCAAGGAGCTTCCCAAGAAATAAAAGTAAAATTAAATGAAAGTCGACTACTGAAATTCTGCAAAGTTAAACAACTGAAAGAAAATTCAACTCAGAATTCTACAGAAAAAAGCTTTACAGAAGAATCAAAATCAAATGAAAACTGAAACATTTCGACAAAACTAAAAAGAAAAGAAAAATACTCAAATTCAAAAAGCTTTGTTTCTCAGACACTCTCTCAGAAAAGTTTCCGTGAATTGCACTAAAATTTGCAACACTTCAACTTTTCTATCCCTTTCTTCTTGTTTATTTTTAATAAAATTCCCTTTCAAAAACTTTATTGTTTGTGTTATCTTTTTTAATCAATATCCAAACTAAAATGCTGAGGAACTCACCGTTTGAACTTACTGTTTGATATTGTACACTAAAGCCCCCTAAAAACATTACCTAGTCAAAAACTAAACTTGGCTTTAGTGTCATTTCCTTTTGATCAAATTTTATTCCCTTTAAATACTTTTAATTTTGGGTGGTGTGCATTCAGATTGAACTTTACTCAGATAAGTGTTCATATTTTTTTGTGAATCTTCTGATTGTATGACCAATGTATGAATTTTTATCTTTTTATTTTAAAAATGTTTCAAATACTTTTAATCATTGATAAATACACTGGATCTTGGCAATTATCTTTCAAAATTAAAATGTCCTTAATGTAAGTCATCATGATAACAATTAAAGCAATTAGTTTTCTTGAAGTAATGATGGAATTTAAATGTTAGTTTCCTATAAGAGAGGCACAAAGGTAGTTCCAATTATTCAATTACAAGAACAGTTATGTCTCATTCTTATTCTTGAAATAGAATTAAGTAAAGTTGGTGACTGTGGTTGAGGGTGACCCAAAGGTTCCCTTTTCAATCGCTACAACACCAAGCTGTGGGGGAGGGTGCTACTCAGGCCATTGGTGAAAACCAGAAATGGATATTGTTTAGATCTTATAATGAAATACTAAGAATAAAATTAAGTGTATTATCAGGTTATGTCTTCTTTGCCAGGCTCCTATGCACTGCTGAAAGGATTTTAGGGAGATGCACCTCAACTCTATTACAATCATATTGATGGCCTGAACACCTTAAAAATGGGTCCCCTTGATGAACTCATTGAGCTTGTGGAAAAGAAAAAAAGTCACAATAGAGCAAGATCAGGTGAATAAAGAAGTTGTTCCAGTGTGGTAATCTTTCTTTGGGCCAGGAATTGCCAGATGCTCAGAGCCTTGAGAGCAGGTGCATTGTCATAGTGAAGCAGCCATGATTTATTCTGACATAACATCTCTTCTCACACACTGAATGAAGCATATGCTGCAGGATGTCCAGTGGCAAGAACTCCTTCTTGACAATGGACCTCACATCACAAAGTAGAATCAATGTAATTTTGACTTTTGTCTTTGATTATCTTGCTTTCAGATTTCAATAACATAGGAAAATTCCACGATTTGCTCTGGCACTTGGTTTTTAGATCATACTCAAAAATCCATGTCTCATCACTGGCAATGACTCTATCAACAAAGTTGGTTCAGTTTGAAGATGCCCTATGATGTCTTGACACACCTGCATGTGGCATGTCTTTTAATCATTATTCAATCTTGGCTCCAATTTAGCACAGACTTTTGAAGATGTCTAAATCCTTGGGTATAATTTTCTAAAGGCTGTCCTTTTTCATATCCAGCTAACTTGTAATCATTTGAACAGTCAATTGATGATTGTTACACACCTCTTGCCTTACATGTTTGATGTTGATCACAGTCCTGCTTGTTGAAAGCTGCTCGTATGGTCATTTTTAATCTTCTCACACTCCTCTTTGAAACATTTTGTGCCACTCAAAACCGCATATGCTTGACATGGTGTTATAGCCATACAATTGCATTTCAGGTACTTGTGATGGAGTATACCCCAGTTAGATGAAAAAATTCAGATTTATTTGTTGCTCATGAACTGAAAAAGAGCTGTAAACAAAAGGACTTTTAAAAAAATACCATAGTGCAGTTAATATTCATTATCATCATGTCATGCTGGTAGCACGGATATCCCTGACCCTCTCTTGGCACTTTTTCCTATCGTTCACAGCCTCAGGCAGGTCTTCTAGACAACATCCCGTATCCTCACATAGTTGCTGAATGTATGTTCGTGCTGGTCGTCCTGCTTTTGCACGACTATGTGTGGGGGTCCATAAGAGTACATCTCTTATGAGTTCGTCCCTGCTTCTCCTGCAGTGTCCTGCATGTCTGGTTCGTCTAACTTGAATAGTTTTCATGATAGAAGGCAGGTGGCCGTACAGTTGGTGTCTTGTGGGGTGTTGCCGCCAGGACTTGTTCAAGATTGCTCACAGCATTCTTGTGTAATTGCCGTCTAGCTTCTTCTCTAGCCGTTTTGTTAGAGTCCATGTAGTGCATCCATATAGCAGTATCGATGCGACCGCTGCCTGGAAGAAACTGCGTTTCATTTTATCGGTTAGGTCTGATTTCCATATAATCGATAGCCTATTGATAGCTGTCCATGCTTTCGTTAACCTCGTGTCGATGTCCTTTTCGGGTTGATGCGACGCTGCTTCCTAGGTACGTGAATTTGTCTACTAGTTTAAGAGGGGTTCCGTCTAGAGTGGAGATGTCCCCCGTTTGATTATAGCACATATATATCTCTTTTTCACCAATAGTACACATATTTCACTCAGTCCAATCACTTTTCAAACTCACCAATATATATATATATATATATATATATATATATAAATGAGTAAAGTAAATGAAATCTGATAAGATTTTTGAGAATTCAGAGGAAAAAAGTGAATTGAGATGTTTTCTAGTGATCAACATCATCAGAATTCAGTAAACTTATTTCTTTTACATAATGTGATAATTTAGATTGAGCACATACAGGGTGGAACGATAAAATTGTCGCCCAAGAAAAGATAACATGATTCCATTTCCGTTTTACGAAAACCGGTTTTCTTTTTTGTTGCAGACCATCTACTAGTTGGCCAGTTGTGTACAACTCCCAAGAGGGAAAGGAGCCTCCTATCATGTCTGAAAGTGACGCAATGTTCAACGGGTGACATCGGAGATGCGCCGCTGTACAACTCATGCTCTCTACCGATCCAAGTTATGACAACAGGGCCATTGCCAGCATCCTCAAAATGCAAATTTGGATTGCCACGAATAACAGGGACGTGCCCCGGGTGATGAAAACAAAGTTTCCAGCTACGGTTATTGTCTTTGGTGTGGTTTCAAGTGTGGGCCACATCATGCCACCTCACATCTTCGAAGTCCGCTTGAAAGTCAACACCAAAGTGTACCTGGATGTGCTGAAGAGTGTGGTGATCCCCTGATGCAATCAGGTGGCAGGTGGTAGACCATGGGTGTGGCATCAGGACTTGGTGTCGGCCCACAAGTCCAAAGAGACCCAGGCTTGGCTTCGGAAGGGGTGCTACGACTTTGTACCCTTCTCTTACTGGACCCCACCTCCATTGACCTGAGACCGCTGGACTACTTGGTTTGATCATACGTCGAGAACATTACCAACATGACCCCCCATAACACCAAAGTCAGCCTGATCGCCACCATCCGCCTAGTATTCGCCGAGCTCCCGTCGGCGCTTGTGGAAAAGGCATGCTCCAAGTTCCGGATCCGTATCGAGGCGGTGATTGAGGCTGAAGGCGGCTACATTGAATAGATGTCAGCTCTACTACATAATCAAGTTACCTGAATTGATTCTTTCAATAAAAGTTTTAAGATAAAGCTGTTGTGTTGTTTCCCTGAGGACGACAATTTTATCATTCCACCCTGTATATGCTTCATTGAATCTTTTTTTATATTGCTACAATTATAATTTTTAAAAAATATATTGCACACAAACGCACTTTTCATTATGCTTGTCTTTTGCTCTCTGTTTATATAAACGGTGTGCATTCAACATTTCTATCCATCGGTTAGAAAGAGGAGCATAGCCAAACAGATATTTCGAAGAAAATAATTTGAATCATTGCTTCCAACTTGAACTTTACCTGAATGTAGTAATTACATAAAATATACTATATATATAATGAGGAATAAGTATCTATCCAACCCAAGACCACATGTGTCTTATATTTTTGGTATCTCTAAATATATATATATATATATATATATATATATATACACACTCACAATATTAAGAAAATTATATTTTGGCTGTGTGCCATTTGACATATAGGAACACAATTTATGTATATGAGTATGTAAACGTAATTTTCAGACACTCCTGTGTCCTTCATTGGTTCAAACTGAAATATTTTAGATTAGAATCTAAATTTTAGCAAGTGCAGAAAGTCTGGCAGTGGAAAAATTGCCAACTAAGCCAGCTAGGCTTCATTTCAGGATTCAGTGAGTTAGATATTGTCTGAATTTTAAATTTTTAAGACATGAAGCATTTGTTCAATTCGACTTTCTCATATATATATATATATGTGTGTGTGTGTGTGTGTGTGTGTGTGTTCGTGTGTATATATGTGTGTGCGTGCGTGCGTGCGTGCCTGTATGTGTGTACGAGAGAGAGAGAGAGAGAGAGTAGATTAATTTTTGAAATTATTTGTTTATGTATATATCGTGGTTGCATATATGCTTTTGACCACGAGGCAATATATGCTTTTCTAACAATTGTCTATTATATGGATAAGTTTTCCACGTTTCAGAGCCATAAAGGAGGGTGGTAAAAATGAGCGCTCGGTACCCTTTATTTTGAAAGGGGTGGAATTGGAAAGGCATCTTGGAAGCAACCAAAATCAACGGCATATAAAGAAGCTTTCACACGACCTGAGGAAGATTCTTGGCATTTCACACTTTCACACGACCTGAGGAAGATTCTTGGCATCACAAAAACACATCCCCGACAATGAAGTTTAACTCATGCTTCTCTTCCCAACATCTACACTATATTGATGCAATCACTGCTTTGTTGGGCCGGTCATGTTGTCTACATGAAATATCACGGCATCCAAAAGAAACTGCTCTACGGCGAAATGTCTCAGGGCAAGTGCACCTAAGGAGGACAGAAAAAGCGCTTCAAAGACACATTGAAGGTCTCCCTTAAATCTTTTGGTATCACTCCTAATTGAACATCTGGCGCAGAACAGAGAGAAGTGGCGTGAAGTTGGTATCCGTGGAGCTAAAGTCTGTGAAACCGGAAGAAACCAGTAAGAAGCAACTGAGCTGCGCAGAAAACTTAGAAAACGTATTGCCACTTCAGGCACTGCAGCCACCATACCTTGTTCTCACTGCCCAAGACTCTTCCGCGCACAGATTGGTCTTATTAGCCATCTGCAGAGCCATGGATGCCTTCTTCAGTCATAAGGATGACCAGATGGTCCTCATCGATTAAAATGGACAACGAAGAAGAAGAAGAAGAAGAAGAAGAAGAAGAACAACAACAACAACAACAACAACAACAACAACAACAACAACAAGATATTATATGGAACATACATGGACTTTTAGCATTAGTATATATATGTATATCTATATATACAGAGAGAGACAAAACTCAACTTAGACCATGGAGTACCAGTAAAAAGCAACTTAATGAAAAAAAGACATGAGACAAAATGTCAAATAAATACCTCTCAGCAAAACATTCATATATCTATATATATATATATATATATATATATATATTCAAATATATCCAGTGCTTCTACATGAGCAGGATGTGACACAAGGTTGATTTTAGGCAGAGTTTCCTTCACTTAGATTGATTGCCATACCAAGGTAAAGAGGCTAATCTGCTCTACTAATTATCCATAGCCGGAGAGAGAATAATTGGATGTATACATTTCTCTATGGTATTCGCACTATGTAAAATTCAAACAGTATCATCCAGATTTGACCTTAGTTCACTGTGTTCATTTCTCATAAAGATAACCATCCTACCACAAGCACCATATATATATATATATATATGTATTTAGATGTTTCTCAGTTGGATTGTTGAACAAAGACTATTCTCACAATTACTTGGACATCGAAATATTGGGTAATAATTAACAAGTCAGCTTGTCTTGTTGATATATCATTATTTACCAGTCAACTTGATCCTTATAGCTGCCCAATACTTGCGGCCTCTTAAATATCCACTCTTCTATTTAATGTCACTTGGAGAAAGTAAGCTCCTCTTCTATTTCTTACTCAGAGAAGCTTCTCTAACAAAGGCGAGCTATGACTGGTTAATCACAGCAATACTGCACTTATGCAAATCCCTAATGAAGCACCATGTACCTTCCACGCTCTATAAACAGCCAATTATCAAAGGAACATAACTTGGTTGCGCTTCCATAAAACTCACCAGCTCTACCAAACAGATATTACTTGAAATAGCCAATAATCAAAGAGACATAATTTAGTTGCTAACCCCTAAAACTCACCAAAGCACCTCGCAGATATTTCTCAAAACAGACAATTACTAAACTGCATTTATCTCGACATATGTTTGGATTACTGAGCTTGGCCGGCAGACCATTGATAGTGAATTTGATTCTCACTGGGCCCTCCATACTTTTGGCTTTAGTAAATGACTACTCTCGTTGCTACATTGATGTCACCTCCTGCGACTTCTGCTGGGCGGAAAAAGATGAGGGTTTATCAATGGCTTATGATCATCAGGTTCAATGTTGTTTATGAAACTTTGTTTTGTCTGAAAAAATGTTATAGGGCAGTTTAAGTAGTCACCCGTCTAATCACTGAACAGGCCTATTGCTATCTTAACTTCAGTGAACTGCTAGAAACCAGTGATTTTAGTTAGATTTGAATGAAAGACATCAGATCAAATCTTCTTGCTTAGACAGGATGGCCAATCTTGACGCAGTGTCAGATTTTTTTACAATAAGAATTATAACTATTTATTTACATGTATAATGTGGTGTCTTTCCCCCTCACTAATAACTTCAGTCACTGAAAGGAAGAGATCAAAATGTCGATCTTATGAATTCTCATTTGGCGTGTGAAAGACGTATACAAAAAATTTGAAAAGGATTGGTTGGTTACCAGGACAGCAACAGTTGAAGACATAGTTTGGGGCTAAACAAAAGTGCCTCACCAATCAGCGGTGGGGAGGGACATATAATTAGATGAACAAAGGCTTTTTCATTTTGCTTAAGTAATTGTTTGAAATATACATGAAAATAAAAATAAATGTTCTCAGTATTGTTATTAAGAGGAATTTGTTTAAAAATCTGAAATATCAAAATTATCACAGTGTCAAATACTCAGCTTAGCTTATATATAATCTTAAGTGTGTGTGTCACTATCAATGACAGGATATATACTAATTCAAGTACATCTTTCTTTTGCTTGTCACTGACACTGTATTTTTTCTTTCTATTTTTCTTTAATTACTTTACTTGAACTGGAGGAGAAGTGTCTCAAATACTAACATTCAATTCTGCCGTTATATATATATATATATATATATATATTAGAATTTTTAATAGTAATAATAATAATAATAATAATAATAATAATAATAATAATAATAATAATAATAAGAAGAAGAAGAAGAAGAAGAAGAAGAAGAAGAAACTTTTGTTTCTATTTCTAAATGTAAAAATACTATGATCTTTCAAATATTTAAGAAATATGATTTTAAAAAATCCCGAAAGCCCTGCGGTGGAACTTTTACGTAGACCTAATCAGCCCGTCCCTAAATATAAATATATTAACGAACGAGAAAGACACATAACTAAACCGTTAGTTGTTTGCCTTTTGAATAAGTGGTACTAGAGTTAAAATCCAGAAATGACTGGTAGGAAAAATGTTCTAAGGTTAATTTAAGTAATAAGTCAGTTTGTAAAAAGTAACTGCCATATAAGGATATAGGATTAAACATCACTATCTCTGTTAAAAGAAATAGGGCAATTTGAGCCATACAATGTTAAAACTTAAAGACGTAAGTATATATATCAGGCTAGTAACTAAATTGAAGGTTAAGTGTTAAAGTAGAGAATAAAACCAATCCACAAAGCGTGAATGAAATAAAAAGGAATTGTTGTAAACTTACAAATCCTAATTCGCATAACAATATTTGCTTAAAAGTATAAATAATTACGTCAGAAATGTAATCCTTGGAAGCAGGCAAAAGCAAAAAACTAAAAATCTCAAATGCCCTCTTCCCCCACAGAAAAATGTATTCCAGCATATATCACCAGGTGGATATAAAGTAAAGCAGATGAATCCAAAGTTGGGTCATTGGCGAGCTTCACTACAAAAGATCCTCATCTATCAATGGACAGGATCAAATAATTTAGTCTGGAAACTATAGTTATTAACCTATAAGGGTGATGTCTATTGATAAGGAAAAAAAGAACAAATATATGATTACTATGACTCTAATTTCAACTGTACGTCTGAACTGCTTCCCCTTTCAAACACATAAACAAGGGTATGTTCAGCTGGGGTTGGAGCTTTGGTCATCATGTCCAAAAAATCAGCTAGATCTCAAACCCGAACAAAAAATTACTTTGATGAAAAAACATTGTTCACATAGCGGCATTTAATGTTAAGACTTTAAATACTGTAAAGCAGTTACCTGAGCTGACAGCGTCTGCAGCCAAGCATAATACAGACATCATATGTAAACAAGAACATAGATACTTCTATCGGTAACGAGAAATGAAATATTATGATACTGGTAAAAGACAGACATTTGTCTCATCTGCATGGAAAAATTCTGCCAATACTGCCTTTACAGGTATAAGAATGTTTTTCAGTCTTCGTGCCTTAAAGCTATTTAATAACATTGAGAAATCAACTCAAGAATAATGTGTGCTTCATTTAAGGGTAACCACAGCACAGCAATCACCTCTAGCTTCATTCCCACTAATGCAAATGATTAAATGGTTATCATCACCTTCTACAAAGAACTTTCTTCCCTTGTCTGATACATTCCAAAACACAACGTTCTAATCATTGGCGGACACAAGAATGCTCAACCAAGCAAAGACGAAAATAACAAATTCTATTTACACAACTCGTTAAACGGAAATGGGAAATATCTTGCCGACTTTTTACTTGATAACAGGCTAACATGCTTTAATACAAGATTCAAAAAGATACGCCTGAGTCTATGCAGATATAAGAAAACAAACAGTCCAAACCACATTTTACGACTGGTCCTCACTTACGAATAGAAATATTAGCAATAAATATACGGTAATTGTTAGAAACAAAGTCGATATTCTTTAGGAGATATCTGAAACATATAGTCCAAATGACGAATATGAAAGTTTTGTCACTGCCTACATTGAAGCAGCTGCATGGCAACCAAGCCAAGTGCTAAGTGTAGAGTCGAACGGGAGTCAGTGGTAGTTAGGAAAAACGAGATAATCTGAAAATAGCATCCTTACTCAATTAAAAAAAAGACTTATACCAACGTGTAGAGACTTAAAAAAGCCCAAAGAGAACTAACACATACCAAAAAGAATCATCATCATCATCATGTCGCGCCGCCAGCGCGGATATCCCTGACCCTCTCTCGCCATTTCTCCCTATCATTCATCGCCTCCGGCAGGTCTTCAGGGTTACATCCTGTGTCCTCACATAGTTGCTGTATGTAGGTTCGTGCTGGTCGTCCCACTCTTGCACATCCATATGTGGGGGTCCACAGGAGTACATCGCTTATGAGCTCGTCCTTGCTTCTCCAGCAGTGTCCTGCGTGTCTGGTTCGTCGAACAATAAAAAGAACAAAAAGAATACATTCAAAGTCAAATCAATTAACTCAGAAACTCGGTAGAAGAAAAACAATCACGAATAGCATCACAGTAAATGAAGCATAAGGAAGAACACTTTGAGAGCAAAAGTAAAATCTGCCAGCCAAGAAGAAAGAATATAGAATATAGAATCTTCTTGCAAACTCACCAAAAGTCACTGATAAACCCCTCAGAAAAATTATTGATGGTCAATTAGACATGAAACTAGGACGTAATACCTCCAGAAGTATAGAAGATAAGGAAATTCGATGACATACTTCTTCGATTAGCCAATGTTGTCTAAAAGCAAAATTCAGGAGAGAAATTGACTAAAGGCTGAACCCTATCCTTCCCTAAGAGGCATAACTCTTACTTCTTTACCTACTGAGGTTTATAGTACTATGCTTCTGAACCGCATCAAACTTGAAATCAAGAAAATTATTAAGAAAAATCAGAACGGTTTTCGGAGAAATCGGTCCTTAACTTCACAAATTCTGACTATCCGTCGAATCATCGAAGGAGTTGGTGCGAAAACTCTTGAGATAATGCAGATGTTCGTAGATTTCTGGAAGGCATTTGATTCCATACTCAGAGGAAAGATGGAACAAATACTGCTAACAAATGGTCTCCCCAAAGAAACTGTTACAGCTATAATGATGTTTTATAAAAACACAAAAGCAAAGGTTCGCTCCCCAGATGAAGATACAGACTTCTTTGATATTGTTGTTGGAGTTTTGCTATGAGATACATTAGCACCATATTTGTTTATAATCTGCCAAGTTAGCAACTTTACTTGAGGGTGACCCAAAGGCTCTCTTTTCAATAGCTACTACACCAAGGAGTAGGGGAGGGCGCTACTCCATTCTCTGGATTGCTTCACTTTATCCATGATGTTTACCTTATAATGCTGAGTGTTAAGCAAGGCGGCATCAAGTATCATTTTTTGAGTCGTACAACGTCGATAGATTTAATAAAAGAAAGTAGTTTTACGCTAAAAATAGCAAGAAGCAGACGATATCCTGCAGAAGCTATAACAGACGCAGTCTATGCAGATGATACTGCGCTTCTTCACCTGCACTAGCAAAATCCCTACTGCATAGTTTAGAGTAAGCAACAGAAGGCAGTGGCCTCCTCGAGAACGTAAATAAAACAGAGTACATGTGTTTTAAACGAGAAGGAGCTATCTCCAATCTAAATAGGAGGCCTCTAAAATAAGTTAACAAGTTCACATACCACGGCAGCAATATCTCATCAACTAAAAGTGATGTCAGCATATACCTACCGAACATGTGGATTGCTGTCACTAGGTTATCGATCATATGGAAGTCTAATGTATCCGATAAAATAAAACAGGAAATTTTCCAAGCAATGGCTGTGTTAATACAACTGTATGGATGCACCACATTGACGCAAACAAAAAATCTAGATAGGAACTACACAAGAATGCCACGTGTTATTTTGAACAAACTTTTTAAGCAATACCCCTGAAAAAAACACTGTGCAGCCTCTCACCTCACATCTCCCAAAACTTTCAAGTAAAACGAACAAGACATGCTGAACACTGCTGAAGAAGCCTATAGAACGGACAAGTAAGGTTCTTCAACAGACATCAACACATGTAAGCGTCAGTGTTGACCGACCAGCAAGAACTTATTTTCATCAGATCTGTGTGGACACTGGATGTAGGTGGGAAGACCTGCCAGGAGTAATAGAGGATAGAAACGAGTGGATAGATAGAGTCAGGGAAATCCGTGCTGCCTTTTTTTTTTGTGTTAGTGGTTAATTGCTGTTGGGTGATTCTGAGGTTTGTATCTGACTCCTTTTTCTTCTCACCCCAATCACTGGTCATTTTTTATGCCAAGGCTCTAAAGGAATTAATGACGGAAAGGAAAAAGACTAAGATACCTTTAAACTCAGTTTTTATTGTCTGGGTTTACGACTATTCCGTGGTGTGAAATGTTTTCCTGAAAAGTAGAAATAGCCGTGCTTCCCTGGAGATATAATCGAATTATTTTTGGCAAATTGTGAGTTTGAGGGTCAACCATATGTCTCTGTGTTCAATGGGTACTTTCAGCAGGGCCTGCTATTTGCAGGAGACACAACGCGCTGCTAAGCCCTCGGGTTTTGGCAAGCAGTAGCATTCTTACAAGCAGCCAAGAGAAAAAGTTGCGTTCGTCTCAGCTGAGGTTGTAAAGACTTCCGAGAAACAGTTTTTCTTTGGTGCCTGGCAGCCCCACTTTTTAGGCATGCGCCGATTTCGCTTTTTGTCAGAAGCCTCTTGGGAAACTTTTAGTTTTACATTTGTTTATTTTATATATTTTATTTATTTATTTATTTTTTTTTTTTTTTGTTACTGGCTTTTTTTATTTCTTATTCAATCCCTACAGATTGTCAAAACATGTGTGTCAGAAATTATGTATTGATAATTATCTTTCATTTCTACATAAATGTCTTGATAAGAGCAAAATATCTTAAATATAAGGCTGCATTCCAGCAGTGCTAGGACAAGTTGCCTTCCCCTTAACCTTTAAGTAAATTTCGATTTTTAAAAAATACATTATTTTTTAACATTTCAATAAACTAAACGAGTTATCTTATTATTTTTATTTTAGTCATTCTTTTTATTTCATTTACTCCTCATTTTAAATGCATTGTCAAAAATACAAATAGTTCGTTCATAAACTTGTTCTTGGTTTTAATATATAGAAATTTGTACACAAAGAATAATTTTTACAAAATTATAAGTTATGAATAATAAAGGAAACCTAAAATTCGTGAAATAAGTAAAAAATTTATTCGAAGTTCAATTACCTATATTTGTCAAATATTGTTTCAGTTCTATTGCTATACCATTTTTTTCGTCGATATGATAATCAATTTATCTAAATATTTTTCGCGAAAATCCATGAAATGTTCGATCTGCAAAACACACGTGATGTTAATAGTTTTAATTAAAAAGTGATTGATCATTTTGTAACGTCCAGGACCCAAAAAGTGGATTTTATATTTAGATAAAAACTATTTCATCAATCGGTAACCATATTATATGTTAATATCATGGAGATTATGTGTTTCTGTAACCAAAATTACATCTAAGTAAGTAAAGTTGGCGACCGTAGTCGAGGGAGACCAGAAGGCTCCCTTTTCAATAGCTACTACACCAAGGCATCAGGGAGGGCGCTACTCCTTTCCCTGGATTGCTCCACTTTACCCTTGATACGTACGTTATATTGCTGAGTGTTAAGCAAAGAGGTATCAAGTACCACTTTTAAAGTTTTTTGGTGTGACGCGACCTGGAATTGAACCCAGGTCTCCCGGACAATTGGGGAACACTCTACCCACTAGGCTACATCTACTCTGACTTAATAATTATCTGAGCAATTTACATCATGACTACTGTTTCAATTGTATTGCTATTACTAAGAAAAATTTTTCATGTCATTATTATTGTTGGCATCATCTTCATTGTACTAACATGGATTGTATTAATATATTGTGGAGATGAAATAAAAAATAAAAAAACGATAATAGGAAAAAAATAAAACGAACACGAAATGAGATAAATTAAAAATAATCTTGCAAGAGGCTTCTGACAGGAAGAAAAATCGGTGAATGCCTAAAAAGAGGGGTTTACTGGTGCCAAAGAAAAACTCTTTCTCAGTTCCCTTGACAAATTCTGACTGAACGAACGTTCCTTTTTCTCTTGGCAGCCAGTAGGTGCACAAGTGTTTGTTAAGGCCTCTGAGACTCCTCTTATCAGAGGCGTCCTGGGAAAGAGTTACTTTTGCATTTCCCATCCTGGCTGGGAAAAACAGTTATTTTTACTAGTTCAGGAAAACATTCCACACTACAAAATAGTCGTAAACCCCCAAAACAAAAATTGAGTTTAAAAGATATCTCTGTCTTTTTCCTTTCCGTTTTTAATTTCTTTGCAGTTTCAACAAAAAAAAAAAAAGAAGATAACAAATGAACGCGGGATAAGAAGAAAAAGCCAGTTACCAAATATTATAATTTCCCAACAACACATCACACAACCTGAAAACCATCTCATAACCCATGATTTGATTTTAGTTTAGTTTTATTCTAATAGATATTCGCAAAAAAAACCTTGCTGATAAATCTTAAAAGATTAACAATTATAACAATCTATTAACACATTATATTTTCGCTGGTATTTATGATTAAGTAAGGATTTTATTAAATCATTTGTCGTATTTTTGTACCTTATTATTATTTTCCTAAATTGCAGCCTTCCAACTATCTGTCCTCTAGAGAATCACTGTATATATATATATATATATGTGTGTGTGTGTGTGTGTGTGTGTGTGCGTGCATGTGTGTGTGTGTGTTTGTGTACACTCGCGCGTGGATAGATGCATAAAAAATTGTTTGACTGATACAAAAGAATTATTGCCTGTAATACATTAATGTCTAAAGACCTCTTCTACTTGTAATTCCTGAAATGCAGGAGTGACATTCAGGAATCAATGTTCACAAAATTTCTGCTTAATTCCAAGTGGAAAACACCAGACAGATCAAACCTCTTTTTGACTTAATGAGGCAGTGTTTTACAGTTTGCTCAATCTCAGCAGAATAAATTGCTTCAGCCTTTTCCATTTTGTGAAGTATATTTATAAGCTATCTAGTTAGCAGCAGAAAAAAATAAAAATAAAAAAAGATCGACAAAAAAATCTTCTGTGAAAATTACAAATGGGAGTGTCTTCACTGAATTAATGTTTCTCTGTGGACCTATTGGACCCAACTCACAAATAACTTTTCCAGACTTTCTAATCAAGTTATGTAGATAACAAGTTAAAAATAAAAACTTGATATCCTAGGCTAATATACCCTATTGTCAGTAAATATCATGCAGACATCTTTTTTTATGAGTGCATAAATGTATCTGTCAGAAGTCATTTCTTTTTCAAAATATAGAAATTGTGAGTGATTTTCTGTAATACACATCAGTGAATTGTCCATATTTGATTGCTAAATTAAAGAGACTGAATTAATGAAGTATTTCTTTTGATAATTATATCAGGTAATTATGAATATGTGCTGCAATTATGAATAAAAATTGCTTGTTAATCAAACATTCCTTCCAATTACATGAAGCCTGTTATTTCTTGAACTCCATTTATGCTCTTTCCAAGAAAAGAGTTATGTCCCTTTGATAACTAGATGTTTGGAGAAAGTAGTTGATCAACATAGTTGGCATTTTCAGAATATTTACATGGTAGTGGTTTTCCAATCATGGCTGAGCTGCAGTAAGAACCACAAGTGTATATAATCCATATTAAAGAGCATAATCAGTTGACATTTGTGTTTATGGCCTCAAAGTCTTCATGGTAAGGTGGTCTGAAGATTTCAATAGTGCTTGGTTCTTTTCCAGAGAGGCTTCTTTGCCAGCAGCACCTGCAACTCATCTAAAAGGAGTAAGAGATGAATTTACTGATGCACTTCCTTAATGGTTAATGCCAATGGCACTGGGGTTATTTTTTATCCCCCTCCTTGAAAGCTTGTTTCTTGTGAGACATTCTACATTAAAACAACCTTGTGTTATTCTTCAATAGCATGAGGGCTTGAATAAATAATTAGCAGTTGTGCTGGAGGTGTGAATAATTGGAGAGTTTTAGATTATAAGTGGATTGAAATACTAATACTCATCATTACATTCACAGCAGGTGGACAATGTCCTTGAACAGCCTCCTGAATGTTTGATTCGATTAAGAGTGTAACAACTCAAATCATTGCAAGCAGAATTATTTTTAGCAGTTAAGGCTTCCATATGAGTGAGAATGATTGATATTGTTAGTCCTTTAATCCAACTCTAAAATGTAACTTTCAGTCCAGTTATTAAATATAAACTACAGTTCTCACTTGTATGAATGCTCAAATTGATGAAGATAATTCTGCTTGTCAAGATTGGTGCCATTAAGCCTAAATTCAAGTCTTGTTATGATTGATATATCTTCCTTGCTATCAGAAAGTAGAATCATCTGTAAGTCATTCACTGTCACTATCCAACTGTGGCAGATGTAGTAGTGACAAAGAATAAAACCATTTTTGTCTGATCAGAAGGCACTACTGACGAAATCTGCAAACACTTTCTTGATCCCATCACAAACATAAATAACATGCCACATTCCAGAATTGGCCAGTTCTCATTCTTATAGTCTCCCATGTGTCTTCTATGTATTGTAGTTTCCTCATTCATCTCAACAGCCATGCATGGATTATACATAGAACCTACCACTTTAGACCAAACTATTTCATCCCACACATGCATAAGAAATACACCACGAATAAGTTTATTCTTGAATATTTACTGAGAACTCAAGTATCTTAGAATAGACGTTCAACAACTTAACTTCTTTTTAAACCCTTTTCCCCCCAAAATAATAACATCTTGTATGTAAATTTCATTCTAATTTCTTATTCTATTGTTGCTTCTCACCATTTCTTCAACTTCTGTACAATATTTGTGGTTGAATAGGTCTCTGTTCTACCACTCTTACTCTCCTTTTTCTCTCTCAGTGCATTAGCAGTGTATTTATCATCTTGAAGCATCAAATCTATACAAAAACAATCTGTATTTGTCTTTATCTAATGTTATCAAAACATGCAAAACTGTGTTTACTGGACTGAGTAAAAAGCTTTACAATATGGACACAAAAGTATTATAATACAACAATACAGAAATGTTGGTAATAGAAAAGAATGCTTGCATGTTTTAAGAAAATGTTTGTAACTTTTAAATAATTGATTAGCAAATAGGGTTTAGGTTCTCTCATAATCTAATGCTTCATCAAATCATGTATACAATATGATTATTATACAGTTTATTATTGCTTAAAGTCTTACTGAACAGTATCTGTTTGCATATGTGTTTATATTCGGTGTGCTTAGTGTATACAGTTATTGTTGGAAATGGAATCTGTAACCTGAGTTCAATTCCAGGATGAAGCTGTTTCACTTCATGCTAATGCCATTAGAAAAGGCATAAATCCTTCTCTTCTTCCTCTAGCTATGGGTAAATATTAAGGTTGACTAATTTTTTTAACCTAATGAAAGTAACTGGACTAGAACAAAAATCTCAATTCAAACAAGCTTAAAAAATGTTAACGTTGAGTTGCATCCTGCTCATGGCAGAAAGTGGAAGGAATGCTAAACATAATCGTTAGTGTTGTAGGCAATAGAATTGTTGCACCCTAGTTCAAATACTCGATGAGGCTGTTTGTGTTTCATCAAGGTCTAATTCCCTTAGAAAGGCACATATCCTTCTCTTCTGCTTTCATCTATAGCTTAATATTAGGGCAGAATGGGTTCTTTTTCTTTGGTCAAGCAACCAGTTTAGGAAAAATCAAAACCAACTTTACTATGATAAAAAATTGACCTTAAGTCACATCTTGACCATAGCAAAGGAGTTAGTTAAATATATGAATGATTGATGTTAATAGGAATAAAGAAATTAAATTCAAGAAGAGGTCAGTAGTAAATAGACCTTGGCCCTGCTTCTCAGATGAAGATTATATCAAAGTGCCTAATGGCTCAATTGAATACATGAAATCTTGAAGTCAAAGAATTTCCCTCTACTGAATTGGTTCCCACATCAAGGCTTGATTGCAAAGTCTGCCATACTATTTTACCCATAAAGAGAGAAGAAATCGATGACTACCTTTTCTAAGTGACACATGAAATTTCATCCAAAATTTAAACTAGATTTACCTAGTTACTTTTCTATGAAAATTTTTTTAGTATCTATGAGAGAGAATATATATATATATATATACTGACCCTATACACAAATAGAATGTGAAACCAGGTCATTTTTAAGAGGAGTTTAACAGGCTTGAATTCAGAGTTTTTCTTTCTTCTAGGCTGGTTGCCACACCTAGGTTAAATAACCCAGTTTACTCTGCAAGGTACCCATAGCTGAAGAGAGAAAAATTGTATTCATACCTCCTTCCCCAAGAGAATTAGTGCTATGTAAAATGCAAAATGTCTTGTCTAGAATTGGAACTTGGGTTGCCATGTCCATTTATTTATAATGCTAACCATTACACCAAGAACTCCACCATATATATATATATATATATATATATATATATATATATATATATATATATTAGTATGACTTCTTTCTGTGAAACCATCATGCTTTCAGACATGTATCTATGTATGTCTTGGAAATAATACTCCAAATTTATAACCTAATCTTAAAGTCAGGTAAATCAAGAGATATTCCATTTGAATGGTATTTTTTTAATTTTATCTGTTTGTTTTTTCCGAGAAGGCCTCTTAATCAAGTCGTCAGATTTATGCCCCCTAATTAACAAAGTGGCTCCATTGGATATATCCCTGATGCAACTTTTTCTCAAATGCAAACATGGATTACTACTGTATACGCCAGGGAAATAGAGGCCCAGTTCCCTCCAGAGGTGTCTGTCTCAGATGACGTGTCAGTATTCTCACCCATGAAACTAATAAACTATGATTATGTTGCTGTCAGTTTGTGATTGTTTATTTGTGGAGAGGGCTCCATCTGAACCAACCTGGATATCAATCTACCCACCAATATTCAACTCTCACAATATTCCTCATTTCTCTCTTCCACTGATTAACACGGCTGATGGATAAAAATATCTGGCTCTTCGTAGAATTGTCAGCAGCACATGATCAATCAAGAATATGAGAAGCACTGGTGATACTTGACAGACAATAAATATTTTGTTGTTATCTATTTTATATACTTGCACAGTTTCAGTAAGAAAAAATGATTACATTATTTACATGTACATTGGAATAAGCCTGATCAGATTGTAGTATCTGTTTATTCTAACTTGAGAGCTTTTATTTTATAGTCGCATAATTTTTAGTAAAAACAATGCCATCATTAAGATACTTTTAGCTTGAATCAGAGTGTTGTCTCTGTACCTGCAGAAATACTACAACTATTATCATTTTATAAAAGAAGTGTTAACTCTATACTAATTTATGGACAATACTATATATATATATATATATATATATATATATATATATGTGTGTGTGTGTGTGTGTGTGCAAAAAGTTATTATTATTATCATTATTATTATTATCAAACAAGAATATTTACTAGAAAGTATATAATTACTTGGAAATCATAGATATTTGATTGGAAGACTAAAAACCATGTCATTATGTTCAATTTATGAATACTGTTACTTAAACTAAAATTGTTTTCAACTGATTATTATCAAAAAGGAATAGGAACTTGAAACCATATGAGAAAAGTATGAATATCCTTATCCCTCCAGCGATAGGTTATTTAGTACCACTACGACCCCTTCCATGAGGATGGTTTTTGCATTAAATAACCCTCAAAGGTTTATAAACCATAAAAGAAAGAAAGAAAGAAAGAAAGAAATCACTTAACTGCTTGCAAAAAACAAAAATAATGAATTAAGCATTAAATTATCCAATGAGGGTTAACATGCTTTAAAACCAACCAACTAACCAACCAAATACCAAAAATGAAATTTCATAAATATATATAAGCGGTATACTTATTTTTTGACTTAATATATTCCTATTTTTGCTAAGTAGTTTCAAAGCTTGTAGAGTTTGTTAATAAGTAATACTGATTATATCTATTCAAATAGAAAATTATGTTCTGCTAGAAATAAAAAAAAATCTTAGAATTTTTGGTTTCAAATAAAACAAACTTTTTCATCAAAGTGTTATGGGTGTACATTTGTACATTTGTATATATGTTTCTGCAACTATGGCCAGTCATTATCTGAATAAATGCTATTAAAAGGAATAGTTGCTTGAACATATTTATGTCTGATTTAAATTGTAACTCCTGTCTTCTACTATAACAATTTTGACCTAACAACAAACTGATTACTATTCTATTCAGAATCTGCTCTTCAATTTGAGTACTAAAGTCATTCAACCATCAGTCATTTAAAAACTCTGGACTTTAGCCAGAATTAGTAGATAATATTACTGTAGCTTTATGAGTGTCATCTTTATTAAACTATTCACAAACTATCCAATATGCTGGTACTGCAAGCAGAAAAACCTTGCATAAGTTCTTGTGTAAAAAGCAGTAGCCTGAAAAATATAAATAAATAATGGCTTTTATTATTTTTGATTTTATTAGAAGCAGTCAGTAAGAAATTATTGTTTTATCTTTTCTGGCTTTTCTGAAAATAGATTTATTTCATTTTCAATTTAATTTTTTTACTGATTTGGAAGCTGATATATATTTAACACTGGAAAAAATAAATGCTTTTTTTCTTCTATTCTATTTCAAAATCTACTGAATATTATTAGAAAGTACTAACTCTGAGATTTGAATGAAATATTTATATATTTTTGTTATTCAAGAAGAGAATAATATTTCAGAAAAGAGAAAACTTAGAATAAGAAAAGTGAGTTAATAGATAAATAAATCTTTTATGTTGAATGTGATACAGACACAGACACAGATATATATGCCCACACACACACACACACACACACACACACACACACACACATATATATATATATATATATATATACATATATATATATATATAGTTTGTGTGTGTATATGTATATATATATATACACACACAAACTACATATATATGTGTATATATATATATATATATATATATGTGTGTGTGTGTGTGTGTGTGTGTGTGTGTGTGTGTGTGTGTGTGTGTGTGTGTGTGTGTGTGCAGTCTGCGAAGGTTCTTCCAAAGAACCTGAGTAAAGTCTTTTGTGAGTGGTTCTGAAAAACTAAACTTTAATAAGAGAAGAAAAACTCTTGTCTTTAAAACCCTTGTCAAACAAAGCATCACATGATAAAGACACAAACACACCACACACTCTTACACATTTGCACTCATATGCACATGCACAAGCATATATATATATATATATATATATATATATATATACACATAAACATATAGATATATATACACCACATATATATATATATATATAGAGAGAGAGAGAGAGTGTGTGTGTGTGTGTGTGTGTGTGTGTGTGTGTGTGTGTGTGTGTGTGTGTGTGTGTGTGATAGTTCCTTGAAACTACCTGACCAAAGTCTGTTGTGAATGGTCATGAGCTACTAAACTTCAATAAAAGGAAAATTCTTTTTGTTAAAACCCTTGTCAAGTTAAAAGAGTGTTCATTTAAATAACAACTCATCTTTGTATTTGACATAGAGATAAGCCATGCCCATACTCTCAATTTGCTCTTCAACAAAGTAGGTATTTGACATGTGGCACACTCTGATCTTGTATAGAACACTGTTGACTTGGAGATGAAATTTGACCATGTGCCTCATAAAGAGGATCCACAACTGCCAAATTCACACTAGAAATGACACACAGAAATGCTTCATTTTTACTGTGTAACAAAAAATATTCCTATGGCATTGAAGGAATAGTGACAAAGACAGAGAATGTCTCTGGAAGTCCTCAGCTTGAATTTTGCATGCCAGTTGGTGATAGCCGTTATATGCATTTGCATATTTCATGATGTACATTACTAACAAAGCTGCCCAATTCAGAGATGGCACTGCATAACTTAAATGAGGAGGGAGCTAGAAAAGGGCCTCTAACTTAACTCAAAACTGTTACTTGAGGTAGGTAAATGCAGCCAATAGCACATAAGAAAGGAAAAGGAACACTGTTACAGAAAAATCAATATCCTTCTATTGAGGTTGGAATATTTGAACACTACAGGACATCAAAAAGTCTCTTGAAAAAAAAAAAAAGATTGCCATCATACCATGCTTCTTATAATTGTTACCTTCATGTTCCATGGTTTTTAAAGTTCACTGGCAAGGTCTAAATATTATTTAGTTTTTCTTTAATCTCTTGGTAGTTAGAACAGCAATCATTATCATTATTTTATTCCTTGTGAGTTTTTCACATCAGTTTTAACTGTTGGTCTTTTTATTGAACTCTGAGTGACAGCACATTTTCTTAGGTCTCCTGCCTATACGGCTCAGTCAAAAAGTTGTAAGCTTCACCTAAAAAGAATTGTACAGCTGAACATTTTTGTTGAGGCAACCCAATACCCCTTCTTTTAAACTATAAAAACTAATTTAGATTTCGATCTTAATTTCTCTGTAGGCGAGCTCCATGCAAAAGTGAGAGGTGTGCAACAAATCTAACATCTAGATGAGGCTTAGAACTTTTTGAAAGAACCTTGAAAATTTAATACTTTAATAACAGTTTAACAACTGATTTTTTCTGTGGCTAATAGAATCAACGCATCTCAGATACTCTTTTTCATCAAAACTAGATTTATTAAGCCAAACATCCTGCATATAAAATACATCGTAGATTGCAGCAGAAACCTGCAGCTGTGATCATCCTGTGAGTAATGGAATTTTTCCTATGAAATCAGAAACTTGTTTCATCTTTATGCCAACAATATATCAACTCTCTAATGTCTTCACCAGATAAGCTATGTCTCTTTTTACCTGAACAGAACATGATTAACCACTTTGGTAGTGATGCTTAGAATATACCAACTGCCTCATCTGCATTTAAACCGGCCTAAAAACGATATCCTGTGTATAACACGACTGCATCCAGTGGTGAGACTCCATCTCTAGAGTGAAGAGTCAGCACCTGTGGTTCAAATAGATCAGTTGAAAATGATGAAGTGTTTTTAATTGTTTGTTGGGAAAATCTATTTTTATGCAATATATAATTGGAGACAATAATTGTTCAACTTGAAGGATTACTACCTCTGATAATGACCATTGCATTATAAAGAGGGTGAGACAGTTTAACCCTATTTCTTTACAGAATGGTCGAGAGGGAGGCACCTATAGGTGTACTCTTCTGAAAGACATTTTCATCTGCAGAAAAGCGTGTGTTTTTTGAAGCACAACACTACAAAATTCGATGCAGCAAAACAATGTCCTAAGCTTATTTGCTTACATACAGGCATATCTAATTCTATAAAAGTATTCTATAAAAGAATACGTTTGAAAAATATAAGTATCTCACAAATTTTGATATTTCTTTCAAGCATTCACATATACACACATGCTGAGTATAATGTTTATCATGGTCAAAAGTGGAATTGGTAAACCAAGTCCAAAACCTGGATAAGGTTGTTTGTAGTTTCACTTTGTATAAATGCCATTAGGAAAGGAATGGATCCATCTGCTATCCTCCCAATTATGGGTAAATATAAGGGAAGATTTGGTTCTTTTCACTTGATTAAGTAAACCAATCTAGGTGAAGGAAAACTGAATTTAAATTGAACTTGTGTTTCCTCTTGCCTGTGGTGGAAGGGTTAAGTAAATAGAAGCACATATGATAAGGATATTTCAACAGATATTCCTTTTATTCACATATTTGGATCTCATTTAATTTAGTATTATTTTTATCAGATTTTCACACAGAATAAATATCTTGTTAATTGTAAATTCATGCATTTGCAATGTACAGGGAAACTACGTTTCTCTTTCTACTATGCTACTGACAAATATTCTTTTACAAAATATATACAAAATTTTAACACATTCATTTCTTGAATAATTGGTGAGGACTTCATGTTTGGACACAGATCTAAAAAGCATTACTCTATAAAATGACAGCCATTAAAACCAACCAACCAAAACATGATTATACATTTATTCTATATATATATATCAGCAACTCCTGAAACTGATGTATATTATATTGATATTAAACATTGTTAAGATTGTCTTTGTCAGATACAATCTTAGTGGCTGCCTGTTTAATCTGATGATTACAGGCCCGCATGAAAACCCTGGAGAAACTGATCTGAGTGCTGAACTTTGCTGATGAGGCTGTCTTTGTTGCTCACACAGAAAGAGCTTTGCAGCATATCACCTCCCACTTCAAAGATGCTACCCAGCTCTTTTGGCTGAAACAGTTTTAAAAAGACTGAGGTACACCACCACCTTGAATCAAGACAAGACTACCACCCTCCCACATTACCATTGGCATGATTGAATTAAAGATAGTCTATCAGTTCACCTACCTGGGGTGCACCATCACATCAAATGCAAAGGCAAACAGTGCACAGGTCAGTTGATATAAACTCATATAGTACAACAGATACCTGAAGAAGGGCCCAAAGATCAGTATTTATAAAGCCATAGTCCTTGACACCCTCCTATATAACTCACAATAGAGGGTCACTTATTGTCACCACCTATGATTCCTTGAATGGTTCCACCAGCCATGCCTCTGCACCATCCTCAACATCCACAGCAGTGACTTCATCACTAATATTGAAGTCCTTGAAAAGGCAAAGATCACCAACATCATGACCATGCAACAAGTCCCAACAATGCTGGGTAGGACACTTCTCTAAGATGGGGAATCATCACCTGCCTAGAATCATAGTGCACCAAATTCTCTGCTGACTTTCACAGCAGAGGGATACAAAAAATGATTCAAGGACAGCTTGAAAACATCCCTTTGTGTCTGTCATATCAACCATTGCTGATGGTCCACCCCAGCTAAGAACCATGATGTCTGGTGTCTCACCAGCAACCATGTTATTTCCTCTGATGAAAATACCTGTTGAGCTACCCTCAAGGACAAAAGGCACAAGAGGAGGAACCACAACACTATGACATCAAGCCCTGATCAGATTTTCACTAACAGCTACTATTGATCATGCCTGCCAGTCTAGAACTGACCCAATCAGCCACAAACATTCCTGCAGTTAGTATGTTCCTCAGCCTTCTTGATTTTTGTTCATAAAGCTAAGACATGATGATTATAATTTGTAAAGATTACATTATTTATTTAGTGTTATCTGTACATATTATATAAAGTATAATCTATTTCATCTATTTTAATCTAGTATATTCCATGTAATTAAACTTTTCAAATTTATATATTTGTTATATAATATGAAACTCCTTTAATTTTAAACAATGGTTTTGTTCTGTAATTAAATAGCAAAATCTTTATCAAGTGAATGAATGTTTCATTATTATTTATTATTTCTTTCTATTTCATATGAGCAGATTAATCAATTCAGAAAAAGTCCCACTTAGATGCCAAGAGGTCAATATAGAAAATCTTGTATCTCATTGTGGGCCAATTTCCATTATGCCTGTATAAGCAAATTATGCCAACAGTGTAACAATTGTGACAGATCAAAGACCTAACATCAGTACTAAATGCATGCTAACATGAACTGTGACATTCATAACTAAGTAATAGTTTCATTCAAGAGCAGACCAATCATGTATCTCTGATCTTAATATTACCACAAAATATCCAAGCATAACTGACTTAGTTCAAACACTCACAATGACCAATATTTGTTCAAAATGAAGAATTCAATGACCTGAAACACAGATATCTGACTGCCATTATGTCGAGGCAGATTAATAAAAACTCTAAAGTAATAGGAAGAATTACAATCAGACATCAAAAGTTCAAAGAAAAACAGCATTTGGTCATAACTGGGCCAAACCAAATTCCAACCATATATATGAGTTTGTCTTTATTAGTTTACCCAAACTAATATCATTGAAGCTTTAGTATCTGTTGGACAGGAATATGGCAGTGGACTCACATATGATCTTAGGAACTTTATAATCTTCTATTTTGGAATTAATTATAAATTATGTTCAGGCAAAGAAGAAACTTTTTAACGAAGTTTAAATTTACCAGTGTGGTATAATGATAATAATAAAATTAATTTGAATAATTTAAACTAGTTTGTTTAAGGTTTATCTTCAAAAGCCAGAATATTCGGCTGTTAAAGAAAAACTATTTTGCAACTTATCCGTCATTAGTTTATTTCCAGTAGAATAATAAACCAAAGTGGAAATATGTTTATTCCAAATTTTTTTCCTAGGTAGTATAATAACTATATTTTTACTACCTCTATCTTTAAAAAATAACTTGTCTGGGTTTGTAAAATGTCCATATACATTTAGAATCTGATCATTATGTGTTATCTAATTTTTCTTTCCACAGACAATTCTACATGAAACATAATAACATAACAGACATTATTTAATATTGGTTTTTGAATTATGAAGTACTTCAAGGATAAGTTATAATTGTTAAGTCATAACATCATTTATACATTTATTCATTTATTCAGCCATGAACTAGAAAATTCTTATTCAGAGTTTTATGCTTTCTTAGGTTCAAAAATTTGGTATTTACATTTAAAAAGATTGCAAATTTTAGGTTTTGATTATCAATTGTTTAGTTTTTAGAATTAAGAGATGGTTGTAAGAAACATAGTGGGAATTTGTCCAGTTATCTTCATTAGGAAATGGACTCTCATCTTTTATTTTGAAGCTTATATTTTTCTGGAAAGGTAAGTATTGCAATTTTTTTCCAATCGAAAAAGGTTACAATGATTTTATGGGATGTTGTACAACGCAGCAGGATGAAATAAATAAATAAATAAAATTTAACCAAAGAAATTATAACCTCCACTTGCAATGCAATTTAGATTTTTAAAAATCCAATTTAGGAATTGTTGTGGACCAGTAAAAGGTCGGGAAGAAAGACACAAACTCGGGATTACGTGAAACAAGTATATTGAATGAAAGTATAAATACAGCATCGGTAAAAGAGTGTTGAACATCTGTCTGATTGCCAAAGTGTTTGGCTGGAGTTAACTTAACTTTATTTCTTTGTGAATACAAAGAAGGCACGAGGCCTTAAGGTTTTTGGGGAGGGGAAGGGAGCGGTCTTGCTTTTCTATATATTCTAAAGGGACCTAGCTAGCTACATTCGCCGACCCATTCAACAGTACAATATATAACCATTCATCCTTCATCATGCGCGCAGCAGTTACCAAAATATCGCATTTGCTCTATGAAGAAAACCTACTTAAAACCCAAAAGTGGTATATGATTTTTATTTACAAAATATGGTTTATGTACAATGAAATGATGGGAATGGGAGAAAAAACCCCGAAAAATTATATATACAAGAAAAACAAGGAAAAATTCCCCGTTTGGTTTCCCTCCCATCCCCTGTCTATAAAATTGGAGGCTGACTGTTTTCCGGGTCGAAAGAAACCGGAAACAAGCCGGACCTGCCCTAGGTGGGGCGGGAATACTAATCTACAGAGATAAAAGAAATAAAGGGTTGGGCGCGGTATGGGTCGATAGAAGTAGGCAATATGATTTTTTACATATGAATGTTCAAGATCTTCAATAAAAGTGGGCTGGGATTCAGGTTGGGGTACAAAAATAATAGGGAGGGGGAAGATCTTGAGAAACTAACGACTAGATGATGGGGACAATGACTCACAACATTCTGCTAACTAGGTTACAAGGGGAAAAAACAATTCTACTTACCACGGATGGGGTCCCTAAGGACCCGTACCGTAGACGCCATGGGCCGGCAGAGGAGGGAAGGATGACTCCAACATTGCCCCCTTTCGTACGACCAGGCTCGCTGCAGTCAACCACCTTTTGCTGAATGTTATGCGATCCAAGCGTTTTCTCTCGCATCTGATTTTGACCCTCCGCTGATGCCGAAAATACAAAACCAGATCACGATGAGAAAAGTTTGCATCGTCATACAATCCCTTGTTTCGCGTCGTCCAAAACACCATTCTGGCTACAGCTAGGATCGCGAGAAACACCACACGCGTCTCACCATGAAACGGAGGAAGAACGTTGTCTACGACGTAACCAACGTCGATCAGCACAAGCTTTTTGGGTTCGATGCGAGCCGTCCACTCCCCGACGTGATCCCAAAACGGGCGGACTCGCTCGCAGTAGTAGAAGGCGTGCTCAGCCATTTCTTCCAGGCCACTGCTGCAGCGAGGGCAATCAGGCATGTCTGCCAGGCCGCTTTGTAGTTCAAGTCGCGAAGGGGTAACGCATTCCGTGCAAGTCGCCAGGTGAGCGAGAACTCGGAGTTGTTCAAGAAGTTCGATCCTGGCGCCCAATTCCAGTGAGAGCGGATCTCCTCCGCCGTCCAGCCGTGCCGCTCGCTGAGAGGATCAGAAGCGGAACCCACCACTAATTCCCGATACAGTTCCTTCCGAGGCCATGAAAAGTCACTGGACCCAAGAAGGTTACGAAGGGCCTTTCGGCACTCACGGACAAACAGTGCTTCACCCAAAGGCCTACGTCGACCTTTGGCCTTTGGGTCTGAGTTGAGGCGAGGAAAAGTCCGACTCGCCTTTTGTCTCGACACTGAGTTCCCCGTCAAGACACGGCCCAGATATGCAAGTCTTTCAGCAAGCCAGTGGCTCTCCAGATCAGGCATACCCAGACCCCCGTTGCGAGTACGTTGGATACAGACCTGCCTACGGACCATCAGCCTTGCACCACCCCAGAGCAATCTGGAGAGGGATCGTTGAAGCGTCAACCGATGTGCCTTAGGCAGAGGAAGTACAGCCAATCGGTAAAGGATCAGGGGGAAGACGTACGCAGCGCACGCCTCCGCCC
Organism: Sepioteuthis lessoniana; assembly: GCA_963585895.1. Lineage (NCBI taxonomy): Eukaryota > Metazoa > Mollusca > Cephalopoda > Myopsida > Loliginidae > Sepioteuthis > Sepioteuthis lessoniana. The sequence continues at coordinate 30,549,478 of OY757924.1, forward strand.
ACCTGAGCATTCACCTTAGCATGTACTTCCGACCAATTTCGCTCCAGTAGGAGGTCGGGCCCAAACCACACACCGAGGATGCGGATGGGTCCGCCACTCCAGCGGAAGGGCCCTGGAAGAGTATTGCTACCCCTCCAAGCACCGAGCCGCAAACCTTCACTTTTGTCAAAATTGACCTTGCCCCCTGCAATCCGCTCATACGCAACAACTGCCTCTTTCACAGCCTCTATATCCTGGCGGCGGGATACAAAGACTGTGACGTCATCAGCGAACGCGGAAACCCTGGCCGCAAAGCGGCCAACAAAGGGGATATCACATAGTGCCGGACTTGTCCCCTCATCCCTAAGCCTGCGCAGGAGGGGCTCCAACGCGAGGACATAGAGAAGAGGAGACAGAGGGCAGCCTTGCCGGACCGAACGCTCGATCGCGATCACCCCCGAACGCCTTCCGTTCACCTGCACCACTGCCTGAGGGTTGTGGTACATCATGCTAATCCATCTGCGGAACTCCGGTTTGAATCTGGCAGTCTCCAAAACAGACGCCAAGAACCGATGGTCTACCCTATCGAAGGCCTTGGACTGATCTAAACTGATCAGCGCGGCTTCGGTGTCTTCTTTTATCCCCTCTAGGACCTCGCGAATCAAGTGCAGGTTGTCCTGGATCAATCTTCCCTTCACAGCAAAGGTCTGTTCGGGGCCGATCAGATCACTCATGACAAGCTGTAAATGATTCGCTAAGACCCGGGCCAAAATCTTTAACTCTGTGTTAAGCAGAGTTATGGGCCTGTAATCATCTAAACCCTCCCAGTTGTTTGGTTTTCTGTAGGTGCTATTGACTTTTTTATGGGAGTTTTTTTTCCCCCCTTTTTTTTTGGTCACTTGAGTCCACCCCCTCCTCATCTTTTTTGTTGGGGTTTTCTTGGTGATTTTCGATGTTTTTGGTGGGTGTCTTGGTTGTTATGATCTCTGAAGTGATGGTAGTGGTAGTAGTCGTTGTTGCGGTGGTCGTTGTTTTTTGAGGGCAGTTTTTTGAAAAATGTCCGATTTTGTTACAGGCCCAACATAAGGGTTTCCTGCCCTCAATGACCACCGTCATTGTTTGATCTCGATATTTGATTTTATGGGGTACGTTATTGAACCCTTCCCTATCGAGGCACATGATGAAGACATAATCACCGTATGCAGTTCCTCGTGTTGATCTTATTTGAGAAACTTGTTCAACGCCGCCATATATGCTTAAGTAGGCGGCGAGAACGTCCCCACTCAATTGCATTGAGACATTGCATACAGTGACCTTTATTCTTCGCTTGCCTCGATATTCAGGTTGCAGCCGGAAGAAGCGTGTTGTAATGTTACCACCGGCCAGTTTCTTGGCTACTTCCTCTGAAGGATGTAGAACATCCCAGGTAGCAAAGCTTCTGCGACAGAAATACTTACCTGGGATGTTTGCACTTTTTAGGAGGTCTTCAAAAGTCTCTTTCTTCAGTCCTGCTAGTCTCTTGGTCTTAAGATCAGTGACTACGAAGGACAGGGTCTTTGGTTCCACTTCTTTCACAAGTTCCGGTATAGGAAGGATTTCGCCTTCCTTAAAATAGTTGGCATATTTTTCTGCCCTGTCTCTTGCGTAGTCACTGGGGGTTTTTTGGTTCACACAGTGTGACGACCAAGAGACTGTTGTTTCTTTTGGTTTTTGGGCCGGTGGAATAGTACTTGCGGATGACGACAAGTCAAAAGGAGCTTCTTCCGGCATTGGGGAGGGTCTCATTGTAAATATATCCTCGGGTGAGTTAGCCTCCTCCATGGCTGTGAAACACAGCTAGGAGGTGATGAATCGATATGATGTGGTTAAGATCAAGAACGATGAAAAACAATGAAAAATCCGGGATGAGAAATGGTGGTCGTTTTTTTTTAAAAGAATTAAAACAACAATTCGAGTCGAGGTTTGACCCTCCTCACAAACAAACAACAGTAACAATTGTTTGAGGAGGGTCACAAAGCAATAACAATGATATAAAATTTACAGATAACAAATAACAATTTTCAACAGTGACTTACTTTTTGATAGTAGAAGAAATAAACGCAATCCAAAACTGACTCGTAGGCTTAATCCCGGCTGGGGTTAACTTAACACCGAGATGAATATTCTCCCAGTATTTATAGTAATAGGAAGAGTTCATTATTGTATGTAAGGTAGGTACCATAACAGGAATAATTCTGTAATTAGACATAGTTTCAAAATGATATAAAATTTAACTGAAACCATCAGCTCTAAACCAAAACCAGCAACAATGAGTCACCTACCCAATTTCTTCATTAATTTATAAATATATAGAATTCATTACAAGTAATATCATATCGTAGGAAAGTCTCACAAACCTTTCAAACTGGTTGTCACAATTCAGAGTTTGTATTAACCAAATTCCTCCATCATGGGAAGGATGTGACAAGAGGTCAATTTTTAGTGAAGTATTGCTTGTTTGAAGTCAAAATGTTCCTTCTCCAAGATTTGTTGTTTTACCAAGGCTAAAAAAAACAGTTTGCCCTCTTATTTACTCCAAGCTGAGGTGAGAATCTGTGGATATCATTAATTTAAAGGATTTAATCTTGTTTGTTCAAGGTTTCTTTTTATGAAGCCAGTATGTTCCCAAGACATGAATCCATCTGTGAAAAGCAAATAGCTTTGTCCAGGATTTGAACTCCATGTGCAGATTCCATTTCCTATGATTTTAAATGTTATGCTAATTACACCTCCAAAATGCCTTGCTGATTTCTGCATCTCCATATATATATATATATATATATATATATATATAAGTATATATATGAGTGTGTATACATAAAGAAAAACACTGAAAATATTGCATTAGGCTATGATGAGAAAAATGGGCAAAAATTCATAAGTATCAAAACATCCTGATTATAGATATCTGATTTTGAGAACTATTGTCAATGAAATTCATATATTAAGAATCAAAAATCACATTGTTATTCAAACATGTACTGGCATTTCTGCTCAGGATTGAAGTATATATACACTCTACCTTTAACCAAAGCATCACTTGCTTGACCTCTGCTAAGGATCTCAGTGTTGCTACTGTTTTACTTTAGCTATGTTCTAGTATTTGGGTGAGATACAGCATAAAACAATGAGAAAAGCCTTGCCCTGAAGAAGCAAAAGTTGATGCAGCATCCCTCCATTGCACTATAAAGGTAAGAGTTGGGTATTGTCTAAACCTTTGTGATATAGGTCACATTGTCTGGGCTATTTTTATCAAGGCTAAAATGTAAGCAGCTAATAAAACAAAATGAACAGTATCTAAAATTAAAAATTTTTTGGCCTTAGAACCCTGAGCCCTTTGTGCTTATGGGCCCCTTCAACCCTGCTCATGGCTAATAGTGAAAAAATAACTGAAACATTAAAATTTTCTAACGGAAAGAGCTTTGCAGCACATCACTTCTCACACAATAAAATATCTTGATAATTGTAAATAATTGTTCCTGCATTTACATTGCACAGGGTAACTATATTTCTCATTCTACTATCCTACCAACCAATATTTAGTTTGGTAATCCCCACAGAAATGTGGATTGCCGAACTGAAAATCTGGTTGTCTATGGATATGCAATGGTTGATTAATTTTCAGATAACACAAGTTTTTATCAAGAAATGTATATAGAAATTTTTAGCCAACTTACACACACACACAAACACATGCATACACACACACACAGAGATACATGTGCACACGCACACACATATATATTTACAAATATATCACTGTTGCCTCAGATATAAAAACTAGCACACTCAGTCAAAAGTGTAACTACACAGTTCTTTAACAAGGATAACATAGTATCTATGTCTTCTATGTAAATAAGTATTTCACAGTGAATTTTAATGGCATTCAAGCAATAGAATGCAGACAAAATATATATATTACTTTCTGGCTTAATTTGATATTGGTTGGCCATTTTAAAATCAGTACCAAATTCCTAAGTTGAAATTACATACATCTGTTTGGTTTATCATTATAGATATTACTTATAAAAAATAAACACATGGAAAATATATATATATATATATATATATATATATTTCATTTTGTTATCAACCAAACAATTGACCTTCAGAAAATATGAGTAGATGGAAAACTTTGTGTTTTATATTTAATATTTATTCATTATATTGATCTACTCTAAAACAGATACTTGCTATTTTATTATTATTATTATTTCAAAACACACACACACACACACACACACACACACACACACACATACACACACACACACACACACATGTATATATATATAAGGGGGGGCTGAAAAGTTTATAGATTGAAAAGTTTATATAAGGATGTCATATCTGTTGTTGCTGACTTTTTTAACCAATTGGATCCAAGAGATTCAATACTGATGGAAGAAGTGTGTGGACTGCAAGAGAAACTATGTTAAAAGATAAACCACACTTGGTCACATTCCATGAAAGCATTTTGCTCTGCCAATGAATTTTTTAGCAAACCCTCACATATATATGCTGAATTCACAATAATAGTGAAGATAAAAGAAATTTACCAAACACCCTACCAGTTCTAGAAACTATGAAAATATATAGATATCAAAACTTGAGACTCTTACTTCAAATGGACTCAGTAACGAAGTAAATTACCCCCACCAAATTAAACTCTTCTCTTCAAATTTTTTTTATTGAATGTTAAAATATGCTTATCTAAAAAATAAACTTCTGTCAGACTGATTTTTCTGTTATATGTTTTCAACTGACCAGTAAGCAATGGGTTTACTCATGTACCCAGAAGAAATTAAATTTGTGACACTAAATCTATAAAATTTTATGTATAAGTTTTTCTTTTGTCATTCATATGCATTCCTGTTTCTCTTGCCATTTCTTCTGATATTTACTAACACTCAGAATTTTATGCAAAGATTTTTATCATTTTGAAGCCGCTAGTCATTGATACTACAAAGCAGGGAATCAGAATTCATGTATGTACATTTGATGACTTAAAAGAGAAACATTTGCATAAAAATAATTATGCATTCTATTGTTTCTGTGATTTGAGCAGTGAGGACAGCTTAACCAAAAGACAAACTATATGCTTAAATAATGATCTTAACTCTATCTGCTGCTTTGGCTTTACTGTCAGTATTACAATGCTACATAGAACTTGATGCAATACTACTAATCTTCATTGCATATACATGAACTAGGGAGAAGCTGTTGCATTAGTTGTTCAGACAAGTATCACCATTTGTATTGTCTTCCTTTTCTTACCTTCAAAGAAAGGCCAGTATGTATAGGTTATATTTTACTTTTGGAAGGAATAGTTTGTTGTTTTCAACATCAGGTGAAAGTATACATATATATATTCATCAGAATAAGCAGTGGCATATGGGGAAGATGTTTGAGACTGTTGGGAATAATTATGAATACGGTCACTTGCTTTTTTCTTCTTATCCCCATTCATTTATTTTCTTTTGTTGGTTTTTTAAGCTGAAATGGTGGAATGATGGAAAAGAGACAGGGATACTTTTAAACTCAACTTTTATTACAGCGTTTACAACTATTCCATGGAGGGAAATATTTTTCCTGAGTTAGTAAATAGCTGTCTGTTTAGTTAAGGGATCTGAGGAAGAGTTTCTTTTTGGCACCAAGAAGCCCATCTTTTCAGACATGCCATGATTGTACTTCTTGTCATAGGCTCCCTTGGAGATTGTTATTTCTGTATTTATTTATTTCATTTTGTGCTTATCTTATTTTTATTCTTTTTTTTTATGTTATTGGCTTTTTTAATTCATATCCCTATAATACATCTCTATCTGAAGTTGTAGAGATATGGTAAGGATGCATAAGATGGATAGACAATCGGTTATATGGTGTGTGTGTGTATGTGTGTGCATGTTATGCTTTTCAATATATATATATATATATATATATATATATATACTTCTTTTATATATGACTTTGTATGGCCCTGAATATAGAGTTTCAAGTGTTTTTCAAATTCTATCTGTTCACAGCCATACATGTGTCACTGTTTTTAAGTGTGAAGACATTTTAAAATGAGGGTTACAGCTAACTTTTGCATCTACTTGGGAATTTTTTTATGTCATCTTTGTTCTTTTTTCATCAATGTGGGGAATATAGAATTCTTTTGGTATGACAGATTTGTGAATAGTATGTAACTGTCCTCTGAAAGGAGGGTTATATCTAAATCTTACATCTTGGCAATTTTTTTTAATGTCATCTATGTTCTTTTTTTTCCAATGAAGGTGAATGCAGCAACAAAAAAAATAATAAAGTTAGTTACTCACTTTTTTTTGGTTGAATTCACTTGCTTGTAGAATGTTTTGTTCTTTGCTGCAACTGGAAAATGCTAAGACAACACTAGTTGATTCTATGAACATCAACAGATCTAAAAAAAAAAAGGGATATGATTTCACATTAAAAAACTGAAAGCTGACAATATCCAAGAGAAACAAAACAGATGCAGATGATGCAGATAATCAATCACTTCTCCAAAATACACCAGTCTAACCTGGATTCCTGCAACACTGTCTAAAGCAAACCACAGATAGTATAGGCCTCTATGTCAAGGCAAATAAAAGAGTGTTCATGATGCTAAGACATGAAGTTACCTCCCCTGATACTCTCAAGAAGAGAGGGCGTTATTTGATGACCGTATGTAAACAAACGGTCTTATTGGTTGATGTGAGAGTGTAAGAAGAAGGGTAATAAAAGGCGTCTCTACGTATACTGAGTGTTATAGTCTGAGTTCTTTGTTTTTAACAATGGTAGCAGAGCTAAAAGACACTATGACTACTAAGTATTTTCCTCCACCCACATGGCGAAAGGAAATAAAGATATGGGAGCTCGTGACTTCACAGGATAAAGCAAAAAGAGCCCTCATGGTGTTTTGTCACTGGAAGGCTGTTTTGGAATTAGATACTGCAGTTCTTAATTCTGAGGATGGAATGAAAAAGTTGTATGAAAAACTGGATACACTTTTTCTGGAAGATGTCAAGCATATGAGCATACGAAACATTTAAAAATTATCAGAGACCGCCTGGGATGTCATTTGAAGATTTTCTGATTGAATGTGGCCGACTTGTCACCAAATTAAAAGACTTTAACATTCTTTTTACCAGAACTTGTACACGCATTCAGAGCACTAATGAGTGCCAATATCACCAAGGATAATGAAAAATTGGTCAAAGCTACTGTCAACGTGTTAACGCTATCTTCCATGTCAGAACAGTTACGGAAGATTATGCATGGACATTCTTCTAGCGATTCATCACCCAATACTTCACCTGTTGTCATAAAAAACGAAATAGATATTGTTAACTATGCAGAAAATAACCAAATGGGCCCTACTGGAGTTTATTTTGGCTGCTCCTCATATCGACATGATTCGCATTTTAATAATTTGTGAGAAAACATAAACCACACTGGAAGATGACAGGGATGTAAGAATAAAACACGCTCCACTAACAAAAAGAAATTAAACCCGCAAGACCAAACAGGTAACATTACAGTATGTTTTAACTGTGGCTGCAGGTTTCACTAGTCTTATGATTGTCCTTATGGACATAGTAGGAGGAATAAACATGGCATCGAAATAGAGAAAGATTTTTCTGTTCCACACGTGGTCTTAATAAGTAAACAAAAATGTAAGTATGGTGGGGACATTTTTTTGAGTGAGATGCTTGGCTCTGCGGTTTTAGATAGTGGTACATCCAGCACTGTTTGTGAAACAAAATGGTATGAATGTTTTCTTGAAACATTTACAGATGCACAAAAGAAAAGAATAGTAAAAATAAAAGGATTGAGAACCTTTAAATTCGGCGATGGAAATAAACTGAACTCACTCTACAAGGTGATTCTACCATATGATATCGCTGATATTGAAGTCAGTATTATCACTGATGTTGTGAACTCTGACATTCCACTTCTCTTGAGTAAAGACGCCATGAAAAGGGCTGGAACTTGCCTCAATCTTGAAGATGACACTGTTACAATGTTGAAAAAGAAAATTCCATCGAACTGCATATCGTCTAAACCTATTGTTGGAAATTTTAATATGGTGTCGGTAACCAGTGAATCAAATTCTGGGATTTTTAAAAAGTCTTTGTATAAGCCAGCACCCAAGGAAAGAATCAAGGCCAAAAGTACAAACAGAAAGCCATTAGCGCAGAGTCAGCTTTTTGATCTCAATAATCCTAGATCAGCAAATATCTGCAAGAATGGGATGAAATCATTACTTACTCTAGAATGTAACTTTTTATCTCCTGATGTTCAAAGATGAGAAACAATTTGTACTCTAGGAAAAGCATCTATTTCTTGTAGACAATATGATGCTGAAGTTGATGACAAACTGAGTGAAACTATGAATGAGAAAGAGAACTGGAATTAAGAGAATTCGGTTGCAAAAGTTATTTGCCATACACAATATCCTGCAAAGAAGAAATTGCTTGGAAAAAGTCCAGGTTCAACCTGCAAGAAAAACCCTCATGTAATTGCTTCGGCTAAAGAAATAAAATCCAATTCTTCTTTCTTCAACAAAGATGCAAATACAACCTTGCTAAATGATATGAATGCCATACGGCTTCCTTTTGATTCCAGTGACAGTGAAGAAGATTCAAATAGTAAAAGAAAAAAAGATGCTTGAAGGAAAAGAAATTGCAGAGATCTCTTGGGTACCAACTAACACACAAATTGCCTACTCCTTGACAAAGAAAGGAGTGCCTTCATTTAAGATCCTGGGGTTCATGTCTGCGATGAAAGAATCCTCTGTTTAATGTTGCTACACTCTCCTATTTTCTTTTGCCAAACTTATGCCCTACAGAAATGAAAAGAAAAAGGGGGAAGAACTGTTAAGACATGAAGTTACCTCCCCTGATACTCTCAAAAAGAGAGGGCATTATTTGATGACCGTATGTAAATAAACGGCCTTATTGGTTGATGTGAGAATGTAAGAAGAAGGGTAATAAAAGGCGTCTCTACGTATGCTGAGTGTTATAGTCTGAGTTCTTTGTTTTTATAAATAAGGTGTTGCCTCTAATTTAAGTTGGAAACCTTGGAAATTAGCAAACCAGTTCCCATACATCAGCAGCAATATCTGTTCTACTGAAAGTGATTTCAACATACACATAGAGAAGGCATGAAACATTGTTGAGAGGTTACCAGTCAAATGGAAATCTGATTTCACTGATATCATAGATCAGGATTTCTTCCAAACAGTGGCTGTGTTAGTACTACCACATTGATACACCATCTGGAATCTTATAAAATGCATTGAGAAAAATGGGAACTACACAAGAATGCAACATGTTGTTTTGAACACATCCTGGAAGCAAAATAGCAGCTGCATGGCCATTTACTACTCCTGCCAAAAACCATCCAAGTAAAACAAAAAAGACATGCGAGATAATGTTGGAGAAGTAAGGTTGGACCCATAAGCTATATTCTCTCATGGACTCCTACACATGAACATACCAGTGTTGGTTGTCCAAGAAGGAGTTACATACATAAGCTTTGTGCAAACACTGAATGCAGTCTTGATGCCTGCCAAGAGTGATGGATGAAAAGAACAGATAGTGTGGGAATGTCTGGGAACTCTGTGTTATCAGCACAACTTGATGATATATAGTACATATAGATAGATCATTTAATTATACACATTGTGTGTATATATTCATTATATGTATAGGCATATATATAACGAATATTGAAAAAGATATATATATATATATATATATATATGAGAAAAGAGGGATAGAAGAGAGAGCTTGTGAAATGCCCATCATATGCCGCTACATACATTTATATCTTCATTTTTATAAGTATATAGATACTTTAATTTGTAAGATTATTATTTTCCCAAAAAGCCATGAAAAGTCTTGGCAAGTGTAAATTAAAATTTGGCTGGATCATCAGGTCTGAATATGCATATATTTACGCACTAGTAAACACACACACATACTCTCTCTCACATACACACACACACACGTACACAAATGCATGATTAGTATGTGACAATCTATATATATAAGTATATACATATATGTATTAAGTTAATAATTTTGGGGATGTAGTCTATATATCTAGCTTAAGGTAGATAGGAACTACATGTTGCATGCCTTGTTCAAACAAATATTGAAAGCAACAGCCCACAAAACAGAAACTGTATCACCACTTTCCTCCCATCTCACAAAATATCCATTTAAGACAAACAAGACATGCTAGAAACTGATGGAGAAGCAGGGATAAACTCATAAGCATTGTTCTCTTGTGGACTACTAAACATGGACACATTAGTGTTGGGTGAGCAGCAAAAATTTACATCCAGTAGCACTGTGCAGACACTGGATGCAGTGTTGAGGTCCTAATAAGAAACGTGTCATGTATATATATATATATATATATAAGAGGTTCATTCAATAAATAAGATAAATATTGCCTTAGGAGTTGGCAATGGGAAGCTCCATTTAAAGTTGTACCTTTTTAAAGAAAATCAATAGTCATGGTTTCTTTCATGTCTCAGAAAACTGTTTGTTTACTGACCACTATGCCCAGAACTTTTTCTTTACCAGAAAGTATGTTTCCACTATATTGACTGTCTTTTTGTCTCATAATGAAAAGCTATGTTTATCTAATTTTTAACATTTTTTTAGCAAAACATGCATTTCTTAATACCTCACTCATTCTTCTGTAAATTTCAGATGGTTTGCAATTCTCGGCCACCAAAAGTTTAATGACCGACCTCTGTCCAATTCGAAGAATTCTGTTTGATATGTCACCATTTTGAATATCATTAAAATTAAGTATTTTGTGAGATTAAAATATTTTTTATCAAAATGAATTCCAAACAATGCAGAGTTTGCATGTTTGGAAAAAATACTGAAAAAAAATTATTTTGTTTTTTTAAGAAATGCCCATATTTATTGAATGACCCTCGTATAGAGAGAGAGAGAACATGAAGGAGTGAATGAAATTGTGAGAGAAAGAATAAGTTTAATTTTGCCTGAATAAAGTAAAGGATTAAGTTAGATTAATTCCGAAAAGTATCTATTTTTAGAGCTAATATCTTTTGATAAAAATGATCACTATAAAATCTCTCTTGACAAATGTCTAGATTCCAAATAGAAGATACTGAACCCAAATCCATTGCTCAATACCCAAAACTTACATGATGTAAACAAGACTACTGCTAAAATGAGTCATGTAATCATAAATATTTTCATGCCATAAATTCAATTGAATCTGATAACTTCCTGTATTAGAAACAAATATTAAATTATGCACAGTACAAATCAGTTTAGCTTCTTTTATACCCAATTTGTTGTTGAGACGCCCATTAGACATTCTAGTGCTGGGGTCAGGAGTCTTCTTGAGTGCACAGATGGCTGGTCACTTTGATCTATGTACAGAAATCCTTTTTGACGGCATGAGTAGAAGTTGGTGGCAATAGATGAGGATTTGACTGTTCTTGCTTCTAAGTTGGATTGGATTGTTTTACTATAAGCATAAGTTTGCTTCATAGCTTCTAACAATCTGGGAATTGGTTGACCACTGTTTCTACTTTTTAAAAGGGTCTGCTATTATTTGGACTGAAGATATAGGTCTTCCATGACACTTTGTGATTTCTTTACTTGAATTCTATGGAATTAAGCACTCACCCTGTTTTATCTCTGCACAGAAGAGGTAATTTGTCATTTAGTGCTTTGCAGTTATAGAAAATTCAAGAATAAAATACAAACGCATTATCCTCATAACTTTAGGCCAACGAAGTTATAGTGCGTGTGTGTGTGTGTGTGTGTGTGTGTGTGTGTGTGTGAGTGGAACTGCACAAAGATGTTGTGAGCTGTTTTGAATATCCTGGAAGCAGTACCCTAGAAAACTGGTGCTGTATGTCCATTTACTTAGCATCTTACAAACCATTCAAGTAAGAGAACCAAGATATGCTGGGCACTGCTGTAGAAGTAAGGGAAAACTCATAAGAAATGTTCTCTGACAAATTCCCTCATATGGACACCTGAATGTTAACTGACCAGTAAAATCTTACATCTTTCAGCTCTATGCAGACACAAGATACCACCTTGAGGAATTACCAGGAGCAATGGCTGATAGGGGCAGATTGGAAAAGAGAATTAAGGCAATTCATGCTCGAGGCACACCTTGATCATGATCCTGATCATGATGATATGTATGTATATGATAAATGATATATATATATATATATATATAATAAAATCGTTCGGGGTAATTTTGGTAAATTCATCCACCAATTCCAACCTGAAACCAAGACACTTATCAGGCAATTTGAAAGGATTTTAATTAAATTATATAGACAAAATGTGTCTTTATTATTTAATCAAACCTGCTTAAATGAATGACTGCTGCCTAACTACACATATATGATATAAATAAACATACCAGATTACTATGTTACATATTAACCACAAATCTAAATATTTGATATCAAATTAAGAACCAGATCTGGTAATCAGCTAATTATTTTTTTCATTCACACTTCTTTGTTTTGAGGTTGTTCTTGTGTATTTATTATCACATATTCATATTATTATATCATTGGTACCATGGAAACCAGATTTGTAAAATATTACATTTTACTCTTCTTAAAAGAGATCATTTTTCCTTCCGCCCAATAATTTGCTGTATTATTACTATACCACACAGTTTTAACTTTAAGCAGGATGATACAGATTCAATATTTCATTTACCGATAAACTTGAATTCACACTGAATTTCAAAATTCTCTCTATGATGCTATGCAGCAATTTAATATTAGTACTGACTGTTTAGCCCTTTCCTTTACATTTATTTGTCAATGAAATATTGCTAATTTTGATATTCCACATTTCAGGAAAAATGGAACTTTTTCCCTATAAATTATTTCCTACTTTGAAATCTGTATCATACAGTTTCAATTTCATTTAGTACTTCCAGTATTATAAGAATATTTGTCTCTTTAATGATTTATTTCAAATTCCATCCATGCGGCTATTTTTCTAATATAATGCAGCAATTTGATTGATGCAAATAAGTTTTGGTATCATAGATTTAATGTAATCTTCCTAATCATTTTCTGGATTAGGGCAGTTTTTTCCTTTCCTATGTTTTTTTCATTCTTAATTCCATTCGTTTGGCATGTAGTTTTACTTTCTTTATAGCTGGGATTATTTGGTATTCAGAATTCATCTCATTGTCCATATAAGTTTCATCAGATGATTATATTCTACCTAATACATGAAACTTTAAAAAATGAAATTTCTGTGATTAGAAAGGATATTTTAATTTCTTTTAGGTTTTATCCTGCTCTACAGGCCAGTATTTGAGCACTTTTTGATTGAGCACACATTTTTAAACAATTTTTATCCACTTCTCTTCTCTCCCACTGACTCTCTTTCTCTCTCTCTCTCTCTCTCTCTCTTTATATCTATATCTCCCTCTCTCTCTCTCTATATATATATATATATATATATACATGAAGATTGGCTAAAATGGTCATATACTGATCAAGTTACTCTCATATAATGTGACCAAATGAGGTTTATTTTTCAACCTCGTCCTCTTTGCAGTCCATTAACATCTTTCATTGGCGTCACAGTTCTTGGACACCTTTGGTTTAAAAAGTCAGCAACATCATATGAATTTTTCAGCCCATTCTCACATACACATGCACACTCATATACATGTTCATATATATATGTAGCAAGAGAGAGAGAGAGAGAGAAAGAAAGAGAGAGAGAGAGAGAGAGAGAGAGAGAGAGAGAGAAATGAATATCTTCTTTATTATTTTCTTAGTCTTGTCCATGACAGAAAGATCTGAAAGACATGTTCAGGTATTGATGTGTTTAAAGTTTGCAGATACTTCACAGAACATTATTTGTTAATGAAACATTGAAATGAGAAATGTAGTTTCCTTCAACAGGAAACAAGAATAACCTTGCTGAATTAATAACAACATATTTCATTGGCTGTTCAAACTTAATAGAAACAATACCAAATGAAAAGACCTACAAAAATAAGAGTGCATGTAGAAATGTCCTTATTATATATTGATATGTGTGAAGATATAAGAGAAATGAAACTTTGACAGAGACACACATTTGTTCTGTGGAATGAAATATTCTTCTGTATTAGCAAGTAAGTTTAAGACAATGTATAGTTTATATAATTTTTAGAGTCATATTCAGTATGACACAATGTTCACTTATGAAGAAAACATCCTACAGGATTGTACTAGAGCTCGTCCCCAGGTCTAGGCTATTCTGCGAAGAGTAAAGCTGTGATTTACATACCCATTTCCTTTATACTGCTTTAGTAATGACATTTAATGATCATGACAAAAATATCTTGGTAGAGTTTGAGCTTGATGATTTTTATCATTAAGGGTTTTCGGACTATTGCCTTCATCTTTATTGTTATTTCCACAACATTTCGGCCGATATGTTCTCTCACCTTCTTCAGGTGTTTGTCAAACTAGGAAACCAACACAGAACTTCGAACTACATCCTTTATTGAATCCACGGGGGTCGCCTGTTCTGATTCCATTTACCATAACTGGGTACAAGTGTTAAGAATTCCTGTATTGTTACTTGCCTACAGTCAGGATTGAACCTGCAACCTCCAGATGATTAGGGAACCAATGCCTATAACCGTCACACTATGTGTCCTGCTGAAGACAGCCAGGGGACATATTGGCCAAAATGTTGTGGAAATGACATTAAAGATGAAGACAATAGTCCAAAAACCCTACATTATAAAAATCAAGAGATAATTGTTTGACAATATTAAATTTATGATTTAAGTTTTATCCACAGGAATAGTTCTGTCAATAGATTCATTGAAATACTAGAAATTATTTCAAAAATTTAATCATAAATATAGAAATAAAAATCAAGTATAATATTCTTTCAATTCCTTTATATATATATATATATATATATATATATATATATGCAAATTCGTGTGTATATATATATATATATATATATATATATATATATAATAACTGAAACAACAGTTGAATGAAACAGCAAGTAGTTCTTAAAATAAAAAAAATGCATTTGTTTTTAAATTCATTTTAATTACTTTGCTCTGTCTGTTGGATGTTGAGCACATTCTTCATATAATTAGTAATTGCTAACAAAATTATGCAACATAAGCTTCTATTGCTAAAAATAAGAATTATCCAACCCATGTATATATATATATATATATATATATATATATATATATATATATATATATATATATATATGTATATATATATATAGATAGATAGATAGATAGATAGATTAGAAATGGATCCAGTCTAATGACAAATCTCTGGTCCAGGCAATCCTTCTTGAAGTTAACTCAAAAATCAAAACTGGACAAAGATGCTCCAGCATCAAACCTCTGCTAACATGTGTATCTTTCAATGGGAAAAGTCTAAGAAAAGCTACTTTTAAAGATAATCTGTAGTTTCCATAGTCACTAGTGATCTTGTTATGTTTGACACTGGCTTTAGTTGTGTATACCCACCAATGAATAAGTGTATGTACAGATGTTTTACTACCTTATCATCTTACACACCTAGTATATTTTTCACCATTTGAATAAACAATTAATCAGAACATTTAAGTAATTTTGGTGGCAAAGACTGCTAACATTTGTCAAGATGTGGTAATCATCACAGATATATGTGTGTGTGTTCCCATAGATAGATAGATAAATAGATCTTTTTTACCTTTTTATGCATGTTTACTCTTTTGACCACCCCAATTTACATTTGCACCAAATTTTAGATGCAGCTAATTGGGAACATCTAGTATCTTTTGATACTGTCTTGTGTGGATTGCCTTTTTGAATGAGTTTTATTATCATTTCCATTGATTCAATTGACAGTTATTTTGCTGGTCCAATGTTTCCTTTTAATTAAGTGTGCCCAACCACTGTTGAGATCATCAAGAACTGTTTTTTAACTGTTGACCAATTTGAATATCTACACTCCTGCTGGAATTTGTTTAAGGAATGCAAATTATGAGATCTTTTCATAAATTTGTTCTTAATATTGGGTTATGGCTTGATGAAAATTATACCATTAAATTAATTAGCTAAATCTAATTTGTTTAAAGAATAGTTTATGAAGTCTGAATGTTTAGCAATTAAATAGAAATTGTTCTGCATCTTATCTGTTATTTATTCATTCAACACTAAATAAAAAACCTAAGAAGACATCTTTTAAATGTTCTAATTCCATAATTTTTTCCATGGGTAGCACTTACGAAATTATTCTGTCTCTGTAGACATATATATGTTAACAAATCTTCACAGCTCCAGGTTCTTTGATAAATGGATGAAAGCTTGTTTGCTTCCCAGAGCAGCCTGCTTTTATATACCAGGGTTGAAGCTAAAAGCTTTAGTGATTTCTTAAAGCTCTCATTGTAAAACCTTTTCTTGTATGTATGGGAGCACTTGTCATGTTCTTGCTTGCCAAAGAATAATTTCTTAAGTAAACACTATGAGGTATGTACGTTCTCCTCAACAAAGTTATAAACCCATCAGAATGATATGTAAGCCTTAGAAAGCTCCTTGGCAGGATTCCACAAACCAAGAATCTTATTAAATTTAGATCTGCTCAACAAACACACACACACACACACACACACACACACACACACACACACACACACACACACACATATATATATATATATATATTTGTATATATGTCTGTAATATTGATAGAAAATAAAACTGCTGCACTACAAAGAATGATGCTGATTTTAATCTGAGTATATAATATGTACAAGGTCTGAGTAACAATGATAAACTCATTGTTTGGAAAACTGTGCAATTATGTTGCTTGGTTGCTTGACATATATTATTTAAAACTGGAGTAATTTTTAAAAATCAAATTTAGATCTGCTCAAGACACACTTACACACAGCAAACAGTCCAGATTTAAATCCAGCTGGAAAACTATGTAATTTTTTTTTAAATGGTTCAAGCGAAGGTTCAGCCAACCAAAGAAGATCTGTCAACTGCCATTCAGGAAACTTGAAAACACTTATTGCTTTAAATTGGTAAAATCCATGCCTGAAAACATTAGGTGGTCTTAATGTAAGTATTAAATCTATTTTTTGTCTATGAATTCAAACGTTTTTTCAGTCAACATTGAGCAATTACATAATAAAAAATCATTAGTTATTTGTTTATTTACAACTAAATGAAAAGGTTTAGTGATTATCTTTTAAGTATGTTAATTCTATAATTTTCCCCAAGATTTGTATATATTCTGTGGTGGAATTAACCCAGGAAATCTATTTTAAGTCTAAGAATTAAGAAATTCAACATTTAAATCCACAACTACACTACAACAGCCTATAGCCATGCGCAATACCGAATTTAAAACAAAACTTTTCCTTCTGTCACTCATGCTCTTATATTGTGCGACAGGCTTCTGGGTGTTGTATGCTATTTGGTTATTTTAGTGGATGTGCATTCGTATTTTACTGGTATTGCTCTCTAAATTATTTCCACCACAAATACAACACAAAACTTTACAATCGCGTGAAAGAAATGGAATAGAACACAACGAACATTAAACAACAAACGATTTAATATGCATATAACAGAATATGAAAACAAATAAAATATATTATGTGTAAATGGCCTTTTGGAAAATAAAGTTTGGCAAGAAGAAAATACATTTGTTTAAAGGTGTGTGTTAACGGAGTCCGTAAATAAGTCGTTCTTACTTACATTAAGTTCATAGCGGGTTTTATGATTGTGGCGACAGCGTGTCGCATTGATGAAAGAAAGTTTGTCGGGTTTTTCTTTTGAATGTGATTCGCGGCCATCTGTAGCTAGGTCATGAATTTTAGTTGAGGAAGGAAAGGAATTTGCCAGACAGAGTATCGGCTACTGCTTTACTGGCTTAGTGGCTTGTGGTTTAGTCTTAGTCAATGGCTCCCTAACTCTGTGTTATTTATACCGTAATAGTGGATCAAAGAATCGTCCTAAAATTTTGGCGCGTAGACATTTATTGACCAATCAGATTTGTATTTTACTATTCTATTTTCGAGTCTAAATATTTTCGGTTAGTTGACTTCCGATCCTATTTTTCTAGAATGTTCTATTCTATGTTTTAGCTGGTTGGTTGAAAAATATAAAAATGTAACTTAAATGCTAATGCAGTTTTGATCCTAAATTTCTAGAATGTTCTATTCTATTTCTTTCACGCGATTGTAAAGTTTTGTGTTGTATTTGTGGTGGAAATAATTTAGAGAGCAATACCAGTAAAATACGAATGCACATCCACTGAAATAACCAAATAGCATACAACCCCCACAAATTGGTGACCTCGACGTGATTCGAACACGCAACCACACATAAAAACAAAAAAACAAAACGGCTCTCATTTTAAAAAAACAGCACACAAAAAAAATTATTACAACGCGTAAAGATGGAAAACAGCGGCATTGAACCCACAACAGCAACTATATCAGCCAGCATTCCCAGCTACATCCCAACTAACATATCAGTATGGTTTTCTCAGCTAAATGCACTTTTTAGCGCTAAAAAATCACATCGCAAACCTCAAAGTATGCATACGTCGTGGAAAAACTTCCCACCGACGTGACGGCAGAAGTGGTCGATTTGCTTGACCATATGCCTGAAGACAAACCATAGGATACGCTAAAGAACGCCATTATAAGACGTATGGGCACATCTGATGGGAAAACGTTACATGATCTATTTAACAATTTGACCCTTGAACATATGACACCCTCACAACTCTTGAGGAAAATGAAATTTCTGTTAGGAAGCAGCACCATGTCCGAAACAGTGTTAAAAAAAACTATGTACGGACAAACTCCACACTCATACAACACAGATACTCGCATCACTCCCTGAGGATTTAGACTGGGAGAGAGTATCGGAAATAGCTGATAAAATACACGACAATAACCAAAACCAGAACGTTTACGCCACATCATACAACCCCAACAGACTAGATTGACTTTGCATATACATTAAGGGATCCACGTGTTCAAATGTTGATACAACACTGATACCCTTTCTGAAGACTATGTAATCTTATATGAAGTTAGCTGGTTCTGTCAAAGCTATTACGTGGTATTTTGGCGTCACGTTATACCAATATAATCTCTCTATAATGGAACATCGAGTTCTAACAGTAATACATTTGATGGTATGATAGCATCTCTCCAAGATGATAGATAGGCACCTTGAAATCTAAGTTAGATACCCCAGTCCTCTGTATAGCTCACAAACGTCTTTCCACAGAATGCTATCACGGTGATTTCGACGGTGCTGGCAGTCTATTGAAGCGGCAACGATAGCCAGGTTTGTGCCAGTTTAGCAGTCAGTTAATGCTTTTATAATGGGTTATGTCCACCCCACCCTGATTGTCGCACACATCCAATGACTTTCTCATGGATTGGCTCCGGGTCAATGAAATGCCAAACTTCTCATTCTCTGACCACAATTCGAGCAGCTGCCTTCGAGACCTCAGAGCTGACCCATCTTACAATATATAATGCCCGCTTCACATTAGGATTCCCACTACATTAACGGATGGCTCGTATGCAGGTTGACTTCTGCTCTTCTATGGATACGGTGCACACCTGCTGTTTATTTCCTTGGTATCCAGCTATCGATGAGGAACTCTGGTGAACTGATCGGCTCGGTCGGCAAGGAATCTGATGCGTTCCACGTCAATCGTTAGCCCATGTCATGCCCCAGTTTCTTGATCGTGTTGAACCACGTCTTATTCACATTTCTGACGCGCCTTTGTGTGCACTTTAGTCTCTCTAAACAACGTATAAGAAACGCATCGATGCATACACACCGAGTCGGTCTTCAGGAGAAGCATAATCATCCTCCATTGCAATGCCAGGTTGATGCATCTCAACATCGCGTCGATCTCCACCAGGTTGATATACTTGTCTTCGGGTGCCGATCGCAGCCCTTATGCACCATCAACCGGAGATTAGTCGCTTTCCAAAGCGACACCGGTAAGCCAAAGAGCTTGTGTTAAACCTACACGGTGATTCTTACCTATCCACGCACCAATCACTTTGTGCCAGATTCTTCTGCAACAATAGTATAACGATATTCGTCAGCATCTGAATCAGGAGTGTGGGTCCTATGTTTTATCATCCCAACCAGTTGTCACAGATTTCGTGCCCAGTGATACCAATGTGGTGCGACGCGGAGCCAGCCACTCACTGGCAGATGTCCTATCAACTTCTCATATAGAGAAAATTTGCTCCGTCGTGTGAGTACGTTAGGCACCGTTGGAAGCTCACTCCCGCGACTCAATTGTTATTTATTCTATTTTTCGCAGACACGAAAACCCAGTACGTGAGTGTGATTCTTTAGCTGCACCGGATTCTTACATGTAAGTGCGAATTGCTGAAGTTGTACTCTTAAATGTATCACAGTTCATTCATTCTCGTTAACAAATGTCATCGATATACGAGGACGTAATCTTTTGAAAGGTCTTGTCCTGTGCGAACACGGCATTCACAATAGACTGCATGATAAGCAGTGCCATATTGAGCAAAAAAAAAAAAAAACTGCGGAAGCAAATTTGTGTTCTTTAATATTCACCGTTTGAAAGGTTTGTCATTATACACCTGCAAATAACCCCAACACGATGCAATAACATTTGATCCTCCCTGTCGACACTCCCTCAAATTTTGCGCACAGACATCTACATTAACTAAGTGAGCATCAACGTATTGTTTGAGCTTCCGATAATTTATTACCGGGTTCACCTTCTGTTTTTGTTGTTGTTGTTTTTGCATCACGGTCATCAGAGTGATCAGGTACTTGGGAGCCCTAATTTCATCTTTGGGGTATGGGAGCAACCAGCCGTCGACAATCCAGGTTCGTCGCTCGCGAGTGTAAAACTCACTGAGCTGCCTATTTCCCTGTC
Source organism: Sepioteuthis lessoniana (assembly GCA_963585895.1). Classification (NCBI taxonomy): domain Eukaryota; kingdom Metazoa; phylum Mollusca; class Cephalopoda; order Myopsida; family Loliginidae; genus Sepioteuthis; species Sepioteuthis lessoniana. The sequence continues at coordinate 30,570,479 of OY757924.1, forward strand.
TAGTTTTCTGGACAATTGCAGGGCATATGGCCTTCCGAGTCGCACTTATTGCAACGTATCCAGGGCGTCTGTCTTCCACTGTTCAGTTCTCTAGTATCCTTCGCAAAATTATTGGGACCGATGCGACGATGGCAGGTTAGGGTGTAATGTATTTCCCCGGTCGGAAGCTTCTTCGTTTTATCCCCTGTTGTTCGTACTGCTGCAACTGCTAGACCCTCTTCCATTACCTCGTCTTTCATGCTTGCTCGCGCTAGAGCCAATAGCTGGTCGATTGATAGTTCGTATATTCAAGTCGAAGCGCAAAGGAGATTTTTCATCTGGCCCAGTAATCCTCCTACAAATGCACATGCTAATCCACGGTCTCTCATTCTATCGAACAGTACTGAACGTTTCCGCAACTTGGCCAGAAGACATCAACTGATTCCACGCCTTTGAGCCGTCGTTCAGCGAATTGCTCATATGGCATGAACCAATCAGAGCCAAAAGCCGTATATAATGCGGATTTTCTCTGATCAAAATCCTCTCTTCTTCTTCTTCTTCTTCTTCTTCTTCTTCTTCTTCTTCTTCTTCTTCTTCTTCTTCTCAGCTGCTGGTAGACAGCAAACGTACCATCTATCAACCTTTAAGGGGATCATATATTCAGGATCTTTCACCCGGGCACATCTTACAGACAAGCTCAGCCATCTCATTCGACTCAATCACGATTGCTCCCGACACAGAGCCATCAAACTCAGGAATAAGTTTGTTTCAAACTTCTCGGTCATTTTTGCCGAAACAGCTTATGAAATTAACCTAGACAACTAATTTCAACTCAAATAATCAAGAATTCCAACACTGCAATCTGCTACTACACTACAGAAGACTTTCACAAACGAAGCACTCGCACAATACCGAGTTCAAAACCAAACTGTTTGTTCTGTAGCTCGTGTGCTTTTATTTAGTGACTGGGCTCGGTGAATTTCATACGCCTCAGCCTAATCTCGCTAATTCTCTTGGCTCCTAGATCATGTTAAATTATGGCTTTGGAACGGCCATATTTCTTTTGCTGAGTTACTCTTTTTGCTCGACAATCATATGCGAATTCGCTTCGTTACCGGAGGTGAGCTATCTTCTTATATATATATATATATATATATATAGAGAGAGAGAGAGAGAATACCTAAAAGAGCCAGGAACTACCTATCCGGGTTTCATTAAACGGATCTTCAGGATAATTCTGACGAAAGAGGTTAGCCCAAACGACATTTTATTATCAAAACCCCTCTTTAGGCAGAATTATCCCGAAGGTCTGTTAAGTGAAAACTGGGTAAGTAGTTTCTGGCTCTATTAGGTTTTTTTAGTTTTGCTCTACTTAGCGTATTGAGCACTTTTACGTATTAGCTTGGGTGACTCTGTCGGTGTTTTTTCCTTGTGGCTAGGCATAGCGGTTCTGATTGACTATTTTCAAGCAGTACGGATGTTTTTAGTCTTTTCTTTTTCATTAATTTTTTCCAGATATCGGTTAGTAATACATTTTTATTTACTAATTGCATTATCTGTTGTTGTTTTTTTCACAACGCCAATGTTATGGAAATAGTTTTAAAAACAAAAATAAAATAATATATATATATATATATATATATATATATCCAGAGAAGTCCACGTGGTTTCTGGGTAGATGTGCTGGACTGCAACATTGTATTAAACGAACACGAACTCCTGTCACGCTATTGCGTTCACTTTTGGACTAATACGCTTGGGAAAGGTATGAACTCCCTTTCCTCTCACTTATTTTTTGGATTAAATAGTACCGGCACTGTTATTCTAAAAAGATGGCACTGGTTTTAAATAAACCACGAAAGTTGATATACCATAAAACAAAGAAATCAAACCAAACCATATTTATTCAACCCCTCCACACGAGCAGAATGCGACACAAGGTCAATTTTCAAGCGGAGTGTAACACGTTTGAATTCAGAGTTTTTCTTCTACACTGGTTGCCATTAAAAGGTTAAAGACCCCAGTTTGATTTAACTCGTTACCCTTGGCAGGAGTAAAAATAGTAGGATTCATGAATTCCCAAATGGTATTAGCGCTATGTGAAATGTAAACAGCCTAATCAAGTTTTTAATTATGTTGAAAAATCCGGCTCGCACGAAATGAAATATAAACTATACATACTCACAGACAGAAACAAGTACACACACAGTAAAAAAGTTACTGTCAGTTGAATTCTAAACCATGTTAACAAAAAAATATCTATAATGTATCAACTATACACACAGAGAGACATACATACGCGTACACATACACACAAACACACACAACAAACCAGAGTAAGACATAAAAAGCTTTAGAACATATCAAATATCATAGACTAATTGGGGAAAAAATAAAAAAAGCACATACAAGGGAGAACAGGAAACACACTCTGAGAAAGAGAAAGGAAAAAAGAAAAAGAAAGATAAAACCAACTCCTACGAGAAATCTATCACGAAATTAAAAGAAACAAGCAGCCAATCGAAACAGTGACCACTATATAGACTTAATACCACGCCTGAAAAAAAGCATTAAAGGTTCTCTGAAGAAAGCAACATGATGGAAACGTATGTAAGAACTAAATTCTTTAAAAAGATAAAATTAGTGGACCAATTCATTTTGTAATATTTACTTTTTTCTTTTTGAACCAACAAAAAAGATATTGATGGAAACATTCTGTGTTCTGATACGGATGTTAACATGGGTACAGCGTCTGAGAAACATTGATACATTCATTATTTTGTATGCATGAATGAATTTAGGTAAATGCTGCACTGAGCTTGACAGGATATTTTGACTGGTTGGTTGCTTGGTTTGATGGCATCTCAATCCTTGTTAGGTAATGGCATATGAACGTTGAAATGTTTTGAAATGCTAAATCTTTCTATTTTTACAAGTAATTCTACTACTTCAATTAACTGATGACAATCATTTGTAAACGAGTAGCTATTCTAAATTCAAATGATTTATATAATTATACATGTATAAGGTTTCAAATATTCCTATCAAATATGAATAATTTTCAATAATTTGGCCCATAGATAGAAATTTAAAAGCTGCTACCACTTGGTATTAGAGAGGACCTGGTATTATTCACAATGATAGGATGACTCCACAATACTAAGAGCTTCAAGATTAGAACCTGTGTACCAGACATAGTTATACCCAGAAGACTATTTTCGATGGAGTAGGTCTTACCATATTACAAAAGATGTGGTCGGTCTCTGCCAACAAAGAAATGTACAAATGTTGATTTGTACACGTGATCAATCACTAATCATCTATATTATCCACTCACTGAATTACAAGTAATTTTAGATATACATTCTGAGTGTTGTAATTGGATTTGACAGTATATATTTAGCAAAGGCTCCTTTTTCAATAGCTACTATATTGAGGTATAGGAGAGGATGCTATTTCTTGCCCTGGATTGCTCCACTTTACCCTTGATACGTATCTTATAAGCAAGCGTTAAGCAAGGAGGTATCAAGTACCATTTTTTGAATCTTTGGTATGACTCAACCTGGGATTGAATTTTTTTTTTTACATTTAAGCTATCAGAAATTACAATTAAGTAATTTTAAAGCATAGTTAAAGATAGAAAAACATTACATCATTTTTAAGTCCATTTTGAATATAACTTCTCTAATAGAGAAATTCAAAATTTTATTAATATCATTTTATTTGATTTTTAATAGTCTAAATGAGTGTCAGTCATTACAATAAATGAAATATGATTTCAGTTACAGTGTAAATTTTAAACTAAAACAAACTTTCATCATTGTTAAATAATCAACTGAACAAGACAGACCACAAAAGAAAATGTCTTGTTTTTTTCGGTTATTTTTACTTCTTTCCTGCAGCCTGATTTAATCATTTAAACATCTCATCAATTTTCTATGTGTACTTGAACTTGAGGTTACATGATTTCGTCTTTCAGTGCTTTGCACCTGAGCAATTTCAAGAATGGTTTATGAGTAATAAAAATTAAAACTAATTTAAATAAGGGATAAATTATCACAGTGAGTGATTTATGGGTTGATAGTTATTGCGAACAATGACTTACATTATAACAATAGATTTATATTCAGTAGCCATAATCTATGGCAATTGAAAGAAAGAACAGTAAATCTCATTTAATTTTGTGACTTGTTATTACAAAAGTCATTTTCTTTCTCAGACTAAAAGTTGCTTAGCTTTGAAAGTTGGACAATAAAATGATTGGCCGAGATAATTAACAGTAATTCAGAGATGGAAAATTTCAAGAAGCTCAATTATTACTTGCAAAATAATAAGTCTTAGAAAATCAATCAATATATATATATATATATATATATATACAAAGGCATACATATTTATTGTTTATATATATTTGTAATTACTGAAAATATATATATATATATATTTATATATATATATATATATATATGTGTGTGTGTGTGTGTGTGCATGTGTGTGTGTGTGTGTGTGTTTTTGAGTGTGAATGTGTGAGTGTGTGAAAGAGTCTTATTGATGTGCCCTTGTATATATAGACATGCATAGATAGTATATATATATATATATATATATATAATAGTAATTACAGACACAAACACACACACACATACATATATATATATACATGCATATATACTTACCTGAATGTATGCATGCATCCATGTATGAATTTTGGTAAATGATGCACAGATGTTATAGTGCATACATTTGTATTTATATTTATGTATATAAAAACCTGACATTATATATATATATATATATATATATGCATATTCTTATATATATATATATATATATATATATATAAGAATATGCATATATATATATATATATATATATATATATATATATATATATATAAATGCACATTTTTTTGTCTGTGTGAGAATGTGTATCATTTTATTCACTCTTTATCTTAATGATAGATTGATGTAAATGAATATAGGAGTTGAATAATATAAAATAGACCTCGGGGTAATTCATCAATATTTCTAGACATAAAATATCATTAAGTAACTTTGATAAAATTAATTTCTATTCACAGAGATGCTCCAGCCAACATGATATCTTTCAGGTCTTTGCTTAACAGCCTGCAGCTTCCTTATCACTGGTAAAGTTTTGACAATATTGATTTTTTTTTATTGCATACATAAACTGGAATAAATTATCAGATGGCCTAATTAGTGTACCTTTGTAAAATTTCTTTGGGGCATTGGAGTATATTTCAAATTAAAATGATCATAGGAAATGAAAAGAGTATAACTGAAAGTATTATTTATGAAATCATTTTTGAAGTAATTTATCAATCAGATTAATGTCTTAAATGAAACTTATAAAATTGGAGGCTAAATTGAAAAAGAAAGTGTAACTGAAACACAAAATTAATAGTCAGGATCAAACAAAATATATCCTAATATTTACCAAATGAGAAAAGCAGTTTTTTTGGGTTTTTTTCCTGACAAGCAGTCCACTTTAAACTTTCGGGTTTGAATTAGAGTTTGATAAAATGTCCAGAAATACCACTTTTTTACACAAGAACAATGTAGCACCTGAAATCTTTCTTTCAGGTAATGTTCTTCTACTAAAACAAATATTAACTACTTTTAACACTTGATACTATTGGAATCCTCAGTCCATAAAGAATGTTCTGAATAGATTTGAACTGACAAAGACATTTTTTTCAAATTTCAAAGTCAGTTATTTTCAAAGAATTATTTCAATGAAACAGCCACCTTTCACCAACTACTGAAACAGATGCCTGGCTGTGTGACCTACAAAAAGAGTCAACCAGAAGAACTCTCACATAAGGTTCAATAAATGGTCACATTAGAACTGGTTATTTTTCGAAAGAGTCATTCAGTATAAAAATAGCGGAGAAATCTACACCTGCTGTTAGTCAGTCCAAAATTTAGTCAGTTGTTTCCATGTATAAAACATTTCCATCTAACTCATATTCAATTTTGGACAACCCAGACAAAATGAAAATCATGATTCTCATGAAATCAAGTAATAAGCAAGTTTGTCTATAACTAAAAAAGACAAACATACAAAAGACTTTCATTGTAAGGATTCTTACACTCATCTCTCATATACTCATATATGCATATGAAAAAATTTCCACTGAATATCATAGATATTACTTTTTAAACTTTGTTAAATTTGTTTCCAAACAAATTTCTGATTGTTGTTACTGCAAGCATTTGTGTTTCAATTTTATTTCATGTCATTTGTACATTTTTGGTATTCCTTATTTTCATTCTCTCTCTTTCTCTCTCTTTCTCTCTCTCTCTCTTTCTCTCTCTCTCTCTCTCTCTCTCTCTCTCTCTCCAAGAAGACAGGAAAGGGAAATTTCCCTTCCCTCAAATTACAAAGACAAAATAACCTAGTCAATAATAATCAAGATATAGGGCTGAGATTAGCTGCTTTAGATTTACCGTTTTACTAGTTATGACTTTTTTAAAAGTAAAAATATTGGAATAAAATAGATTTTTCCTTCTTCTTACACTTCATTTGATATTTTTAAAAAAATACTGAGAACAAGATAATTGTGATGGAACAATGTTGTAGTTCTCATGTACTTTTAATTGTAATCTAAATCCAAATCACAATCTTAAACTTGACCATAATCCTAAATCTGCTTTCGCTAGTTAATTATTATTAATCATTAGTTACATATTATCAACAGGTAATATGACTGGAGCATGATGATGATGATGATGATATATGTAAGTAAGTAAAGCTGGCGACCATAGCCAAAGACAACCCAAAGGCTCCCTTTTCAATAGCTACTACACCATGGTGTAGGAGAGGGGGCTACTCCTTCCCCCGGATTTCTCAACTTTACCCTTGATACGTACCTTATAATACTGAGTGTTAAGTAAGGCAGCATCAAATACCATTTTTTGTGTCTTGGTTATGACTCGACCAGGGATTGAACCCTGGTCTTCAGAGCCATTGGCAAACACTTTATCCACTAGGCCAATGAGTTGGTTGATATATATATATATAATAATAACATACTGAATATTCAAGAGTCTACGTCAATTTTAAATGGCCGTACGAAAAAAGTCAAGAAAACTTATTGTATGAAACTCATATATATATATATATATATATATATACGAGGTTCATACAATAAGTTTCTAGACTTTTTTCGTACAGCCATTTAAAATTGAAGTAGACTCTTGAAAATTCATTATGTTATTGCTATACATCTTATGAGATGGATGACCAATTTTTATGATTTCGGGTTCAAATGAACAGCTACAGCTGAAATTAGAACACTCCCTACAAAAGACTGATTGTCACAGTTAGGGAATTTCAAAAATGCAATCTGACACTTTAGAAGAACGATAAGCTATAAAATTCTGTTTTAAACTTGGAAAAAATGCCACAGAAACATATGGAATGCTTCAGACTGCTTTTGGAGCATCTGGCATGAATCGAGCATCAGTTTTTGAGTGGCATAAGAGATTCAAGGAAGGCAGGGAGTGTGTGAGAGATGATGAGAGGTGTGGGAGGAGTAAGAAAGTCAAAACACCACAGTTGATTGGCCAAAGGGTTAGGGTTAGGGTTACTATGTTGAGGTTTTAAGGGAGTTTAGACAGAAATTCCGTCGGAAAAGGCCAGCACTATTCAAATCAGGTCTGTAGCATTTCCACCAGGACAATACACCAGTCCACAACTCCATCCTTGTCACAGACTATTTGACCAAGATGGGCATCGAGACAGTTCCTCAGCCTCCCTATAGTCCAGACCTTGCTCCCTATGACTTTTGCTTATTCCCTAAGCTCAGAGGCTGTCGTTATGAGACAATTGAGGAGATGAAAGAGGCTGTGTCGAAGGTCATTGACACACTCAGACAAGAGGACTTCCATGGGGCCTTCCAGATGTTGTTGGAACAGTACAACAAGAGCATTGCAGCTGGAGGAGATTACTTCAAAGGGCACTAGAGTTTTATGTGTGTACTATCAATAAAGGTGCCCATGCGAAAAAAGTCTGAAAACTTGTCGTATGCACCTCGTATATATATTTATACTGAAAAACATACTCTTCCGCTGATATATATATATATATATATATACTGAAAAACACACTCTTCTACTGATATATATATAAGTATATATATATATGTATGTATGTGTGTACGTATGTATTCGTATAAAATAGATATATATGTATATAGATGTATGTATATCCGTATTTACCAACCCCTCCGTTTGGGCAGGATATAACACAAGGTCAATTTTTAAGCGGAGTTAAACAGGTTTGAATACAGAGTTTTCCTTCTCCTAGACTAGCTGTCTCAACAAGGCTGAAGAACCCAGTCTGCCCAACTATTTACCCAAAACTGGAGGGAGAATAATTGGATTCATACCTTTCCCAAGGGTATATACATATATAAATACAGTTGTGCATATATAAATATAGATATATGTGTCTTTGTGTGTGTGCCTGTGTGCATGTGTTCATGTGCCGGTCAGTGGGCAAGTTTGCTGCTAGGAGTTTGAAAGACTGTATTTTATATATATGGACAAAATACCTAAAATGTATCTTGTTTAGTCACATATTCATTCTATTCCTCCTCCTTCCTCTCCCTCTCTCTCTCTCTGTATATATATATATGAATGTATGTGCATACACAATCATATATTTACACATTCACACACACACACACACACACATATTTATGCATATATCATATATATATATATATGTATGCATATATTTTTTATATAATCTGAGAAGTAAATCCAAGAGTAGGAGAATCCACATTGAGTGCACAATGTCAATGTCTATTGATGTATAATTAATTTGGGATTAAGAATACATCAACACTTAATGAGCGGAGCTAAAAAACATTTTTATATAAAAGCAAAAAGAAAAAAATTTACTTCCTTCGTGTCAATATAAATTTATTTCTGGTTGTTAAAACCATCATATATATATATATATATATATATATATGCACACACACACATGCATGTTCATATACTTATGGGAGTATAAATATATGTATAAATATATATATATTTTTATGATAAATATGTATATGTATAGATATATGTCTACATGTCTATTTGTATCTATATATGCATATATACAGGGTGGAACGATAAAATTGTCGCCCTACAAAAGACGATATGAATCCATTTCCGTTTAATGAAAACCGGTTTTCTTTTTTTGTTGCAGACCATCTACTAGTTGGCCAGTTGTGTACAAATCCCAAGAGCGATAGGAGCCTTCTATCATGTCTGAAAGTGACACAATGTTCAACAAGCGAGATCGGAGATGCGCTGCTGTAAAAACTCATGCTCTCTAACAATCCAACTTAAAACAACAGGACCATTGCCAGCACCCTCAAAATGCAAATCCGGACGGTTTAACACTTGAGGGCACAGTTCAACGCATCGGACAACCCTTCGGACGGCTACGGTTATGGTCCTGTGTATGGGTTTAAGTGTGGGCCACATCATGCTACCTCACATCTTCAAAGTCGGTTTTAAAGTCAACACCAAAGTGTACCTAGATGTACTGAAGAGTGTGATGCTCCCCTGGTGCAATCAGGTGGCCGGTGGTAGACCCTGGGTGTGGCAGCAGGACTCAGCGCCGGCCCACAAGTCCAAAGAGACCCAGGCTTGGCTTCAGAAGGAGTGCTAAGACTTTGTACCCTTCTCTCACAGGCCCCCTCCTCTCCCGACCTGAACCCGGTGGACTATTTCGTTTGATCATACGTCGAGAACATCACCAACATGACCTCCCACAACACCAAAGCCAGCCTGATCGCTGCTATCCGCCGAGAATTCGCCAAGCTCCCGCTGGCGCTTATGGAAAAGGCATACTTCCAGTTCCGGATCCGTATCGAGGCGGTGATTGAGGCTGAAGGTTGCTACATTGAATAGATGTCAGCTTTACTATATAATCAAGTTACCTGAATTGATTTTTCCAATAAAAATTTTAAAATAAAGCTGTAGTGTTGTTTTCTTTAGAACGACAATTTTATCGTTCCACCTTGTATATTGTAGCTATCATACAATGACTGATGTTTATACAGCAGCATTGCTTCCAACAAAGCCTTCATCAGATGATGACTCTGGTTTCAGTAACTCACTATACCATCAGACTTTGTTGGATTGACGTAACTCTAAAATTATCCTAGTGGTTGAGTTGATAATGAAACCTTGGCATCCGAACTCAGTTGGAAATACATTGATTATCCAGCCTTTTCTAACACATTGTTCTCACAGATCCTCATATTTTCCTGACCTCCACTGATGTACTGCCGAAATTTTCTTCAAAAGTTAACTCAATAACAAAAACTTTTTTTTTTTAAATTTGACGGACCAAATGAAAATATCTGGAACGGGGTCGTTAATGCTATTTCTGTTTAAAATACAAAATGACGTTCTAAATCAGTCGCGACGTGCCAGGCCGTGCTGCAATCGAGCAATGATTATCTGTGTTTATTTTTACGCGAAAGTTTTGAAATATGTCCTTCTTAAATGAAATGAATTGCTCTATTGGTTATATTATTTAGATCTTTATTGACAGTCTCAGAACATGTCTTCGCAGCCTCATCAAAAATCTCCAGGACTTCATTATGTCTCCACATGTAGCTTCTTTGAGCATACTCGCATGCAGTGAGAATATGTTTGGGGCCGGAAATTTTCCCACATGATCTGCATCGGTTGGATGTATTTAACCCCCAAACATGAAGGTTGACTGGTGTTGGTAAAATGTCGTAGACTGCCTTTATAAGGAAACTCAATTTTGGGGGTTCCATGTGCTTAAGGTCACCTCGTGTGAAAGCTCGGTCTTTTGCACTCTCCCACTCGATCCATGCGCCCTGTTTCCTATGTCATATAACTGTAGCAATACGTGTGACATCTTCAAGATGATAAATTTCTTCCCAAACCATTTTTCTTTTGTTTATTGTGGATTCCTTGTACCACCAACGCTGTGGATGAAAGCCTAGACCTGCTCTTCCATTTGCTACAATGCTAATTATTTCTTTCATCTTAAGTGCCGATTCTGCACTCTCTACTGCTATTTTCACCTTCAATTTCCAACCGGTTATTACAGAAGGCTGGGCGTTTTCCACTAGTGGGTCCTGAGAGTCTTGCAGGATCTGGAAAAGTTACGCTTAACTTAATTAAAATTCCTCAGCAAGTAACAACATCAAAAGTTTTAGCTTCATTGATGAACTGTATAGTACCACATTTGTTAAGGAGTTAAGTACTCCCAACCTTTTTTTCCTATATTTACAGATTTACCGCTCCATTATTTCAACTTTTGCAATTTATACCTCATATATTTGCATTGGCCATGATAATTTCGATAGTAATAAAAAATAATTACACCAAACTTTATCTTTGTTCAGGTCACATTTATCAATGAAGTGTAATCCATCTTTCAGCAGTTTGCTTAGGTCCTGCCAACGATGTCAATCAGTAAGTGGTTGAGAGTAACAGCAACCGATGCTCTTAACGCTTTCTTTCGCGGATTGTGGGGATTTTAGTCCCATCAACAGAGAACATCATCTCTCGGCAGTTTTCTTTAATTATTGAAAAACTGCAGGATTTTGAAGGTTCTAGTTTCATTATAGTCCATTTGAAGAGCTCCAGTAGGCGGTTTAACAGTTGTTCCATGTATGATCTGGATTCTGTGACTAGAGTGACATCAACCATAAAAGCCTTCATAGAAAGACCGCTTATTTCAAAGGTGTTGACTTCAGTACTATACAAAATTATCTCCCTTTAAAAAATGAAAAGTAATGGAGAGATAACACATCCCATCTTGATGCCAATATTCAACTTTTGCCAGTTAGTTGAATATTTATAAATAGAAAACTTCACATAGGTACATTTAAAGTACGCTGATATGAGGTTTTTAATGTCCTCTGGAATCCAAAAGAACTCCATTGCTTTCTCAAGTAGTTGGTGTATTAATGAGCCATATGCGTTTTCTAGATCTGACCAAATGACGTGAAGTTCGGCTGATTTATTATTTTGGGCCGTTTTTATTTGGTCCCACAACATAGAAAACCAGGAATTTCAGCCTTTTGTATTGATGTATTGACATACCCATTGTTTATCACCAATCTCGTCATCCTCTTCGCAATGACACTGAAAAAGATCTTACCTTCTACGTTCAGTAAGGAAATTGGTCGAAACTGGTCTAGTTTCCAGGAGTCGTTTGATATGTTGATTCCATCAGTTAACCTCCTACTCTCTGCAATAAATTTATTTCTATGAGCTCCTCGTAAAAGATTCCAAAGGAGTGCTAATATTTTAGGGTATCTTTTGTAGAGTTTATATGAAATTCCATTTATCCCCGTTGAGCTCTTAGCTTTTTTCTGACGAAGTCTTTTTCTACACCAAGTTTCAAAAGTGAATCGTCAAATTTTTCTTCCGGAAGTTGTGGACAATTGGTTTCACTGAGATGCCCCAGAGGAAAGTCAGCAAGTGGGTCGGTATATTTTTTCTGAAGGTGCACTTCCAAATCCTCTTTCGGTATATTGAGGACCCTATTTCCCACCCACCGTGAACAATTTCTTGGCGAATGTAAACGTGATTTTTCGAAATTACGCCTAGCCTTTCGTTTTTCTTGTCACTGCTTCTTTGCATTCTCCGCTCTTGCAATGACGAGTATCCTTTCCTTTACTTCAGACTATTTGTTTTTTTGTTTTTTTTCCGACCCCCAGTCATCTGGCATTTCCCAAATTCGCTTCATAAGAAGCTTTTGCTCTACTCTAAAACGACCCCTCTCTCTCTCTCTCTCTCTCTCTCTCTCTCTCCTATTTGGTGTTCGTATGGTTTTTCCTTTCTGGACATCTGCAGTACCAAAGTGATCAAGGGACATGTATAATTTTAGTGAAAGAATGCAATTTCACTCAGAGAGATCCCTTCAAGCTGTTTCAGAAAATAAAAGACAACTATTCATCGAGGGCCTTCCATCTATCGTCATTTGCTTGAGGCCAATCAATGTGAATTGCATTCTCTTTCACACTAGGTGCGGTTGGTTAACAAACAAAGTGACCCTGAGTACTGTGGTAATTTTCCTGACTCTGGTTCCCTTTCATTCATTGATTTATCTCTGACTGAGATTTACATTGTTGTTGACTTCGGTGTCCCACTTTTGTGTGGTGGATTCGCATTCCCTTGATGCTTGCAAAACTGCGTCTGCAACAGCATTGTATGTCTGTAGACAGTCCAAGTTTGTTACCTGAATTAGTCAGTGTGATGATCTCATTCTTCCACTGCCTTTTGGGTCATCATGGGGGCATATCTCTACATTTTGTGACATAGTTATAAGATTGTGGTGTTGTCGTATTATGAATCGTAACAGAATCTACATGGTCTGCACAATGTAATTTGGTCTATTTAACCCTCGTCACTCCTCGCGGTGGTCTTTCCCAACCGTCACAAGTTTTTCCTAGTGTCATCCAATTTTTTCCAGAGATCTTTGGTAGTAGGTATCATACAATGATTGATATTTATACAGCATACTGATGTACCTAGTCGAAATTTTCTTCAAAATAAATATACAAGTATAAATATACATCATATAAATTTACATGATTTGGTATATATATATATATATATATTTGAATATGCATATTTATATATACCTATACAAAGGTATATATCTATATGCATATATATATATATATATATATATATTCAAATATGTATATAAGTATGCGAATATGTGGATATGTGTAATTGTATGTATATATGTATATATTAATATGTATATATGCATATATATGTATGTATATATTTAGATATGTATATATGTATATATATAAGTGTAAATATTTTGGTATATATATATATATATATAGAGAGAGAGAGAGAGTGAAAGAGTGAAAAAAAAGAAAGAGAGAAAAAAAAGATTTTGCTTGATAGGTTCAGTAGACTCATACATATGTTTGTGTGTGTGTGTGTGAGATATAGAGAGAGAAAGAGCATTCAGTGATGTATATGGCTTTCTTTCAATGTCTGGCGTGGCTATATCTGGTTTTATTGCTTCATATCTTAATGCTCTCTGTCAATCAAGTTTTTGATTTGTTTATTTCATTTTTATTTTATCAAAATCTTATTTCAAAAGAACCAAAACCATCAACAACAATAACAATAAAATCAACAACAAAAGAGTTAAAAAATGTGTCTGGCAATGATTGGACTGAAGAAAATCACTTTAAAATCAGTTAATGTTTTCTAAATAGGCATAAGCAGCAGCTACCTTTCTCTATTTTTCTAAATATACGCAGAGGGCCAAAAGTTGAACAAAAAGACTGGCAAATGGAAAAAGCATATTGATTAGAAAGAAGAAAATTTGAAAAAAGAAAACAGAATTAATTTCTCTTCTACATCTTAAATTAATTTCTTGCTATTTCTTGTATCTATTAATAAACACAAAAGTCAATGAACAATTTAGAAATAATTTCTTCTCCCCAATTTTCTCCTTTCTTTCTGTCTCACTTTAAAAGATCTTAGAATTTAGAGTGAATTGGTTTGTTTTTTATGGTTGGATGGTCAGTTTTGAAACACATCAGCCTTCTTGATCTATTTAATGCCGAAGTCAGTCTTTTTATAGAGCAAACAATTATATCATTTCAAGTTACTAATAATAATTTGTAAAAAATATAGCTTCAAATAACTTTTTTCATACAATTAATTTGTATAGTTGTTTACAATCAAGTATTCTTACTTAAGATTAATAATTTTCTAATACATATATTTAACCCATAACTAGAGACATAAAATATACAACCATTCCTAGTTAGGGTGGATTCTGAAATGATAGAAATGAAGAAGTGACTTCACCCACCCCAGGATTCCAGAACTGGAATCTTACAACTGAGAGCAATTTAATGTCATTCTCAGAACACCCATTTTTGTTGGGGTGTGGATCTGAGCCCACTGCAGAAGAAACAGTGGGCATATTCTATCCCTTCATACCACAGAAAATAATAAATTGTAGGTCAATGTAATTCATGTATTAATCTAACCTCTCCACCTTGGATAGGATATGACAAAAAACCAATTTCTTTAGTGGAGTACAGCTGGTTTGAATTCTGTTTTCCTTCTAGTTGTACAAAGAAAGCAAAAGAATTCAGTATGCCCTACTATTTACCCATTCCTAGAAAGAGAATAGATGGATTTATGCCTTTCTCAAAATTACAGCAGGATTTGAACTAAGGTTGCCAGTTCCATTTCCTGTGATGATAAACATTATGATGAGTGCTTCTCCCAGATTTCAGTTATTGATTATGTTTCTACTAGGACTAAATCAAGCTACTATCATTGTTGTTGTTTTTATATTTTTACTCACGGTGCTTATATATTGGCATGCAATGTGAGCACCACCAATCTACCATAGGGGGAAAATATAGATTTAAGTTCATTGAATAATACAATCATGAATTGTTATGAGAAACTATTTTTTTGTCTTTTCTTATTAAATATCTTTATAGTTTCTTCTGAGCACTGCACATCTCTGCAGCTAGTTGTATTATGATATACTACTGGATAGATGATTGGATAATGGTAAATTGATCGAAATAAAAGCCAAATTGTAAGGGGTATTCTCCAAGTGCCCATTATATGTTAATGTCAGGATGTTTATAAATTCATTTGTATATATTAATATTTTAAGAGATTAAATTTATTCATGAAAAAGTTTTAAAGAAAAATTAGGGAAATTATTTTATAAATCAATCAATTTCTTCTTCATCTGGTTTTATATAATTTATCCAAATTATCATTTCGATGTATTTCCTCTCTATATATAAACTATATCCAGTTCTGAATCTATAGAAACTTTGGAATCATCCCTTCATTACCATTACTCCTAGTTTGAACCTGAATCAGAGTGGTTGTACCTGTTAACGTTCTATGTCTTGGTCAAATAGATCTGTTGAGAAAAACTTTTAACTGTTTTTATATATTGCTGCTTAAAACACTGATATTGTAACTATGGAGTGTCTGTATATTAAAAATTTTTGAACTGCATTCACTTACTTGTAAATTATTTATATTAAATAGCAGTGCTTGAAACTATATAATTGCATTAGAGAGGAATAATTAATTGAATGTATATTATTTTTAGCAACTTTCTATCCAATATAAAGTTAATTGTAACCTTGTACCTGTTTGTAAAATAATAAAGATAAAACATTTGAATCCACATAACTGTGTGCTAATTATTTATATTAAGAACTGTTTACAAATGATTGTTATTAAATAGGTATATTTACTTTAAACTATATCTTTGTCAAAAAATAACTTAGCATAACGTCTTCAAGGGATGAGATATTGTAAAACCAATCAATCAGCCAACCAATTATTTAGAAACTAAAATTATTTACTTTTTTATATAGATAAATTTCTGAATAAACATGTGAGTGATACTCACATCCATAAGTTCAGCTAAGTAATACACCCTAATATATCACTATGTGTTAACAATATTATTAGCCGCTGAAATCATTATTATTCTATAATTATTTGAACAATAAGGTTCATGCAAAAGTTAACATTATCATATCTGCATAATGTTAGGGAAATCACATAACTGTCTTTGAAGTTACATTCAGCTGTTTATTACTTGCATGCATATAATCTTGAAGAACAGTTTGCTGAAAAGCGATAATTTTTACTTCCTTTAGACTGGTTACAAAATGTACACTAAGCTCCATTTATCGATTTGTGGAAGCTAGGCAATGGACAAGTAAAGTTAATGGTAAAAATACAGTAGGTGCAAGCATGTATAAGTAATGGTTTATAAGATCAAAGAACTGTCTGGAAGGCTTCAGAACTTAAAAATATATATTAAGTAGAAGAAGTTTTGCATAATGGACGGTTTTGTTTTCCTTTCACAGAAAGCGGATTTGTTCATAGTTTGAATGTCCATCACTTACAAACATGTAGTATCTAGTTTTACAAAGTCTTCCTGAAACTTATTTGTGGGTATGCTTTCTGCCATCATTTTGGAGTGGAACATTTTTCTATTTAGATTGTTGCATTCACTTTATGACCCTACCCCAAGAGTTTGATCCCCCCAAGAGGCATTCTAAATGCTTAGTCACTGTAAATAACTGATCCATTCTGTTTACTCATTCTTTCTCTTCCTTCTTGATCAACCAGCAGGAGGATCTATGAACTTTGCTCATGAATCACAATTTCCATGACATTGGGGTCAAAAAACTGCGATAAGCTTCCGAACATGATAGTCCATTATATCTAACATGCAATTAACATTATGTGGTCATTAGGTCCAAGATTTTATTTTTTTATGATGGTTTAGTGGAAAAGTGATATAAGATGAACATGGTGATATGATGGAGGTGCTGCTCTGTTGTAAGAATCCTAAGGATCAGGTTTGCCTTGTATAAAGGAATATATAAAAGGAAACATTTATAATTGTATAATGTGAAGAGAGATTTTAAGCAAATCATTTGGTAAAAAGTGCTGTAATTACTTGGAAATAGATTGATAGTCTGGTTGACAGATATGAATATGCGGAGATAATTAAGTAAAGAGACAAAAATACAGATATGTACAGATTGAGATAAATAAATAGAGAAACAGACCAATGGACAAACAGAAAGATACATAGATAAACTGCTAAATATGAACATACTTAGATAGATAGATAGATAGATAGATAGATAGATAGATATGAATACAGGAAGATAGATTGATAAATAGAGCTACAGAGAGATGAACAAACTGATATATGTGTACAGACTGAGATAGACAGACAGACAGACAGATTGATAAATAAATCTGAACAGACTGAGATAGATTAATTACTGAGAGACAAGCAGATAGATGTGTACAGACTGAGGTAGGTAGAGCTACAGACAAACTGACAGATAGATAGGTAGATAGATAGATTATAGATGAATCATGTTCATACAAATTTATCTATATTAGTGAAAAAAATATAAACTCATATTTCCCAAAATATGATGCTTATTTTTTGTTTGTTTTTTTTTTTGCTTCCAACATTACAGTGAATATTTTGAGGTACGCTAATATGTTCAATTTTCTATATACCCACTTCCAGCGATGCACTAAAATGGCATCAGAATAAAATATATAAGGATTTCAAATAGCAAAAAATACGATATGCCTACATTTTGGTATTATTTTTATTTACTTGAGTTAAATTACAACATGAATCAAAAAAAGTACTTATGAAATGTTTTCAGCAGTTTAATTGTACAGAATTGCTCAATATATGAACATTAATTATAAATTACATATTCTTTGCAAGAACACATAATAAGAACAAATCCATCCATTGCAGCAATTATGCTTTTTTTTCTCTCTACTTGAAACTTATGATTGACATATTTTGTTTATACTAGCTAAATAGCTGTACTACAGACAAAGAAAATTAAGTTACAATAAAAGTTCCGATACCTCTTCGAGATTTCTGTATATACAATATTTTTGGCAAAACATCTATTTTCTGTGTTTATCTTTGCAATTATTCCAAGTCCACAAGAATTTCCAACTCTGAATATAGACTGATATTTTTAGATAAAAATAAAATTGAATCTGTATTTAAATATATTCAGTGAATATCTAAAAATTCTACTTGATTTTTTTGTTCCAATGTTACGGTAAATATAAACATAGTGAGACTTTTGTCTTGTCGCTAAGTTAAGACTGATGAATAAATGACAAGGCAAAGTTAACAAGTTATCAATATTTCTTTTTATACTTATTCAACATTCACTAAATAATGATCCAGGGGATATGATTAAGTGGAGGGGATCCCTTGATGTTATGGCTAAAGTACTGTACAGCAACCTCAAAATAATAAAGTTTGAACAATATTCACTTTTGAACAAATATCCTTGGAAAAGGAAGGAACACTTTTATCCTTCCAGCGATAGGTTGTATTGTATCACTGCAGTTCTTCTACATGGATGAATTTGGCATTAAATAACCCATGCATGAAGGTTGATATGCCATCAAATAATGACACAAAACCTATAAATGATAAGTACTCATATCTTTGATTTAGAAGAAAACTAGCTTTTTATAAACAATGGCAAGGTTGTTCCAATGTAAAGATAATACTGCAATACTTAATATCTATTTTGATTAGAAAAAAGTCTATTAATATGATTAGTGCTAAGAAAGATATTTAGTTAAGACCAGCACAAGGACAATTATTAACATTAGTATCCCTGTGATATCCAAATACTGAACACAAGTCAAAATATGATATATATATATATATATATATATATATATATATATATATATATATATAACTTATATGCCAAAAGATTAACGCACTTGTACATATGAGAACATTTAATGTTTATATACATCATATATGTACTTGTATAGCAACAATATTGAGAAGAAAGAATCCAAAAACATATCTTAACAGGTTGAAATATATGTGTATTGTTCCATGAACAAGCAGTGTGTGCAAGAGGTACAAAAATGGAAATACACAGACGATGAGGTAAACTAAATTAGCTGCATGCCTCTACCATTTCCTAGCCCAGTCTGAGACACATCCTGCCAGTTCAAAAACCAGTTCAAAAAAAGAGTTCAATAATAGGTTTCTGTCATGTGACATCCTGCACATCATTGTCTCTCTAAAGTTCCATTAGAAATAATATAATCTTGTTATATTTGGTTTAGAAGAAAATTAGAGTGTTATAAAATTTGTTAAGTGTATAACTATTTATGGGAGACCCTGTGATTCATAATGGTGTCTGTTTTGACCGTATAATGTTCCACTAGAAATAATAGAATCTTGGTATATTTAGTTTAGAAGAAAGCTAACTTATTTAATAAGTTATCTGCAAATAAATTGCTTATATATAAAGATATAAAAAAATCAAATTAGAAATCACATAAAAATAGAACAGCACAATTATTTAAAACATCTTGCCCAGTCAGCTGGGGCTGTAGAATACACTGAGTGCTTCTTCTCTGCAGAGGGGTAAGACCCCCCCCCCGACAACGAGTGTCCTGGATATGACACTAAACAATCTGATGGGGAAGTTCCAATAATGTTGGAGCTTTGGGGAATGCAGAGTATTCCTTCAATGCCATTGCTCCCAGGTCCACTCTGGCATGGAGTGGTAGCACCTTATAAGGGTCCTATCTATGGGTTAAATAGAACTAACCTGTGGTTTCTTGAGTTTACTGTTTTTTGCATTTAAACTGCGTATTTATGCTAAACTGAATTGTTTTGACATCTAAACTGTGTACTTAAGCTAAACTGAATTGCTCAAAATAGAACTGTTTTGACATCTATGGGTTAAATAGAACTAACCTGCATACTTACATTTAAACTGCGGGGTTATACTAAACTGAATTGTTTGAAATGGAACTGTTTTTGACATTGAAACTGTACTTACACTTAACTGAATTGTTTAATATAGAACTGTTTTGACATCTGGGTATAAACAAAATCTGTACTTATATTAAAATGAATTGGCTGAATTAGAACTGTTTGAATAAACTGAAAAGCTTGAAATAGAAATGTTTTTGACAATTAAACTGTGTACTCATGCTAAACTGAATTGTTTGAAATAGAACTGACTATTAGCATAAAAATAGATTTGGCATTAAATATGCCGTAAAACCCAAACAATCAATCAGTCGTAAAATGAAATACTTCAGCAAAAAATCCTTATGCAAATTACATATCACCATTTACTCTGATAAACACTGTTTGTTAGTCATTATAATAGATGGGGAAATGTTGATAAATCGAGCTAACGCCAATGTGAGCAATTTTTCACCCACTCTCATCGCCAAGACGCTTTCGTCTTGTGGAACACACCAAATTAAACTTGTGTTATATACCTACATCATGGGGGCTTGATTAAATAACGCCTGGCTGCATGGTTTGTACAAGAATTAACTGCTCACTTCCAGCAGGTCTTCCCATCAGGAAGCACCGGTCCCCTTGAGTAAAAGAAGTAAGTGCTAGGTTGCTAGCCTGATGCCTCCGGTACTCCTGTAAAGGAATGCCAAAGAAATTAGTGCAATTCATATACCTCGACCCCGCGTGAGCTTTGTTTCTTGTGAGGCAACCAACATTAAAACAACCTTCTGTTTCATTGTAGATAATTTACCCCTGATAGTTTGGTCGAGTGGTTTGAATAAAAATTAACATCTCTGTTCCAAGTGACCAACCAGGCAGCACCTATCTTCTCGCCTCAGATTTGTCAGGGGTGGATTCATTGCCCAATGGATGCCAAAGGAACGTGAACAGTTTTTCAAATTTCTTGCCCCGTAAAAGCTGGCTTCCTGCAAAACTCTTTTTCAGGGGTTAGATAAATACCAATAGTTTAAAAGTGTCATTACATGTTAAAAATGTAAGCTGTTTTGTTCAACATTATTGAAGGTAAAAATTTATAAGAGATGTGCCATATAGAGATATACGTATTTCTGAGCCATTGATGCTGAAATTAAAAATTATATATATTTCTGCTCAGCTGCTTCAGGCAATTCATTTCAAATACGAAACTTAACAAGATTAAAAATTAACGCCAGTCCAAAAAATAAAAAGAATAAAATAATAATAAAATATGTGTGCTTAACACCTGAGAGGCAAATAGTTTCAATAAGGTTTCTTTTATCCCCATGCTTTTTCTGGCTTTATAAGGTAAAAGAAAAAAATGCATTTCAAATGTTTCTTTTCCAGCAAAAAAAAAGCAGAAAGTTAAATCAAGGATGAGAGTTAATTTGACTGCTTATATTTGGTGATAAAAGATTTATGTATTTTACTAGTGTTTCTTACGTCTTATTTTCAATAGTTGATTGGTTATATTTTAATGGCCTGTCAACCTTCGTGGGTTATTTAATGTCAAACAGATTCTTGCAGAAGAGCATTTATGGTTCTATTAAACCCATCGTTGGAGGGAAGATAAGGGAGTTCCTACCTTTCATAAGAGTATTAATCTGAATTTGAATGTAATAATGAGACTGTAGCCACAACATCACTGGGACTACCCCACTTTTCAGATGTTTTTTTTATCACAACAACTCAGACGATCAATATAGTAAATAACATCGACAACAGAGAATGAGCTCTCAAAGAGGCATGACTCATTTCATTCCTAACAAGTGTTGAGGAATAGTTTTTTGAAAAATATTGCTTCCTCTCTAGAATTAGTTTGAGAAAATAAGAAAATAAGATTGAGCTTTTATGACTACTTCTTTTACACAGCTTTAGCAATGCTATCATGAGTTTATTTGGCAGCCAAGAATGATAATCTCACAATGGATATCATAGTTTGATAGTTTGTATGAGGCTAACAGCATGTCAAGACAGTATTTGATAATACTTCACTCTTAAACCTGAAATTTATATCTTCAACATAGCTTTTGAAGTCTTTTATGTAGGTCTTTATTCCCATATCGTACAAATAGTCAAAGATAGTGAAACACCTCTTTCTCTTATCTTGCAAAAACAATATTTTTCCTGTAATATATCAACATCCTTTTTACCCTTTTCAAGTCAGCCCCACCTATAATCAAAACATTGTTATAGATCTTCCAGATAAATATATGTATGGTCAATGCATACTTGTTTTGAAATTAGTCAGCGTGGAAGTAAATAATGTTGCTATGAGCCCACTACAATCCTACCCCTTCTTACACTGTTTTGTGACATCAGCTAACGCCACACCAATTGATATTATAATCATTCAAACTGTTAGCATTACACCATGTCAATAAATGTTTCTTTGGCTCATGTCAACTTCATTTACAAGAAATAAATTCAAAAAAGACAGTTCACACCATTCTTTATATAACTTGTGACAATAAAAATTAATCTTATCAGAACTCTTTAAAAAACTAATTCAATTATACTTGGAAATGGCTGGTAAAACAACCGAAAACGCTCGAATTCCTGAATCTTTCGAACGATTTCTTAATTCATTTGATCTAGAATTAAGTTCCCTTGTTCTTACAAAAGTTGTATATGCTTTCTTGGAGGCGTTCTTAGTGATATGGTTATGGTCGTAGGAAATGACTTGAATACAAATGTAGGACGAGACCGATTGCGTTTCACTTTATGCTAATGCTCTTAGGAAAGGCATGAATCCATCGGTTCTGTGTACCATCCATTATGGGTAAATAGTTGCATAGATCGGGTTATTTAGCTTTGGTTCGGCAAACATGCATTAACGAAAAACTAGTTATAATAGATGGGCTTATTGACAAGGTTATTTATGGATGAACATTTGTTAAAGATCAGATTATCTATGTACCCTGGCTAGAATCAATGTTTTACTCTCATGTTGTCTATGTAAGATCAGAGAAATATATGTGTGCACAGCCTAATTTGATATATCTTTGTTGATTTTACTCAGAGTAATTTATTTTAAAGACCCTGCTATATTTTATATGTCGCGCGGTTGTTTATCTCAAGACTGAATGATTAAGTCAGGATCGACTTGCTAATTTGATTATTGATTATTTGTTTGTAGAGTGTGACAAAAGTTAAACGGTGAGTGTGAGGATTAATAAATAAATAAAATTTGAATAAAAAATACTAAAATACGGAAATGAAATTAAATGATATAAAATAGCTGAAAATGAGAATTCGGCCAACCAATTTCCAGTACCTGTCAGCCTACGAAACCTACGAGTGTTTACAGACTTTTAGAAACGAGAAGTCCATAATATCAGTAAAATTATTTTATTGGTTAAAACATTCCACAAGAGAAATCAGTAAATGGTGAACATTGCCAAGGAATTGAACTCAGCGTCTATTTTCTCACTGTGACAAATTAAATCCTCACAATAAAAACACCAAATTTTGATCTTTCCAGACAAAGTGATTTTTCACCTGTGAATGCCGTACACAGAGAGTAAACTAAAGGTGACATAAACCCAACAAAGCATAATAGCAATCACTATTTCGCTAAGTACAATCATATACACAAAAGAGTCCCCAACATTAGCGTGCATATATAGTACTCAGGTAACTCCGTTTATTGGGTAGGGATGTGATGTGTAGCTAGGCTATATCAACGACAGAAGGTTTTCATCGAATGTTTGTCGTATCAAAGTACCATAATTCACGGCTACTGAGTGGGGGATAACAATTCAGACACTTGTAGCAGAGGAAATTTATAATGATCTAATATTTCCTCGTGCAAATCAATGCAAGAACAATTCCTGAGGAATTAACAAAAACAATTTATTGCCTGAGTAAACTTAACCGTATGGATAGAAAAATCACGTGAAATCATGAACTTCATGATGAGGTTATGCATAAAAAATTCCTTGTGTTGTTTGATAGTCTTTTGTATAAGTTATAGAGTCCTTAATTATGTATGTACGCAAGAGAAAGAATGAAAGTGTTGAATAAAAACTTACGTGTTAAAGACATGCTACTATGTGCAAAGTGATACGAGGTTGTTGGAAGCGCACAGAAACGCACAGAAACGTGTGCTTTCTAAATGCCGACACTCAGAATTTTGACTAGAGCACTAATATGCTTTTCACGGAGAATTTTTTAGCCGGAGTTTTTGTTGTTATTAGCGAGGAATGGTTTTAACGTGGGTGCGTGTATACGTTGAGTTGTTACCTCGCTAGGAGTGTAAGGTCTTTCGCTAATTGTAGTTAGTATTAAAGGAAGGATGAAGAAGATGTAAGATGGCGAGAGTCGAAAAGTGTTTTTAGAAATAGGTTTTATTTGTTGCATGGAATATTGGGTTTGCTTTTGGTGCTGGAAGACTCGTGCAGAGGTTGTGAGTATTGAGACGAAATTGAGTTATGAGAAGTTGAGAAGGTCGAGATGGCAGCGTGTGTCGTCGGAAGTGTGGGGGGATTGTATTCGTTGTAGTTTAACGAGAGCCATGTTTGTTGGAGGAATTGAACTTTAGAGTCACCGTGAATTTTGTGCGTCTGGTGGAGAGTTTGCGTTGTCTGCATTAAGGTGGCCCAGAGGTGAATTGAGAGCTAGGTGTCGTTTGCGGAATAGAAGCATCGCGTTGACATAGCCAATTTTGGGGTGACATAAAGTTGTGCCTGTGCGAGGCTTGTTGAATGTATCTAATTTATATTCAACTGGGATTCCTTGCAAGGAATCCATAAATTAGATAGGTTCCTTCGTGTGTCCATGCTGCTTCTTCTGCTATTCTAGAGCCGCAGTGAGACGTCTGCACTGGGCGGCGTTGTCCAGCTAAAAAGAGTGTGTTTGGCAGCTTAACCAATCTGTTTCCCGGGAAAAGAAGGCCCGGTATGAATAGGATAGGTCATCCTGATTGGGTGAAATTAAGTGTCGAATTAAATTGCGTGCCAAACCAAAATACGAAATTTTCCCTTCCACTACATGCTACTTTAAGCATGCCTTCAGGTGGTCGTTAGCTGTACAATTAGACATACGGGAGATAATGACTTTTGTGACCTCAAGAGTAGAACAGCAAAATTCGTCGTCAGATACAGATATGGGTATCAATAATTCAAAAATACGTAAATGAAAATATGACAAATACTGAAATACGAAAATAAAATAAAAGTATCCATAGTTCTTCTTCCATTCAAAGCAGTCCACACTATATACATATACATTATTTCAAGTGAAGTATATAAGAGAAATAACGAATCATATTAAAAAATCAGTCTCATTTATATCATTTTATTACTTAGTATATGATCTGTACAGTTACTTCCAAAAGACTTTTTATCATCGTTAACAATTACTTTTGATATAATATATTGACTAGAAACATAAATGTAAACTGGAAACATACAAAGATCTTCGTGAACTATGCATACTGTAGTGGCTGCATGTAGCGAGTGAGAGTGAGTTCTCATCCGTATTTTACGGGTATTACTTCACGAATAGTTCCATCACAAATAAAACACATTTTTTTACAAGCATGTAAAACAAATGGAATATGACAACAATTAACATTAAGAAACAAACATTTTAACATTCATAACAAAACAGGAATGAAAATAAATGAGAACCATAATGTGCGAGTGGCCTTTTGTAGAAATACAGTTATGGCCAGTTAAATGAAAATAAGATTGTTCACACGTGTGTGTGTGTTTAAATGTTAATAAAGGCTATCAAATAAGTGGTTCCACGGTTGGCCGAAGTAAGTTGGATAAAAATAATTTTCTTAACTTACATATGTGGGTATGTGTGTATATGAATTATGAACCGTACGTATGGGTCTTGGCTTTTATTAAGCCTGCACTAGTGGGTTTTTTTTAAGATTTTGGCGACAACGTGTCGCATTGATGAAAGAAAGTCCGCAAGCCTTTTCCTTTGAATCTTAATCGCTGCTCTGCTGCTGGTTTCATGACCTCTAGTGAAAAATCTTTTTGGGTAGAAGACGGAATGACTTTTTGGCCGCGGAAGAAATGAATTGAATGACCGACAACCGACTTGGTTGATTAAATTCTTCGTTATTTATACTTTACTAGTGGATCAAAAAATAGTTTTATAAAAAATGTAACTTTAATGTTAATGCGGTTTTGATCCCAAATTTCTTGAATGTTCTTATGTATGTTTTTGTTGATTATTTTAAGGCTAAAAAATGTGTATTCTATAATACCATATATTTTCCATTCTAATTGAATGCCAAAGTTTTATTTCTAATTCGACCTCGGCACATCTTACTGACATCATCAGAAAAACAGAATTGTATCACTAGGCCCCCAAATAAGACAGAAGCTCTATTTGCATGGATTTGGTATCCTCGTACTATGATGTAAAACTAACAAAGTTTACTGGTATTGTAAGGAACACTCTAGATTGGTGGTCATGATGTTTCAGCTTTGAAACCATGTATGGCCCCACTGTTAACATCTGATGAAGACTTTATAGGTGTTATTGTTGCTGTTATATTTCCGTTAGAAGTTATAAGAATGTATCTTTTATGACCGGGTATAATAAATATTTCAAAATAGGGATTAGAAAATGAAGAGTAGACTGTTTGACTCTATGAACATTTTTTATAATTATGTATGTTTAGATACAAGTGAATTTGTTATTCACTATTTATATTCAGTTAGTTTAATTCAGAGAAAACAATTTAAGAAAAAATAAAATTTAGTTAAGTTCTTGGAATACAAATTTTCATTTGCCATATCTTATCAAAACATCTTTTATTTTTATTTTTTTTTTTTGCATAAATTAACATTATCAATGGCTATCCTTTGATATTCATTTAACTTAACCAAATAGAGAATGGGTCAAATGTATATTGACGATAGGAAAAATGTTTTGCCATTCTCTCAGTTAGAGAATGTTTATTTATCTTGAAAATAAGCATTTGAAATACTAGGTTTTTACTAAACAAATATTAACCATTGTTACTCATGGGAAATATGCAACTTTCTCAGCTCCAAGGTATAGCAAATTAATAAGTCTAGCATAGTAGATAGACATAAAGCAAAATAGCTCAGAATACATTGATTGTATCCTCTGCAGAGGAGTAAGACACCCGTGCCCAACTTAAACTATGTCTGGTGATAAGGCTCCCATTCTAGATCTCTAAGGAGTGAGGAGTACCCCGTCATTGACATGACTCCCAGGTCCACTATGACTCAGAGTGGACCTGTTAGGATCCTATCTATGGGTGATATTGATCACCATAAGTCTCTGGGCTTGCATTTCCACTATTGTCAAATTACAGATCTTGTCTTCATTAAATTGAAAAAACACTTTCTGTTTTTCTGTTTTTGAGACCAGTCCAGAGGGAAATTGCAGCATCTATAATAAAGTGAGAGTTATTTTTCTGTAACCCCATAATGCCATAATAGAAATACTTGAAACCATATAACTGTGGGCAAAAAAATTATTGTTATTCAGTAGAAGAAGCTACTTGAAAACATATAATTATGCATTAATTATAGGAACACTTGAAAACATACAACTGTGTGCAAATTATTAATATTAGGTTTGGTTTGGTTTCTTTGTTTAATGACATATCAACCTTCATGGGTTATTTAAAGTCATCCTTGTAGAAAAACAGCAGGGATACTCTTTAACCCATAGCTGGGAGAATAAGTAGTTTCATACCTTTCCCAAGAGTATTTGTTCAAAAGTGAATATAGTAGCCAAACTGGAGTTTGAACTTATTAACTTTACAGCCACATTCCCACAATTTAGCCATGACACCACTTTAGCCATTTGTATTAGATATGAATACTTGATATCATATAACTGTGTGCAAACAAGTTATCTGATGAGTGCAATTATGAAAACATGCACTGGAACATTGCAAATATTATCATTTTAATCAAACATTTAAGAATGAATCAAATTTTGGTATTAAATAACACATAATGAGTTGATATTCCATTAGACAAATAAACCAAACCTAACCAAACCAAACAATTTATTTATTTACTTATAATTTTTTTATTTTTTCTTTAAATTTATTGTTTTTTTTATTTATCTTTTGTGATAGATATTGATTCTTGATGTAGACATTTTTGTATGCTATGAGTAGATGCCTACAATGTTGCTATATGTTTAATTTAGTTTATTTGTTTGATGACACATCAACTCTTTCTGGGTTATTTAATGCTGAAATGTGATTCATTTGTAAATATTTGATTATTATCATAATTATATACTTATATACAACATGTAAATAAGAATTTAGAGATTGCCAAATTCAACTATTTCTGCTTTCACAGTTATTTGTTTGTTTTTACATATTTTTTTATTTTATCATAAATATTTTTTGATGCCCATTCTCTAAAGACATCAATGATAATCACTGGAGCCCACAATCCCGTCCATCTACGCAAAGTTTTATTGGTAATTGACATCCAAAATTGGGTAACATTGATAGTAGGGGAGGTAAATATAGTTGCAATGATATTCAGAAATATCTAAACGCCAGTTTAAATGCTCCATATCATGGTACACATGTTGGAGAGCAATAATGCAAATGAATTCAGGTATGAGCAGATCTATATGAGTATATGTATATACATATGTGTATAGTGTATATGTACATATATGCATAGGGGTGCAAGTTTATCTGTATGAGTATGAATAAGTAGTCATGATTATAATCAAACATTAATGGATTAATTGAATTTCAGCATAAAATAACCCATAAAAAGTTGATAACATATAAACCAATTCAAACCAAATCAAATCAAATGTAAGGAAATATAGAAGCATTCATTGGTTATAGATAAACATTTCTGTCTGAAAAATCTGTATCCACTATCTTTGCTTTCAACTTGAGTTTGTAAACCAAAAACTGACACCAGTCAGAAAAGTGCAGTTATAACAATATGAAAACAGTAAGAAAAATGAAGTTATCACCATAAGAAAGCAGTAAGAAAAATGAAGTTATCACAATAAGAAAGCAGTAAGAAAAATGAAGTTATCACAATATGAAAACAGTAAGAAAAATGAAGTTATCACAATAAGAAAGCAGTAAGAAAAATGAAGTTATCACAATTGGAAAACAGTAAGAAAAATGAAGTTATCACAATATGAAAACAGTAAGAAAAATGAAGTTATCACAATAAGAAAGCAGTAAGAAAAATGAAGTTATCACAATTGGAAAACAGTAAGAAAAATGCAGTTATCACAATATGAAAACAGTAAGAAAAATGAAGTTATCACAATAAGAAAACAGTAAGAAAAATGAAGTTATCACAATATGAAAACAGTAAGAAAAATGAAGTTATCACAATAAGAAAACAGTAAGAAAAATGAAGTTATCACAATATGAAAACAGTAAGAAAAATGAAGTTATCACAATAAGAAAACAGTAAGAAAAATGAAGTTATCACAATAAGAAAACTAAGAAAAATGCAGTTATCACAATATGAAAACAGTAAGAAAAATGAAGTTATCACAATAAGAAAACAGTAAGAAAAATGAAGTTATCACAATATGAAAACAGTAAGAAAAATGAAGTTATCACAATAAGAAAACAGTAAGAAAAATGAAGTTATCACAATATGAAAACAGTAAGAAAAATGAAGTTATCACAATAAGAAAACAGTAAGAAAAATGAAGTTATCACAATAAGAAAACTAAGAAAAATGCAGTTATCACAATATGAAAACAGTAAGAAAAATGAAGTTATCACAATAAGAAAACAGTAAGAAAAATGAAGTTATCACAATATGAAAACAGTAAGAAAAATGAAGTTATCACAATAAGAAAACAGTAAGAAAAATGAAGTTATCACAATAAGAAAACTAAGAAAAATGCAGTTATCACAATATGAAAACAGTAAGAAAAATGAAGTTATCACAATAAGAAAACTAAGAAAAATGCAGTTATCACAATAAGAAAACAGTAAGAAAAATGAAATTATCACAATAAGAAAACTAAGAAAAATGCAGTTATCACAATAAGAAAAGTAAGAAAAATGCAGTTATCACAATAAGAAAACTAAGAAAAATGCAGTTATCACAATAAGAAAACTAAGAAAAATGAAGTTATCACAATAAGAAAACAGTAAGAAAAATGAAGTTATCACAATATGAAAACAGTAAGAAAAATGAAGTTATCACAATAAGAAAGCAGTAAGAAAAATGAAGTTATCACAATTGGAAAACAGTAAGAAAAATGAAGTTATCACAATATGAAAACAGTAAGAAAAATGAAGTTATCACAATATGAAAACAGTAAGAAAAATGAAATTATCACAATAAGAAAACTAAGAAAAATGCAGTTATCACAATAAGAAAACTAAGAAAAATGCAGTTATCACAATAAGAAAACTAAGAAAAATGAAGTTATCACAATAAGAAAACAGTAAGAAAAATGAAGTTATCACAATATGAAAACAGTAAGAAAAATGAAGTTATCACAATAAGAAAACTAAGAAAAATGCAGTTATCACAATAAGAAAACAGTAAGAAAAATGAAATTATCACAATAAGAAAACTAAGAAAAATGCAGTTATCACATAAGAAAACTAAGAAAAATGCAGTTATCACAATAAGAAAACTAAGAAAAATGCAGTTATCACAATAAGAAAACTAAGAAAAATGAAGTTATCACAATAAGAAAACAGTAAGAAAAATGAAGTTATCACAATATGAAAACAGTAAGAAAAATGAAGTTATCACAATAAGAAAGCAGTAAGAAAAATGAAGTTATCACAATTGGAAAACAGTAAGAAAAATGAAGTTATCACAATATGAAAACAGTAAGAAAAATGAAGTTATCACAATTGGAAAACAGTAAGAAAAATGAAATTATCACAATAAGAAAACTAAGAAAAATGCAGTTATCACAATAAGAAAGCAGTAAGAAAAATGAAGTTATCACAATTGGAAAACAGTAAGAAAAATGATGTTATCACAATATGAAAACAGTAAGAAAAATGAAGTTATCACAATTGGAAAACAGTAAGAAAAATGAAATTATCACAATAAGAAAACTAAGAAAAATGAAATTATCACAATAAGAAAACTAAGAAAAATGAAATTATCACAATAAGAAAACTAAGAAAAATGCAGTTATCACAATAAGAAAACTAAGAAAAATGAAGTTATCACAATAAGAAAACAGTAAGAAAAATGAAGTTATCACAATATGAAAACAGTAAGAAAAATGAAGTTATCACAATAAGAAAGCAGTAAGAAAAATGAAGTTATCACAATTGGAAAACAGTAAGAAAAATGAAGTTATCACAATATGAAAACAGTAAGAAAAATGAAGTTATCACAATAAGAAAACAGTAAGAAAAATGAAGTTATCACAATAAGAAAACAGTAAGAAAAATGAAATTATCACAATAAGAAAACTAAGAAAAATGCAGTTATCACAATAAGAAAACTAAGAAAAATGCAGTTATCACAATAAGAAAACTAAGAAAAATGAAGTTATCACAATAAGAAAACAGTAAGAAAAATGAAGTTATCACAATATGAAAACAGTAAGAAAAATGAAGTTATCACAATAAGAAAACTAAGAAAAATGCAGTTATCACAATAAGAAAACAGTAAGAAAAATGAAATTATCACAATAAGAAAACTAAGAAAAATGCAGTTATCACAATAAGAAAACTAAGAAAAATGCAGTTATCACAATAAGAAAACTAAGAAAAATGCAGTTATCACAATAAGAAAACTAAGAAAAATGAAGTTATCACAATAAGAAAACAGTAAGAAAAATGAAGTTATCACAATATGAAAACAGTAAGAAAAATGAAGTTATCACAATAAGAAAGCAGTAAGAAAAATGAAGTTATCACAATTGGAAAACAGTAAGAAAAATGAAGTTATCACAATATGAAAACAGTAAGAAAAATGAAGTTATCACAATTGGAAAACAGTAAGAAAAATGAAGTTATCACAATATGAAAACAGTAAGAAAAATGAAATTATCACAATAAGAAAACTAAGAAAAATGCAGTTATCACAATAAGAAAACTAAGAAAAATGCAGTTATCACAATAAGAAAACTAAGAAAAATGAAGTTATCACAATAAGAAAACAGTAAGAAAAATGAAGTTATCACAATATGAAAACAGTAAGAAAAATGAAGTTATCACAATAAGAAAACTAAGAAAAATGCAGTTATCACAATAAGAAAACAGTAAGAAAAATGAAATTATCACAATAAGAAAACTAAGAAAAATGCAGTTATCACAATAAGAAAACTAAGAAAAATGCAGTTATCACAATAAGAAAACTAAGAAAAATGCAGTTATCACAATAAGAAAACTAAGAAAAATGAAGTTATCACAATAAGAAAACAGTAAGAAAAATGAAGTTATCACAATATGAAAACAGTAAGAAAAATGAAGTTATCACAATAAGAAAGCAGTAAGAAAAATGAAGTTATCACAATTGGAAAACAGTAAGAAAAATGAAGTTATCACAATATGAAAACAGTAAGAAAAATGAAGTTATCACAATTGGAAAACAGTAAGAAAAATGAAATTATCACAATAAGAAAACTAAGAAAAATGCAGTTATCACAATAAGAAAGCAGTAAGAAAAATGAAGTTATCACAATTGGAAAACAGTAAGAAAAATGATGTTATCACAATATGAAAACAGTAAGAAAAATGAAGTTATCACAATTGGAAAACAGTAAGAAAAATGAAATTATCACAATAAGAAAACTAAGAAAAATGAAATTATCACAATAAGAAAACTAAGAAAAATGAAATTATCACAATAAGAAAACTAAGAAAAATGCAGTTATCACAATAAGAAAACTAAGAAAAATGAAGTTATCACAATAAGAAAACAGTAAGAAAAATGAAGTTATCACAATATGAAAACAGTAAGAAAAATGAAGTTATCACAATATGAAAACAGTAAGAAAAATGAAGTTATCACAATTGGAAAACAGTAAGAAAAATGAAGTTATCACAATATGAAAACAGTAAGAAAAATGAAGTTATCACAATAAGAAAACAGTAAGAAAAATGAAGTTATCACAATAAGAAAACAGTAAGAAAAATGAAATTATCACAATAAGAAAACTAAGAAAAATGCAGTTATCACAATAAGAAAACTAAGAAAAATGCAGTTATCACAATAAGAAAACTAAGAAAAATGCAGTTATCACAAAAAGAAAACTAAGAAAAATGAAGTTATCACAATAAGAAAACAGTAAGAAAAATGAAGTTATCACAATATGAAAACAGTAAGAAAAATGAAGTTATCACAATAAGAAAGCAGTAAGAAAAATGAAGTTATCACAATTGGAAAACAGTAAGAAAAATGAAGTTATCACAATATGAAAACAGTAAGAAAAATGAAGTTATCACAATTGGAAAACAGTAAGAAAAATGAAATTATCACAATAAGAAAACTAAGAAAAATGCAGTTATCACAATAAGAAAGCAGTAAGAAAAATGAAGTTATCACAATTGGAAAACAGTAAGAAAAATGATGTTATCACAATATGAAAACAGTAAGAAAAATGAAGTTATCACAATTGGAAAACAGTAAGAAAAATGAAATTATCACAATAAGAAAACTAAGAAAAATGAAATTATCACAATAAGAAAACTAAGAAAAATGAAATTATCACAATAAGAAAACTAAGAAAAATGCAGTTATCACAATAAGAAAACTAAGAAAAATGAAGTTATCACAATAAGAAAACAGTAAGAAAAATGAAGTTATCACAATATGAAAACAGTAAGAAAAATGAAGTTATCACAATAAGAAAGCAGTAAGAAAAATGAAGTTATCACAATTGGAAAACAGTAAGAAAAATGAAGTTATCACAATATGAAAACAGTAAGAAAAATGAAGTTATCACAATTGGAAAACAGTAAGAAAAATGAAATTATCACAATAAGAAAACTAAGAAAAATGCAGTTATCACAATAAGAAAGCAGTAAGAAAAATGAAGTTATCACAATTGGAAAACAGTAAGAAAAATGATGTTATCACAATATGAAAACAGTAAGAAAAATGAAGTTATCACAATTGGAAAACAGTAAGAAAAATGAAATTATCACAATAAGAAAACTAAGAAAAATGAAATTATCACAATAAGAAAACTAAGAAAAATGAAATTATCACAATAAGAAAACTAAGAAAAATGCAGTTATCACAATAAGAAAACTAAGAAAAATGAAGTTATCACAATAAGAAAACAGTAAGAAAAATGAAGTTATCACAATATGAAAACAGTAAGAAAAATGAAGTTATCACAATAAGAAAGCAGTAAGAAAAATGAAGTTATCACAATTGGAAAACAGTAAGAAAAATGAAGTTATCACAATATGAAAACAGTAAGAAAAATGAAGTTATCACAATTGGAAAACAGTAAGAAAAATGAAGTTATCACAATATGAAAACAGTAAGAAAAATGAAGTTATCACAATAAGAAAACAGTAAGAAAAATGAAGTTATCACAATAAGAAAACAGTAAGAAAAATGAAATTATCACAATAAGAAAACTAAGAAAAATGCAGTTATCACAATAAGAAAACTAAGAAAAATGCAGTTATCACAATAAGAAAACTAAGAAAAATGCAGTTATCACAAAAAGAAAACTAAGAAAAATGAAGTTATCACAATAAGAAAACAGTAAGAAAAATGAAGTTATCACAATATGAAAACAGTAAGAAAAATGAAGTTATCACAATAAGAAAGCAGTAAGAAAAATGAAGTTATCACAATTGGAAAACAGTAAGAAAAATGAAGTTATCACAATATGAAAACAGTAAGAAAAATGAAGTTATCACAATTGGAAAACAGTAAGAAAAATGAAATTATCACAATAAGAAAACTAAGAAAAATGCAGTTATCACAATAAGAAAGCAGTAAGAAAAATGAAGTTATCACAATTGGAAAACAGTAAGAAAAATGATGTTATCACAATATGAAAACAGTAAGAAAAATGAAGTTATCACAATTGGAAAACAGTAAGAAAAATGAAATTATCACAATAAGAAAACTAAGAAAAATGAAATTATCACAATAAGAAAACTAAGAAAAATGAAATTATCACAATAAGAAAACTAAGAAAAATGCAGTTATCACAATAAGAAAACTAAGAAAAATGAAGTTATCACAATAAGAAAACAGTAAGAAAAATGAAGTTATCACAATATGAAAACAGTAAGAAAAATGAAGTTATCACAATAAGAAAGCAGTAAGAAAAATGAAGTTATCACAATTGGAAAACAGTAAGAAAAATGAAGTTATCACAATATGAAAACAGTAAGAAAAATGAAGTTATCACAATTGGAAAACAGTAAGAAAAATGAAGTTATCACAATATGAAAACAGTAAGAAAAATGAAGTTATCACAATAAGAAAACAGTAAGAAAAATGAAGTTATCACAATAAGAAAACAGTAAGAAAAATGAAATTATCACAATAAGAAAACTAAGAAAAATGCAGTTATCACAATAAGAAAACTAAGAAAAATGCAGTTATCACAATAAGAAAACTAAGAAAAATGAAGTTATCACAATAAGAAAAGAGTAAGAAAAATGAAATTATCACAATATGAAAACAGTAAGAAAAATGAAGTTATCACAATAAGAAAACTAAGAAAAATGCAGTTATCACAATAAGAAAACAGTAAGAAAAATGAAATTATCACAATAAGAAAACTAAGAAAAATGCAGTTATCACAATAAGAAAACTAAGAAAAATGCAGTTATCACAATAAGAAAACTAAGAAAAATGCAGTTATCACAATAAGAAAACTAAGAAAAATGAAGTTATCACAATAAGAAAACAGTAAGAAAAATGAAGTTATCACAATATGAAAACAGTAAGAAAAATGAAGTTATCACAATAAGAAAGCAGTAAGAAAAATGAAGTTATCACAATTGGAAAACAGTAAGAAAAATGAAGTTATCACAATATGAAAACAGTAAGAAAAATGAAGTTATCACAATTGGAAAAC
Organism: Sepioteuthis lessoniana; assembly: GCA_963585895.1. Taxonomy (NCBI): domain Eukaryota; kingdom Metazoa; phylum Mollusca; class Cephalopoda; order Myopsida; family Loliginidae; genus Sepioteuthis; species Sepioteuthis lessoniana. The sequence goes on from OY757924.1 coordinate 30,606,848, forward strand.
AGTAAGAAAAATGAAGTTATCACAATATGAAAACAGTAAGAAAAATGAAGTTATCACAATTGGAAAACAGTAAGAAAAATGAAATTATCACAATAAGAAAACTAAGAAAAATGCAGTTATCACAATAAGAAAGCAGTAAGAAAAATGAAGTTATCACAATTGGAAAACAGTAAGAAAAATGAAGTTATCACAATATGAAAACAGTAAGAAAAATGAAGTTATCACAATTGGAAAACAGTAAGAAAAATGAAATTATCACAATAAGAAAACTAAGAAAAATGAAATTATCACAATAAGAAAACTAAGAAAAATGAAATTATCACAATAAGAAAACTAAGAAAAATGCAGTTATCACAATAAGAAAACTAAGAAAAATGAAGTTATCACAATAAGAAAACAGTAAGAAAAATGAAGTTATCACAATATGAAAACAGTAAGAAAAATGAAGGTATCACAATAAGAAAGCAGTAAGAAAAATGAAGTTATCACAATTGGAAAACAGTAAGAAAAATGAAGTTATCAGAATATGAAAACAGTAAGAAAAATGAAGTTATCACAATTGGAAAACAGTAAGAAAAATGAAATTATCACAATAAGAAAACTAAGAAAAATGCAGTTATCACAATAAGAAAGCAGTAAGAAAAATGAAGTTATCACAATTGGAAAACAGTAAGAAAAATGAAGTTATCACAATATGAAAACAGTAAGAAAAATGAAGTTATCACAATTGGAAAACAGTAAGAAAAATGAAATTATCACAATAAGAAAACTAAGAAAAATGAAATTATCACAATAAGAAAACTAAGAAAAATGAAATTATCACAATAAGAAAACTAAGAAAAATGCAGTTATCACAATAAGAAAACTAAGAAAAATGAAGTTATCACAATAAGAAAACAGTAAGAAAAATGAAGTTATCACAATATGAAAACAGTAAGAAAAATGAAGTTATCACAATAAGAAAGCAGTAAGAAAAATGAAGTTATCACAATTGGAAAACAGTAAGAAAAATGAAGTTATCACAATATGAAAACAGTAAGAAAAATGAAGTTATCACAATATGAAAACAGTAAGAAAAATGAAGTTATCACAATAAGAAAACAGTAAGAAAAATGAAGTTATCACAATAAGAAAACAGTAAGAAAAATGAAATTATCACAATAAGAAAACTAAGAAAAATGCAGTTATCACAATAAGAAAACTAAGAAAAATGCAGTTATCACAATAAGAAAACTAAGAAAAATGAAGTTATCACAATATGAAAACAGTAAGAAAAATGAAGTTATCACAATTGGAAAACAGTAAGAAAAATGAAGTTATCACAATATGAAAACAGTAAGAAAAATGAACTTATCACAATAAGAAAACTAAGAAAAATGCAGTTATCACAATAAGAAAACTAAGAAAAATGCAGTTATCACAATAAGAAAACTAAGAAAAATGAAGTTATCACAATAAGAAAACAGTAAGAAAAATGAAGTTATCACAATATGAAAACAGTAAGAAAAATGAAGTTATCACAATAAGAAAACTAAGAAAAATGCAGTTATCACAATAAGAAAACTGTAAGAAAAATGAAATTATCACAATAAGAAAACTAAGAAAAATGCAGTTATCACAATAAGAAAACTAAGAAAAATGCAGTTATCACAATAAGAAAACTAAGAAAAATGCAGTTATCACAATAAGAAAACTAAGAAAAATGAAGTTATCACAATAAGAAAACAGTAAGAAAAATGAAGTTATCACAATATGAAAACAGTAAGAAAAATGAAGTTATCACAATAAGAAAGCAGTAAGAAAAATGAAGTTATCACAATTGGAAAACAGTAAGAAAAATGAAGTTATCACAATATGAAAACAGTAAGAAAAATGAAGTTATCACAATTGGAAAACAGTAAGAAAAATGAAATTATCACAATAAGAAAACTAAGAAAAATGCAGTTATCACAATAAGAAAGCAGTAAGAAAAATGAAGTTATCACAATTGGAAAACAGTAAGAAAAATGAAGTTATCACAATATGAAAACAGTAAGAAAAATGAAGTTATCACAATTGGAAAACAGTAAGAAAAATGAAATTATCACAATAAGAAAACTAAGAAAAATGAAATTATCACAATAAGAAAACTAAGAAAAATGAAATTATCACAATAAGAAAACTAAGAAAAATGCAGTTATCACAATAAGAAAACTAAGAAAAATGAAGTTATCACAATAAGAAAACAGTAAGAAAAATGAAGTTATCACAATATGAAAACAGTAAGAAAAATGAAGTTATCACAATAAGAAAGCAGTAAGAAAAATGAAGTTATCACAATTGGAAAACAGTAAGAAAAATGAAGTTATCACAATTGGAAAAGAGTAAGAAAAATGAAGTTATCACAATATGAAAACAGTAAGAAAAATGAAGTTATCACAATTGGAAAACAGTAAGAAAAATGAAGTTATCACAATATGAAAACAGTAAGAAAAATGAAATTATCACAATAAGAAAACTAAGAAAAATGCAGTTATCACAATAAGAAAACTAAGAAAAATGCAGTTATCACAATAAGAAAACTAAGAAAAATGAAGTTATCACAATAAGAAAACAGTAAGAAAAATGAAGTTATCACAATATGAAAACAGTAAGAAAAATGAAGTTATCACAATAAGAAAACTAAGAAAAATGCAGTTATCACAATAAGAAAACAGTAAGAAAAATGAAATTATCACAATAAGAAAACTAAGAAAAATGCAGTTATCACAATAAGAAAACTAAGAAAAATGCAGTTATCACAATAAGAAAACTAAGAAAAATGCAGTTATCACAATAAGAAAACTAAGAAAAATGAAGTTATCACAATAAGAAAACAGTAAGAAAAATGAAGTTATCACAATATGAAAACAGTAAGAAAAATGAAGTTATCACAATAAGAAAGCAGTAAGAAAAATGAAGTTATCACAATTGGAAAACAGTAAGAAAAATGAAGTTATCACAATATGAAAACAGTAAGAAAAATGAAGTTATCACAATTGGAAAACAGTAAGAAAAATGAAATTATCACAATAAGAAAACTAAGAAAAATGCAGTTATCACAATAAGAAAGCAGTAAGAAAAATGAAGTTATCACAATTGGAAAACAGTAAGAAAAATGAAGTTATCACAATATGAAAACAGTAAGAAAAATGAAGTTATCACAATTGGAAAACAGTAAGAAAAATGAAATTATCACAATAAGAAAACTAAGAAAAATGAAATTATCACAATAAGAAAACTAAGAAAAATGAAATTATCACAATAAGAAAACTAAGAAAAATGCAGTTATCACAATAAGAAAACTAAGAAAAATGAAGTTATCACAATAAGAAAACAGTAAGAAAAATGAAGTTATCACAATATGAAAACAGTAAGAAAAATGAAGTTATCACAATAAGAAAGCAGTAAGAAAAATGAAGTTATCACAATTGGAAAACAGTAAGAAAAATGAAGTTATCACAATATGAAAACAGTAAGAAAAATGAAGTTATCACAATTGGAAAACAGTAAGAAAAATGAAATTATCACAATAAGAAAACTAAGAAAAATGCAGTTATCACAATAAGAAAGCAGTAAGAAAAATGAAGTTATCACAATTGGAAAACAGTAAGAAAAATGAAGTTATCACAATATGAAAACAGTAAGAAAAATGAAGTTATCACAATTGGAAAACAGTAAGAAAAATGAAATTATCACAATAAGAAAACTAAGAAAAATGCAGTTATCACAATAAGAAAGCAGTAAGAAAAATGAAGTTATCACAATTGGAAAACAGTAAGAAAAATGAAGTTATCACAATATGAAAACAGTAAGAAAAATGAAGTTATCACAATTGGAAAACAGTAAGAAAAATGAAATTATCACAATAAGAAAACTAAGAAAAATGCAGTTATCACAATAAGAAAGCAGTAAGAAAAATGAAGTTATCACAATTGGAAAACAGTAAGAAAAATGAAGTTATCACAATATGAAAACAGTAAGAAAAATGAAGTTATCACAATTGGAAAACAGTAAGAAAAATGAAATTATCACAATAAGAAAACTAAGAAAAATGAAATTATCACAATAAGAAAACTAAGAAAAATGAAATTATCACAATAAGAAAACTAAGAAAAATGCAGTTATCACAATAAGAAAACTAAGAAAAATGAAGTTATCACAATAAGAAAACAGTAAGAAAAATGAAGTTATCACAATATGAAAACAGTAAGAAAAATGAAGTTATCACAATAAGAAAGCAGTAAGAAAAATGAAGTTATCACAATTGGAAAACAGTAAGAAAAATGAAGTTATCACAATATGAAAACAGTAAGAAAAATGAAGTTATCACAATTGGAAAACAGTAAGAAAAATGAAATTATCACAATAAGAAAACTAAGAAAAATGCAGTTATCACAATAAGAAAGCAGTAAGAAAAATGAAGTTATCACAATTGGAAAACAGTAAGAAAAATGAAGTTATCACAATATGAAAACAGTAAGAAAAATGAAGTTATCACAATTGGAAAACAGTAAGAAAAATGAAATTATCACAATAAGAAAACTAAGAAAAATGCAGTTATCACAATAAGAAAGCAGTAAGAAAAATGAAGTTATCACAATTGGAAAACAGTAAGAAAAATGAAGTTATCACAATATGAAAACAGTAAGAAAAATGAAGTTATCACAATTGGAAAACAGTAAGAAAAATGAAATTATCACAATAATAAAACTAAGAAAAATGCAGTTATCACAATAAGAAAACTAAGAAAAATGAAGTTATCACAATAAGAAAACTAAGAAAAATGCAGTTATCACAATAAGAAAGCAGTAAGAAAAATGAAATTATCACAATAAGAAAACTAAGAAAAATGCAGTTATCACAATAAGAAAACAGTAAGAAAAATGAAGTTATCACAATTGGAAAACAGTAAGAAAAATGAAATTATCACAATAAGAAAACTAAGAAAAATGAAATTATCACAATAAGAAAACTAAGAAAAATGAAATTATCACAATAAGAAAACTAAGAAAAATGCAGTTATCACAATAAGAAAACTAAGAAAAATGAAGTTATCACAATAAGAAAACAGTAAGAAAAATGAAGTTATCACAATATGAAAACAGTAAGAAAAATGAAGTTATCACAATAAGAAAGCAGTAAGAAAAATGAAGTTATCACAATTGGAAAACAGTAAGAAAAATGAAGTTATCACAATATGAAAACAGTAAGAAAAATGAAGTTATCACAATTGGAAAACAGTAAGAAAAATGAAATTATCACAATAAGAAAACTAAGAAAAATGCAGTTATCACAATAAGAAAGCAGTAAGAAAAATGAAGGTATCACAATTGGAAAACAGTAAGAAAAAGGAAGTTATCACAATATGAAAACAGTAAGAAAAATGAAGTTATCACAATTGGAAAACAGTAAGAAAAATGAAATTATCACAATAATAAAACTAAGAAAAATGCAGTTATCACAATAAGAAAACTAAGAAAAATGAAGTTATCACAATAAGAAAACTAAGAAAAATGCAGTTATCACAATAAGAAAGCAGTAAGAAAAATGAAATTATCACAATAAGAAAACTAAGAAAAATGCAGTTATCACAATAAGAAAGCAGTAAGAAAAATGAAGTTATCACAATTGGAAAACAGTAAGAAAAATGAAGTTATCACAATATGAAAACAGTAAGAAAAATGAAGTTATCACAATTGGAAAACAGTAAGAAAAATGAAATTATCACAATAAGAAAACTAAGAAAAATGAAATTATCACAATAAGAAAACTAAGATAAATGAAATTATCACAATAAGAAAACTAAGAAAAATGCAGTTATCACAATAAGAAAACTAAGAAAAATGAAGTTATCACAATAAGAAAACAGTAAGAAAAATGAAGTTATCACAATATGAAAACAGTAAGAAAAATGAAGTTATCACAATAAGAAAGCAGTAAGAAAAATGAAGTTATCACAATTGGAAAACAGTAAGAAAAATGAAGTTATCACAATATGAAAACAGTAAGAAAAATGAAGTTATCACAATTGGAAAACAGTAAGAAAAATGAAATTATCACAATAAGAAAACTAAGAAAAATGCAGTTATCACAATAAGAAAGCAGTAAGAAAAATGAAGTTATCACAATTGGAAAACAGTAAGAAAAATGAAGTTATCACAATATGAAAACAGTAAGAAAAATGAAGTTATCACAATTGGAAAACAGTAAGAAAAATGAAATTATCACAATAATAAAACTAAGAAAAATGCAGTTATCACAATAAGAAAACTAAGAAAAATGAAGTTATCACAATAAGAAAACTAAGAAAAATGCAGTTATCACAATAAGAAAGCAGTAAGAAAAATGAAATTATCACAATAAGAAAACTAAGAAAAATGCAGTTATCACAATAAGAAAACAGTAAGAAAAATGAAGTTATCACAATTGGAAAACAGTAAGAAAAATGAAGTTATCACAATATGAAAACAGTAAGAAAAATGAAGTTATCACAATTGGAAAACAGTAAGAAAAATGAAATTATCACAATAAGAAAACTAAGAAAAATGAAATTATCACAATAAGAAAACTAAGAAAAATGCAGTTATCACAATAAGAAAACTAAGAAAAATGAAGTTATCACAATAAGAAAACAGTAAGAAAAATGAAGTTATCACAATATGAAAACAGTAAGAAAAATGAAGTTATCACAATAAGAAAGCAGTAAGAAAAATGAAGTTATCACAATTGGAAAACAGTAAGAAAAATGAAATTATCACAATAATAAAACTAAGAAAAATGCAGTTATCACAATAAGAAAACTAAGAAAAATGAAGTTATCACAATAAGAAAACTAAGAAAAATGCAGTTATCACAATAAGAAAGCAGTAAGAAAAATGAAATTATCACAATAAGAAAACTAAGAAAAATGCAGTTATCACAATAAGAAAACTAAGAAAAATGAAGTTATCACAATAAGAAAACAGTAAGAAAAATGAAGTTATCACAATAAGAAAGCAGTAAGAAAAATGAAGTTATCACAATTGGAAAACAGTAAGAAAAATGAAATTATCACAATAATAAAACTAAGAAAAATGCAGTTATCACAATAAGAAAACTAAGAAAAATGAAGTTATCACAATAAGAAAACTAAGAAAAATGCAGTTATCACAATAAGAAAGCAGTAAGAAAAATGAAATTATCACAATAAGAAAACTAAGAAAAATGCAGTTATCACAATAAGAAAACTAAGAAAAATGAAGTTATCACAATAAGAAAACAGTAAGAAAAATGAAGTTATCACAATATGAAAACAGTAAGAAAAATGAAGTTATCACAATAAGAAAGCAGTAAGAAAAATGAAGTTATCACAATTGGAAAACAGTAAGAAAAATGAAATTATCACAATAATAAAACTAAGAAAAATGCAGTTATCACAATAAGAAAACTAAGAAAAATGAAGTTATCACAATAAGAAAACTAAGAAAAATGCAGTTATCACAATAAGAAAGCAGTAAGAAAAATGAAATTATCACAATAAGAAAACTAAGAAAAATGCAGTTATCACAATAAGAAAACTAAGAAAAATGAAGTTATCACAATAAGAAAACAGTAAGAAAAATGAAGTTATCACAATATGAAAACAGTAAGAAAAATGAAGTTATCACAATAAGAAAGCAGTAAGAAAAATGAAGTTATCACAATTGGAAAACAGTAAGAAAAATGAAATTATCACAATAATAAAACTAAGAAAAATGCAGTTATCACAATAAGAAAACTAAGAAAAATGCAGTTATCACAATAAGAAAACTAAGAAAAATGCAGTTATCACAATAAGAAAGCAGTAAGAAAAATGAAATTATCACAATAAGAAAACTAAGAAAAATGCAGTTATCACAATAAGAAAACTAAGAAAAATGAAGTTATCACAATAAGAAAACAGTAAGAAAAATGAAGTTATCACAATATGAAAACAGTAAGAAAAATGAAGTTATCACAATAAGAAAGCAGTAAGAAAAATGAAGTTATCACAATTGGAAAACAGTAAGAAAAATGAAATTATCACAATAATAAAACTAAGAAAAATGCAGTTATCACAATAAGAAAACTAAGAAAAATGAAGTTATCACAATAAGAAAACTAAGAAAAATGCAGTTATCACAATAAGAAAGCAGTAAGAAAAATGAAATTATCACAATAAGAAAACTAAGAAAAATGCAGTTATCACAATAAGAAAACTAAGAAAAATGAAGTTATCACAATAAGAAAACAGTAAGAAAAATGAAGTTATCACAATATGAAAACAGTAAGAAAAATGAAGTTATCACAATAAGAAAGCAGTAAGAAAAATGAAGTTATCACAATTGGAAAACAGTAAGAAAAATGAAATTATCACAATAATAAAACTAAGAAAAATGCAGTTATCACAATAAGAAAACTAAGAAAAATGAAGTTATCACAATAAGAAAACTAAGAAAAATGCAGTTATCACAATAAGAAAGCAGTAAGAAAAATGAAATTATCACAATAAGAAAACTAAGAAAAATGCAGTTATCACAATAAGAAAACTAAGAAAAATGAAGTTATCACAATAAGAAAACAGTAAGAAAAATGAAGTTATCACAATATGAAAACAGTAAGAAAAATGAAGTTATCACAATAAGAAAGCAGTAAGAAAAATGAAGTTATCACAATTGGAAAACAGTAAGAAAAATGAAATTATCACAATAATAAAACTAAGAAAAATGAAGTTATCACAATAAGAAAACTAAGAAAAATGCAGTTATCACAATAAGAAAACTAAGAAAAATGCAGTTATCACAATAAGAAAACTAAGAAAAATGAAGTTATCACAATAAGAAAACAGTAAGAAAAATGAAGTTATCACAATATGAAAACAGTAAGAAAAATGAAGTTATCACAATAAGAAAGCAGTAAGAAAAATGAAGTTATCACAATTGGAAAACAGTAAGAAAAATGAAATTATCACAATAATAAAACTAAGAAAAATGAAGTTATCACAATAAGAAAACTAAGAAAAATGCAGTTATCACAATAATAAAACAGTCCACACCAAAATTCCTTTATTCTTGTTCAATCAATTTTAAAATGGAACCAGCTTCCAATGCAAATGACATCTCCATTCCCTCATACCATAATTGTGCTTCTATTTATTTCAGTGACATTCTCCATTAACCTCAGCTAATAAATGATCTCTCATATAACTAGACTCAGGGTCGAGCACATGCCTGTTATTTTCAGCCCCGATGCACTCTGCTTAAAGAACTGCCAAACCATGGTTCATTTTCATTTCATCTTGACTATAAAGGCTCTCATTAATGCCACCTGTGGGACATTTCAGGAACTGTCTTGACCGGTTGACCAAACCAAATATGCAAATGATCATTATCTCCCTCCTCTCCTTCATCCTTCCCTTGCATCTCTTTCTCTAACCTCTTCCAATACTTTTCAAATTTTCTGCCATTCAGATGCTGGTTCAGCCATGCCTTTTTCTTTCCTGACAATGTCATTGGACTATTCTCTGTTTTTCCTTAGGGAATTTGCCAGCCAAAATATTTTGAGGATTTAATTATCCATATCTGATCAGAATGTTATTTCTTTTTGTATGATTTGTCCCCTTCTCCCTAAAAACCTCTCTCTCTCTCTCTCTCTCTCTCTCTCTCTCTCTCTCTCTCTCTCTCTCTCTCTCTCTCTCTCTCTTTGTGTGTTTCTTTCTTTATTTGTTTCATTCTCTTTTTTCATCTGCTCCCTCTACTCCTATTTTTTTCTCTTTTTTTCTTTTTTCCATTTACTCTTCAGTTCTCTTTTCTCTTCTTTCTTTCTCTTCTTTATCTTTCTCCATTTCTTCTTAGCTGTTTATTAACATATGTATGTATGTGCATATTTGGCAAAAGGATTTGTTTTAGTCTTTGTAAATTAAAAGTAGGTAAATTAAAAGTAGGTGACAAAAATTTTAGAGATCAATCTTCTGGACATTGTTAATATATTTGTATCTCTCTAACCTTATAAATAACTGATCATATAGTTATTTACTAAGCTTTGCTTAGATGCGACACAAAGCCAGAAGTATGGGGTGTCCAGTGAGAATCAAATTCACTAACAATTGTGGGGACACATAGTTTGCATTACATTACATGAGGTGCCCAAATCAGAGATAATATCATATGCCAGCAAAATAAAAATAGAAAGCTATTGGTTTATATTATATGATAAATGAAAAGTTTGCTCATAAAAGAAGTACACTCCCAACATTTAAACAAATTGATTCTTTGATAAAAAGTTAAGTTTGGAAAATGGTAATTTTTTCCCAAACCAAAGCAACCAGAAATGTTTTCTTGTAGAGTGTTTTACAGTCAAAATGGATATCATTAGATATCCATTTATTACCAATCTCTACAGCAGTGATTTGAAATATATGGATATGTGTAGTTTGGTCTGAAAGTTTATTTTGTTTATTTTACTTTATAATTTTTTTATTTTGAAATATTCTCATAAATATATATTTGTAAAGTTTAACTGTTATGATATATTTGAACAATTTCAATCTTCCTTTTCACTCTAAGAACTCATGAGTACTACATATGTATTATAGGGAGGAGTTTTCCCCACATCTCTGCAAACATACTCTTTTCTTCATTGTTAATTAAGATATTTTAATGTCTACTGACCCCTTTTTCATACATTATGAACAGGGTTTTAAGGAATAATTGTCCTTATCTGACCCACAACATTTAGTTTTTTCTTAAAAAGCCATCCACTTTACATAAACAAGCATGACTCTACAGTAATGAAACACTGTAACCAAAAATATGAATATGTAGCAGACTCAAAATAAGTACATCCATTATATAAATTCATGCAAGTTTATTTTTGATAATGGTTGACATATTGGCATGGCAAAAAATACATTGACTATATTTTCTGCAGAGATGTAAGACCCCAACTAGAAAAAAAGTATCCTAAATTTACCACAAAACTGCATCTGATAACGAGTTTCAAACTCTGAACCTTTGGACAGTGTAGAGTTGCCTCTTTTATTTTCAACAAGGTCCACTCTGACCAGGAATGGTAGTTAGGATCCTATGTTTGGGTCAAATACACCCGGTCTGAAGTTATTAAGCAAATCACATAAAGTTCAATAATTCAAATTTGGTTTGAAAAAAATTATCGAATTTCAAACAATCAAATTAGATGTCAAATCAAAGCCAGAGTTAAAATTTTAGGTTGTATGAGTATGTTTTATTGAAGTTATTGAAGTTATTTGATGTATTCTAAAAAAACTGCCATCTGAAGTAAACAAAACCAAATAATCAAAATTTCAGTTCAATAAAATGGTTATGACTACATCAAAAATTGATCAACATTTATAAAAGGACAAAAGAGAAACGCATAGGACAAGCCTTTCACTCCTTTAAATTTCAATTTAGAAACTCTTTTTTTCAATATACACTGATTTCATTGATTTTTTTACTTTTGCAAGTTCAATTTCTGACATAATAGTTTTAATTGTTTCTCATTGGTCTGCTTAGCAATTTTATCGTTAGCTAAGTAAAAGTAAGTAAGTAAAGTTGGTGACCGTAGTCGAGGGTGACCAGAAGGCTCCCTTTTCAATAGCTACTACACCAAAGTGTAAGAGAGGGCACTACTCCTTTCCCTGGATTGCTCCACTTTACCCTTGATACGTACCTTATATCGCTGAGTGTTAAGCAAGGCAGTATCAAGTACCATTTTTAAAATCTTTGGTATGACGCGACCTGGGATTGAACCCAGGTCTTCCGGACCATTGGCGAACACTCTACCCACTAGGCCAATGAGCAGGCTTTCATATAATTTCATGTTCCCAATTGACCATAGATTTTTGATCAGATTCAGATCAAGATTTGTTAGTGTCCATTCCATTATCTTTTCTCTTGTAAAGCTTTCATGGTCAAAGAATGCACTGGCAATCCTAAATACACAAGAAGGAATGCTTTTGTGAATGAATATATATTTGACTTTAATACTATGACTTGGACTATGCATACAAAGTCTTGTCCATGAAATTACAATATTTAACATTGTACAATTTAATTCCTTCATTGAGTTTGAATGGTCCAATTATAGTTTGGTTGAGAATTCCAGCTCTTATGATCACAGTACCATCTCCTTGTTTACTTTTTTTAGTCACAGGCACATCTAGATTGGATGAAATCCATCCTTTGGTACATCCATCAGGTCCATCAAAAATAACTCAAGATTCAGCCATGAAAACTACTGTAGAGATGTCAATTTTTGTGTATTTCTGGCCCCAATTTTAACCCTCTAAAATATTTGCTTTATTTGGAGGAATTTGCCTTGGAGACTTTTATACAGATCCCAATTCACAAAGTATTCTACACATTTTTTCCTCTCTTCCTCAATTCTAACCTTTTCAATGATGTGAGCACTGGTAAAAAGTAGTCGTTTCTCTATAACTGTCTTTAATATACATTCATCTCAAGGAAGAAAATCCTTAAAGCCTTTTGCTTTACTTCCAGCTCTCAACCTAGTTCATCGTTTGATGATCTCTGAAAAACTCCATTGATATCTCAACCTACTTCATTGTTGAATAATCTCTGAAAAAGTCCATTGATATCTCAACCTACTTCATCATTTGATGATCTCTGAAAAACTCTATTGATATCTCCCAAGTGAACATTACCTCACTTCATAACTTGGTTATTTTTTGTTTTCACTAGTTGTTAGATTCTTCTCTTTTCCCATGTTTCAACATATATCATGGACAAATAATAGTTTTCCTTTGCTTTCAAACATATAAGCTAATATTAGTTTAATCTACATATTATGTACATTAAGTGTATTTATATAAATTTTGAATATCTTAACAATTAACCAATACAAATGGAAGAAAATTTAATTCTATAAGGGTTGAAATGAAGGAGATTAAATTTGAGAAATATTGGTTAAAAATGTTTTGAGTTATTGAGGTTTATTTTATTGACATAATAACTTCTGACAGGATCTTTATCTGTTTGAGATAATGTCATATTTACATGTTTTAAATGAGTTTCAAGGTACATTTTTGTACTATGTATATTTTGAGACTTGAACTATCGAACTGACTTCAGCATAAAATAACCCAACAAGAAATGACATCCAGTAAAGTCAACCAACCAGCCTTCCATTGTAGAAGCTGTGAAATTTTGCAACCAAAAATGAAATAAAATACATGTACATTGAAATGCTAATTTATTTTCTCATTACATCATTACAAAATTTGTTTAGAGATGATAAAGTAATTTTTCAGGATAATAATGGATTTTTGCATAGAGTAAAAGAGATGAAAGCTTTTCTGCAGGAAAGGCATATAAAATGAATTGTAACACCACAACATCAACTGGAAGTGTGTATAACATTACAGAACTAAATAGAATTTGTGTAAGTTGCCTCACCAACCTGGCACTATCTCAAACAGCAATAGGCATTACACTTTTCAAATACATGATAGATCCGTTGCTTCTTTAGATACAAAAAGCTTATTTCTGATGGAAGCATTTCATACAGAAGTCAGACATGAAGCAAGAGAAATAGCTATGTAGAAAGATTTACTTGTGTCATAGAACAACTAAGAGACTCAGATGTGCAAGATAAACAAAAATACTGTTTTCTTTGCCCCTAATGGACCCTCTCCCCAAAAAACTCAGCATTCTCCAAAGTTTCAGAACTGGAGCCTCACCATTAGGTGGTTTTGTATCAAATCCAGGATACTCATTGGTGAGGGTGGTCTTACTCCTTGCTGAGATGCAGTTGGTATATTCCACAACCCCAGCCAACTGGAGTGTATTAATTGAGAATAGTTACTTGAAACCATAAAATCATTAATAAATTATTTGTATAAAGAAATAGATTTGTTTTATAAGGATTACCATTTGATAGGAATAGTTAAAAGAATATAATTCTGTGCAAATAATTTATATTAGGGATGGCTAAGCTCTAACTGTCTACAAACAATTATTATCATTATTAGTTCTTTGAAATCATATAATTTCTAGAAAAAAGATTGACTTTAGCATTTAATAATTCATCAAGGTTTGACAGGCCATTAACCCAAGCAACTAATAAAGTGACAATTATCTTCTATTGTGAGGTGGGGGGCATATCTCTTTAGTGTCAACACTGTGTCCTCCTGGAAGTTCTTAGAAGATAAGCTCCAATACAAAAGTAGCTGATGATTGTATGTTTGGTTTGTTTTGGTTTCTTTGTTTAATGGCATATCAACCTTTGTAGGTCATTCAAAATCAAAGTTATACTTACAGGAGAACAGTAGTGGTACTATTTAAATCACAGCTAGGTGTTCATACCTATCCCAAGGGTATCAATCTAAAAGGGATCATAATAGCGAGAGTGGAGTTTGAAATCACTTACTACAATGTTGCAGTTTAGTATGTTAGTTAATTCACCATGGAGATTCTCCTTTCATATTTGGTGATATTGTCCATTTGATCAACAACTTTTTACTCAATATTCTTTAATTTACCAGGACAAAAAAATAAAACAGTTGTGAATTTAAAATTTCATGTCCTATTATCTAAAATGTTGAGACGTATAGGAATTTAGTTAGAACTGCTTAATTCATGTCCTTGTACCTTAAGGAACAAATTTAGAAAGAAAGTCCTTTATCTTTTTTTTAACTTTTCATAAATAGTAGAAAGTTATTCTTTTTATCCTTTAATCCAGAAGACAACATTTTTAATGTCAAAATTTACACAAAACTTGTGATATTTGCCTCGAACCTGTAAGATTTACACATAATAATCTGAGCACTAAGTTTTGTAATTACTTCCTAAATCCAACTCTCCACAAATGTAGACTTAAAACATTATTTCAAATTAGCAAGAGAAAACATATAAAATAAAACAAAAGGACGCATGTTTGTCCACCATTTCAAAACTGTGCTTCAGAGTTCTTCATATTTGAAAAGAACGAAAGAACTATGATGACAGAATTATATGTTCATTAAATTACAACAAATAACCGAATGATATTATTCAAAAAGAGGCATAATTATGAAGTCTTATGGCTTGCTAAAAGGATACCCATCAGTCAATTTCTAGAAATATATTGAATCAAATTCATTGCATTATATGTATTATGTATATGTATCATGTAAGGCATTTTATTATATCAGCACACACATACATACACATATACACACATAAATATCCGTCCCTCCATCTATGTGTATAAATCTCATGCATAAGAATATAAATAACTAGTTGTTAGACTTAGGGACATCAGTAAGTCTGCAAACAAAAGAAGAAAAAAGGATTATCTTACCCAACAAATATCTTTTCCCTTTTCTTGTCGATGCACTTTATCCATTGGCAAAGTTAAAATTTCAGAAAAATATCACACCAGCAGGTCAAGCTGACTTACTGATCTATACTGGCATACATATATACATATATATATATATATATATATGTGTGTGTATGTGTGTATAAATATATATGTATGTATACACATTACATAAATGCATACATATTTATAATATATATTAATACAGATATAGATGTGTACATGCAAACATACTTGCACAAAAATAAAACATGCAGACCGCCAAAGGTCCAGGAGAGCGGGGTTCAGTCCCAGGTCGAGTCATACCAAAGACTCAAAAAATATTACTTGATACCGCCTTGCTTAACACTCAACAATATGAGGTGTTGATCAAGGGTAAAGTGGAGCAATCCAGGGAATGGAGTAGTGCCCTCCCTACACCTCAGTGTAGGAGCTATTGAAAAGAGAATCTTCTGGTCACTCTCAACTAAGGTCACCAACTTTACTTACTTATATATAATTATCCATATTGTATATATATATATTGTGTATTTGAATTTAAGCTGTGTACATCTTTGCATGATACATGTATGTGTTTTGGATATATATATATATATATATATATATATATATATATATATATATATATATATGGAATTATATTGTATATATGTATTAATTATTTGGTGTATCTGTATGGCATATATTAATGATGCGTATTCAAGTATCTCTATTGTACATATGCATATATGTTTTTATATATAATTATAGAGCATGTATTTATATGTATGTATTGTATATAATTATGCTTATTGGATTATATACATCTTGCAAAAATAATGGGATGCATGAATATGGAGCCAAATCAGATAGCATCTGGAGAAACTCATCACTTGCACATTTTGTTGCTTTAAAAGTCAGATGCTTGGCTCCATGCCAGGCGAGAAACAACAAAGGAGAATGCAGGACAAACAAAGTAAATTAGGATAATCACCGACAACTATTTAGCAAATACATTCACAATGTAAGCAACTACTGATTCAATAGAATTCGATTACGTTCAATTTGGATAATGCAGAAAAGTTGGTATATAATAATAGACGCTATGTCTACTTTGTTTGGTCTTAATGCTGTAAACTGAAAAACTACAATAGGCTCGCTGATAAAGATACTAGTTTCCTAAAGACTTAAGTTCAATCCCTGGAATGAGCCACACAGAAGGACACCAGTTTAGGCAAGTTGATTTAAGAAAAGAAAGATTGTTGGACTAGACACAAAAGCAAGAGTTGAAATAAAATCAACCCAACAGGATTTTTGTTTAAAATGCACTAAAGACTAAAGGAAAAGTCTTAAGCTTATAGAAGACAGCATGAAAGATTATTCAAAATATTGCCCCCTTTCAGTAAAGCTTTGAACACACATGTTGTATACCCTGTCGAGGGGTAAAACCCTCTCAAAAGGGGTATCCTGGGTATCAAACTAAACTGAATCTGATGGTGAGAATTCAGTTCAGATCTGGAGAGTTTGGGGTACTCATTCAATGCTTTTACTCCCAGGTCAACTTCAGCCCAAGAAGTAGTACCAGTTAGAATCCCTTCAAAGGGTCAAATAAATCTGTTTAATAATTATTTATATTTGATAGAACCACATGCAAATAAAACTTCTTAAGAAACAGCTACACAAAAAAATGTAATAATAAACATCCAATGAATCTGATTTCTTAACTTCAAGGAATAGCATAACTGCAGATGAGTTGACATGCCATTAAATTAATCAATCAAAATATTATGACTAGAACAACAAAACAAGGATTATAATGGCAACTATTACTCTTGAAGGACTACAGATCTTCAGTGAATCTCAATGCTGGCCTAGGAAAGTGTTATGAAAAATCAACAATTGCCAATACTGCTGATCTCCCCTTTTAACAATATCAATGTTGTTCAAAGGAAGGGAAAGTGCAAGACAACTTGATATTGGTGTCATCACAGAAGTTGCCAGAATGAGGTTGAAGTGGTAGGACTCCCTCAAGGACAAGCACCTGGTTTTCTCCTTGATGGGTTGCCCTACCAAGTCTAGGATGGCAATCTGCCCTATTATTTATGCATAGCTGCTGGATAGAAGAGATGGACTCTTGCCTCTCCTAAGATCATTAGCTAAGATTTAGATCCTCACCTAGGATTTGAACTTGGCTGATGACTGCCATTATGCTACCAACCTCTCCATTAAAACAAGGACACTAGCCCAAAGAATTAATTAAATAATAATATTATTTAATCTCAACATTTGAAAATAGGCTTAAAATGAGAAAATGTACGATCTGAAATAATGGGAGCTTTGATATGTGATAGTTCAGCAATGGTACAGATAGACAACTAAATACCATATTTGAGAAAATTAATCCAAACAAGGAAGGCCAAAAAAAAGGATTATTTAATAAACTATGATTTAAAAAACAATGGGATTTGTTCAAATAGTAATATGTTGCAGTGCCCACAGAATTCCACTTCATCTTTGTTTTTGCAAACAAAGTAATTAAATGGGATGCTTCTTAGTTTGCATAAGCTAAAATCTTTGATCTCTTTATTTGTAACTCTGTTTTATAGTAATAATGAAAGTGTTATTTTACTTTTTTTTTACTTATTTCTATCTATCTGTCTATCTATCTATCTTATCTGTTTTATCTGTCTATTTTCCTTTTTTCCTTTCCTCCTTTCTTCTTTTCTTTCCTTATTCTTTCCTTCTATTTCAATGAAGCAGATGATAAGCATCTGACATATAGCATTCTCTTTCTCATCTCTTTTTTCTTTATTTATTTAACTTCTCATCTCTTTCTTTCTTTTTTTCTTTCTTTCTTTCTTTCTTTCTTGATTGTAACTCTCAGTCAATCAAAATGTCCTTTTTCTTTACTTTTTTCTGACTTTTGGCATGTTCTTTTTATCAAAATGAAATGATCCATCATTTATCTGATGTAATGTCAGCCTTAACATTCAGCGTTCATATTTTATTCTATTAATATTATAGATACTTCATTTCACTATTTTGAGAAAATGCAAAAGAGACCAATGAAGAAATCTACCAAAACATTGTGATGAAAACATCAAAGATTTGAGTAGCAGACTGAATATTTCATAAAATTATGAGCAAATTCCAGATGATACTTAACACCTTTTTACTGCTTTAAAAATGGTATATCTATCCTAATCATCCCTCTTTATACTGCTGTCATCATTTCTTCAGTTTTTAAAACAATTTATTCATATAAATTATTTATATCTATTATTACTAAATGTATATACTACTTGAATATACTTATTTATATATATTGATGTTTCTTAATTTTTCTCAAAGAAAAATCCTCTGATAGAAAGTCAAATTCATCCAAGGTTTCTTCATGGATAATAATGTGGTAGACTACACTACTTAATCACTCTCACTCTTATTATCTTGTTCTTTCACTTTCTTCCTCATTTTTCTATCAACATAACTTTTTATACTTAAAACTTCTTCCTTATTTGCATCACTATGCCCTTAGTCTTTTTTTCAATTTTTGTCTCATTTTTCGTGATACCATCTCCTTACATATGAAATACAGTGTAACTTTATAGTTCTTGGGTTTTACCATACTTTCTATTTTCATTTTTATTTTGTTTATTCAAAATATTTTTAAAGAATTTCCATGAAAGCTTTACCATTCTAAAATTGCCACTAGATATGACTATTTCAAGCAACTTCGTGGATATCCAAAAAAATGCTTTCTGAGTTTTAAAGAATTGGTTAGTCATATCTATTTGATATTGAATGAATGAATATAAAGACCAGTAGAATTATTGATCAAGGCATAAACAAACCCATCATGGATGATAGGTACTGTGCTTAGTAATTATAAAGGTTTTACTTTGTCAGCTCAAGATTATTGCCAAGAATAAAAATGAAATTGGAAAGCCTAGTACAAACAGACTTTTCAGACAAAATATAGAAACTGAATTTGGTATTTGGAAATGCACAATGCATATAACAAATAAAGGAAGATAGAACGAACAAAAGAAATATAACCATCCAATGATGAGAAAAAGAAAGCTATAAATATTTGGGTATATTAAAAGACACTCTTGAGCAAACAGAAATGAAAGTAAAGGTCAGAAAGGACTGCCTCAGAAGGACAAGAAAACTATTGGAAATCAAACTCTGCAACAGAAACATAATTAGAGGAATAAATACCTAGACAGTCTCTCTGATAAGATACATTAGACCTGTCTTAAAATGAACAAGAGAAGAGCTTAGAAATATGGACAACAAGATGGCAAAATTGATGATGATACACAAAGCATTACACCCAAGAGATAATAGGAATAGATTATATGTCACAAAAAAAAAGGAGAAAAACTTGCTAGCATTGAAGACTTTGTGGATGATGCAACTCAGAGATTTGAAAAATTCACAAATAAGAGCAAAGAAAAATTTACTCCAATAGCTAATAACAGCAAATGCAAAAATAATGAGAGGAAAAAAAGGAAAACAGAAATTATTAAATCAAATAAACAAATATAAGTGAATGAAACAAATTAGTACAGAAGGTGTACAAGTGCTGACATGACTGGGTGGAGAAGATGATCAGTTTGGAATTGTGCAAATAGCTAGAATTTGATCATACTGTCAAATGGTATGCACACAAAGCAGAAACTATCCTAAAAAATGAGATATGCCAAATTCTGTAGGACTTTGGTTTGTTTTCTTATTTTAATGGTATATCAACCAATGTGGGTTAAATAATGCCAAATCTATCTTTGTAGGACAGCAGTGATACTTTTAAATCTCTTGCTGGGAGGGGGGGTAAGAAGGTTCATACCTTTCTCAAAAGTATTAAACTAAAAGTGAACATAGAAGTATGACTGGAGTTTGAATTTATAGCCAAACTCCTACACTTTAACCATTGCACCATAAGGACTCCTCACAGTTACTTTGAGATATAAGCTGATTTCCTAATCCAGACCAGAAAACCAGACCTATTTTTAATTAAAAAGAAAAAATCATCATTTAGTGGATTTTGATGATCCTGTAAATCACAGAAACAGTAAATGGAAACAAAAAACTTGAGAAATATCTAGACCTTTCCGAACAAGTGAAAAAACTTATGGAATATGTAGGTAACGGTGAAGCCTATTGTAGCAAGAGCCTTTGGAATAATTCCAAAGAATCTGGAAAAGAGAATGAGGAAACCGAAGATGAGAAGAAGAATTTAGACCATCCAGACCACAGCACTGCTGAAATAAGAAGGAATACTTTGGAAAGTCCAAGAGATCTGAGACAATATGCCATCATTCAGACTTTATTGAAAACTATAAGTTACATTTGTGTGAAATATTTGCCTAAAGAGAATAAACAAATGTCGCAAACTAGCATAAAAGGAATATAAGACTAGAAATGACTGGCTGGGGAAGGTGATCCAGTGGGAATTGTGCAAGAAACTGAAATTTGATCATACTAACCAATAGTACATGCCCAGAATAGTTTCCAAAGGCTTGGAAAGGGGGTTAGACGTTGTCCGAGGATGTACGAGGACAAACAAACAACCAGATGAAAAGGAAACAAAATAATTGTAGAGTAAAATATGGAAGATAACACCAATTGTTGTTAGTGTACTCAGAATGGAGGATGGAGGTAATTTACTAAGCTTTTTTGCTTAGATGTAGCACAAGGCCGCATGAATTGGGCACCCAGTGAGAATCGAACTCACTCGTGTAGGTTTGCTAGTCTACCTTGCTAACCATTACACCACCCGAGGTGCCCCAGAATGGAGGATGGAGAGGGAACTGGAGATCCTGGAAATCAGAGGGAGAATTGATACCATCTAGAATTCATTATTACTTAAATGAGCTACAATACAAAGAAGTGTTCTAGAGATCTAAGGAGGCTTACAATCTCTAAAGCACCAGTAAAAGACCACTGGCTAACACTGATGTAAAAAAACTCTCAAGGAGTAAAATAATAATAATAATAATAATGACAATTGTATTTGGTGCTTTTGGTACAGTCACCAAAGGGTTGGTTCTGGAACTGGAGGACTTGGAAATAAGAGGATTAGTGGAGATTATCTAAACTACAGCATTGTTGAGATTGACCAGAATACTAAGAAGAGTCCTGTTGACTTAAGGAAACTTGTTGTCACTCTGCCTCCAGAGGAAAACCATCACCTAATGCTGGTGTGAAGAACTCTGAAATACGTAAAATAATAAAAAATTGCAGCCTATAAGAATGTTGATATAAGTACCAACAGAAAAACAATAAAATCTAGGAAACAGAAATGATTAGAAAAACAAATCAACAGATATTTTAAGTGATAAACTGGCAAGCTTGCACATAAGAAGACATTGACATAATTAAAAAAAGGAAAATTTGAAGAGGTGAACTGAATCTTTTCTAATAGCTGCACAAAGCAATGCCATAAGAATCAATTATGTTAAAGAGAAAATTGATAATACCCAACAGAATAGCAAGTGTAGTTATGCAGAGGAAGAAATGAAATAATTTATTACATAGTAAGCAAATAAAACAAACTGTTACGTAGGGAATACAAGATTAGGCATGAC
This sequence comes from Sepioteuthis lessoniana, assembly GCA_963585895.1. Taxonomy (NCBI): domain Eukaryota; kingdom Metazoa; phylum Mollusca; class Cephalopoda; order Myopsida; family Loliginidae; genus Sepioteuthis; species Sepioteuthis lessoniana. The sequence continues at coordinate 30,628,774 of OY757924.1, forward strand.
TGGGTGGGAAAGGTGATCCACAGGGAATTGTGCCAAAGATTGAATTTTGACAATACAACCAAATGGTATACTTCTCTGATGGCTGGGGTTGTAGAATATGCCAACTTCATTTCTGCAGATGGGTAAGACTACCTCAACAAGTGACCAGGATATGACACTAAATTACATCTGAGGGTGAGGCGTCAGTACTGGAGCTTTGGGTAATGTAGAGTACCCCTTTATTGCCATTACTTCGAGAACCACTCTGACTGAAGTGTTACTACCATTTATGGGTCAAATGGAACTTTTTAACCATTTAACTTTGTGCAAACAAATGACATGTTAAATTAAATTATTTGTGTTGTATCACAATATTTGAAACCATTTAACTAAGTGGAAATAAGATTATAAGTGTTAATAATACTTGAAATAATTTAACTGTTTGCAAATAAATGATTCATATTAGATAAAATTATAAGTGTTCTATAGTAATATTTGAAATCATTCAACTGTTTCAATATATATAAGCTCTGGCTTGTTTAAAATGTCTTCAACACACAATTCATTTGCAAATGATACATATTTAATATGTATATACTGGGTGACCAAAAAAAACAGAATCCTTAAACTTTTTTTATTACTTCTACAAAAATAAAACAAAATAATTCTAATTTTGTACACTCAAACTTCTGCACATGTTGGTGAATACTCTGATCTCAATTTTTCATGCACTGAATCTACTTCATATCCTGGAAAAAAGAAAAGGCTAGAATTAAATTTATGAATTTCAGTCAAAAATATATGGTTACAGTTTTTTTGTTTTTTTTATCACCCTGTATATGTATAAATAGAATTTGGCATTAAATAACCTACCAGGGTTAATATGCCATAAAACCTAACAAACCCACCAACCAAATCATATATACAGAACAGAGAATTGATCCTACAGAATGAGACATATAAACTTCTCAGGAGATTATGAGATACAAATGAATCAATTAATCCAAGCCAGAAGACCAGACATTGTGCTAATTAACCAAAAAAAGAGAACTTGCTATCAAGTGAATTTTGCCATTCCAGCAGACAAAAGAGTGAAAATAAAAAAGCAAAACAATAGACGAATACTTGAACCTTGCTAGAGAACTAAAAAGACCATGGAATCTGGAGGTGAGAGTGATAAAAATTGTAATTGGTAGCCTTGGAATGATCCCCAAAGTCTGGGAAAGGGGATGGAAATATTGGAAATCAGAGGAAGAATCAAGACCATGAGACTACAGGATTATTGTGAATGGTAAGAATACCGAGGAAAGTCCTGGAGAGCTGAGGAGATGTGCTGTCACTCAGACTCCAATCTGCTAATGCTGGTGTGAAAAACTTGCAAGGAGTATAATAATAATAAGAATAATAATAATAATTATTATTATTATTATTATAAAAAACCTACCTAATCATAAGAAAAAATCAACTACCTAATGTACATGGATGTTATCAAACTGTTTGCCAAAAATGTGAAAGAACTGGAAATCCTGGTGAGGATATAGAGTGACAACATCAGGATAGCATTTGGCATAGAAAAACGTGCTATGCTAATAATGAAATGCAGAAAACGACAAATGACGAAAAAGAATACAACTACCAAATCAAGAAAAAATCAAACACTCAGAGAAAAGTAAACTTATAAATACTTGGCAATATTAGAAACGGCCACCATCAAACAAGCAGAGAAAAAAGAAAAAATCAAAAAAGAATACCACAGGAGAATGAGAAACCAACAAGAAATACAACTATATAGCAGAACTCTCATCAAAGGGATAAACACCTGGGCTGTACCCTTCATAAGATACTTGAGACTATTCTTAAAGTGGACAAGGGAAGAACTTCAACAAATGGACCAGAGAACAGAGAAAACTCATGATGATGCACAAGGCCCTAAATCCCAGAGCAGATATAGAGAGACTATATGTGTCAAGGGCTCAGACCACATAAAAAAGAGGAAAGGATGACAAATAACAGCAACTAGAAACAGCACAAATAAAACAAGGATCAACAGATCAACAATAACTAAAAACAGAAGGGGGAAGAATAACAATTGTATGGACATTTCAAGTGACAAACAAGCAAAATCTCACACAAGAAGACTTGGACATGGCTAAGAAAGAGAGACCCTAAAGGCAGAAACTGAATCTCTTTAAATAGTTGCATAAAACAATATTTAGCGTTTCGGGAAATTATTAATTTCCCTAACACTATATTTTTTAAGGCAACACAAATGAATAACAAAACTTCTTTTAATAACACAACAAAGTAAGGTTTATTACAGTAGGCGTGAAGGAGTGAGAGTGAGAAAGTGTCTCTTTGCGTCGCTGGTCTGTATGCTGGTCCTTGGTTCGTAGGAAGCGTGTTTAAAGCTAGCAGTGAGCGAAGTGTTCCAAGTGGAATCAGTGCAGTCATGTGAGAGAGATATGTTTCTTCTGCTAGCTCCAGACTCTCTCTGGCGTTGTCCGTCCTACAGAAAAGGGACCAGAAAAAATAGTTCCTGAGAGGGAGAAGGAATTAATGCGCTCTGCCAGTTGATTGGTCAGTGAGTGACCGATTCTCTTAACAGGGGCATTGATTCGCGAAAGGAAATAGATCTGTGGCTGCTACAAATACATTAAGAACCAACCACGTTAAAGCAAACAAAAGACACAATAAAATAGTAAATGTAGGTTATTTGGTGATAAAGACAAAACAAACAATCATATAATAAGTGAATACAGTAAATTAGTGCAAAAAAAGTGTAAGACTAGATTTGACTTGGTAGGGAATTGTTAAAAAAGTCAAAATATGACCATACGAACAAGTGGTATTTGCACAACTCAAAATCCATCCTGGAGAATAAGATGCACAAACTTCTCTGGGATTTTGAGAAACAAATAGATTACCTCATTTTGGTCACATGACCAGACTAAGGGATTGTCAAAAAAAAAAAGAAGGTGAACCTGCTGAATAATGGACTTTGCTCTCCCGGCAGACAACAGAGTGAAAATAAAAGTGAAAATAGAGAGAAGTATCAAGACCTTGCATAAGAACTACAAAAAACTATGGAACATGAAGCTGACAGTGATACCAACTGTGATTAGAGCACTTGGGACAATTCCCAAAAGATTGTTGAAGAATAAGAGGACAAGCAGAGACCATCCAAACTACAGCATGATTAAGATCAGCCAAAATACTTAAAAGACTTGAGGAGACTTGCTGTCTCTCAAACTCCAGTGAAAAACCATCAGCTAATGGTGGTGTGAAAAACCCTCAAAGGACTAAATAATAACAATAATAAAACCACAGCATTATTGAGATCAGTTAGAATACTTAGAAGAATTCAGGCGACCTAGAGAGACGCCAGCAAAAAGGTATCTGTTAAAACTGGTACGAAAATCTCAAAGGGAATGAAAAAACAAGAACAACTTTATCAAAAACATCTATTATCCAAACAGGGAGAAACAAGAACGATTTTTACCATAATTGCAGTCAGATTTCTAAATATTTTATTTAGAAATAAGATGTGGTTTTAAAATAGATATATATATATGAATATTTTATTCAGGTCTGTAAACATAACTTTTTAGGCTTAAAAACCTGGATGAATAATATTTATATTGGGTAAGACAAATGAACATTTTTTCTTAAATAGTTTCATTAAAATTTTAAAACAGTGAAAAAAGTTATAAAAAAAAACAGTTGTGATAAATTTTTCAAGATTTGTGCAGAAAAAGAAGTAAATAATGACATTGCTAATCACACACACACACACACACACACACACACACACATATATATATATATAGTAAAATATTTGTATATATATATATATATATATATATATATATATATAGTGTGTGTGAGAGAGAGAGAGATAGACAGACAGAGAGATCTATGACATTGATATTTTTATAATAAAGAATAAACATCCTCAATGTAAGTACAGAATGATTTACTTGAAAGTTTCTTTTTCTTAATATTACACTAAAATATAACATTAGTCACCACAAATGTACCACAAAAATTAAAAACCACATATTGCAATTGATACTTCACAATTACCTGGTAGTACTTCATTCATAGCCATGGTGTCTCGCGTGGTGTAATGATTAGCCAGCTGGACTAGCAAATCTGCAAGAGTGAATTTGAGGTTCATCGGGTACCTATTCATTTGGCCTTGTGCCACATCTAACCAAAAAGCTTAGTAAATTCTTCAATCTCTGCCTTTTCTCTGTTGATAATGCATTCTATATAATGTTAATGATTATAAAATCTATATTTTATCTACTTGTTTGCTATAAAATAGGTCGTTTTTTCTTTCTCTCTCTGTGTTTGTATGTGTGTGTGTGTGTGTGTGTGTGTGTGTGTGTGTGTGTGTGTGTGTGTGTGTGTGTGTGTGTTTGTGTGCACGGATAAAAACCTTTTTATTTACTTATCTATTTAGATAATGGCAAAACTCCAGTAGTCTGATGTCTATGAAAAAATCATGTGATTTAAGGTGAGTTTGATTTATGTGAAGAAAATAAGTTAGTGCAAAATTATATCATTATAAAAATGCATGGAAATAAGGATTTAAAAGCAAGGTCTTTTGGTGCATTTTCTTTTTTTCTATATTTCTTGTAGTTTTTTTTTCCAATTTGTACCTGTTATCCTGGTGTGATTTCAACAGGAATGAAATCATTCATGAAAGAAAAGGCATGAACCAATTGTTTTAACATTTACTGTGAATCTGATGTACCACTTTTACAGGTGGGGGGGATTGCTTCTTTGAAAATCAAACTTCAAGCTTCTTCCATGTGTTTTAACTCTAGTCTCTCTTATTTATAGTAAATACTCAACTGTTTTAGCCAAGTGACAAACCTTGCGATGGTATAGTAGGAATTTTGCTTAATATCTCTTTACCCAACTGCTCCTCTATGAGCATAATGTGATACAATATCAATAGTTTTAACAAATGTACAGCTGATTTAATCTCACTGTTTTCCTACTTTTAAGTCAGTGGCCAAACTTAAGTTAAAGCGTCCAGTCTTCTTTACTAATTATCCATAGCTGAAGGGAAAATAGTTGGATTCATACCATTCCCAAGTTTATAAGCAATATGTAAAATGAAAACAGCCTTGTTCAGGATTTTAACTTGGATCACTCGGCCCATTTTCTTTAAAAATGAAAATTACACCAGGCATATCTGCCAGATTTAGTTGTGTAGTACATGAAAATAGATTTGGAGGATGAATGCAAGAAAATGGTTTGGATCTATTTTTCAAGTATGGATGATATGTTTCCTTGAAAACCTGCATTCAAAATTCTGACATCATCATCATCAGCATCATGTCATGCTATCAGCACAGATATCCCTGACCCTCTCTTGCCACCCCTCCCTATCATCCATTGCTTCAAGAAGGTCATTAAGGCTACATCCTGTATCAGCACAGTGCTGCCCCTGTAGGTTTGTTCGTCCTTGTAAAGGGGTTCACAGAAGTACATCACTTATGAGCTCATCCCTACTTCTTCAGGAGTGTCCCACATGTCTGGTTCATCCAATTTTACTAGTCTTTGTGATGGATGGTTGGTAGCCATACAGCTGCTGCTTTGTGGTGTGCTGCCTCCAGGACTTGTTCAATAATGCTCACAGCATTCTTGTGTAGTTGCCATCCATACAGCAGTATCAACACATGCTGCTTGGAAGAAACTGCATTTCATTTTGTCTGTCAAGTCTGATTTTGATGACTGATAGCCTATCGATAGCTGTGCATGCCTTTGCTTGTCGCATATTGATATCTGTCTTGGTTGATGAGACACTGCTTTCTAGGTTGGTGAACTTATCTACTAGTTTCAGAGAGCTGCTGTTTAGGGTGGAGATGTCACCTCTTTGATTAAAGCACATATATTCCATTTTGTGTGCATTGACATGGAGGCCAATGCCTCCAACAGCTTGTGCCCAACTATGTAGCTGGGTTTCGGCTTGGGCGAGTTATTGTTTTTGCAGGGTACCCTCTGCTTCTTTCCTTTGTTAGCTTGCAATCATTTTCTTTGGTTTTATCAATAGATGTTCTCAGCAGTCTAGACAGATAATAAAGATGTATGGAGCTAATGTGTCTCCTTGCAGTACACCTACAACAATCTCATAGTAGTTTGTGTCTCCATCCTAGGAATGGACTTTTACTTTGGTGTTTCAATACAGCATCATTATGATGACTTACTTATTCCAAACATTGACTTCAAATCATCGAATTGGGAAACCATTTTCTCCTTTATTTTTAAAAAGAATAAATTATCTATAAAGAAAATTAAATGAACTCTTGTTTTTGATGCATTTGCACTTTAAAATAAAATGTTCATAATCTATAAAAAATATATAATAACTTTCATGAAAAGTTCCAGAAATATAAGACTACTTACTACGTCAATCAATAAGAGTGTTGTATTTCATCATTTTTTTGATAATTTAGTTCTTAGAACAGAGAATTACTGCATGATCTCTTATTTACAAATCCTAAAAAATAATATATCAGAATATAATATGGTATATACACATAAGTTTGTTTGTTGGTTGGCATTATTGCATACCAACCTTTAATGGGTTATTTTATGCTGAAGTCTGTCATTCTATGTAATTATAAATTTTTGCCACACAATTGAATCATTTCATATATTTCTATCTAATACAAATAATTTCTAAACTGATTGATTTGACTCATAGATGTGACTCTAACGATTATTCCTTGGAAATGTATCCAGAATGTAGATTGTACTTAAGAAATGGTTTGGTTTTGTTGATTTGATAAATAGCATATCAACTCCTTATGGGTGATTTAATATTAAAATTTGATCATAATTATAATTATATTTTTAATGTTTTATGGCATTTTTTTAAGTATAATTTTTTCATTAATCTATAATCATTTGTATAGAAAGTTATATGGTTTCAAACATCTAATTCTAATCTTTTGTAAATATTTGTAGCTTCAAGTAACTATTCTTAATACCAATAATTTACATACAGTTATGTTATCTAACCAGCCCATTGGCCTAATGAGTTGACTGTTTGCCAATGGTTTGGAAGACCGGCGTTCAATTTTACCAAAGACTCAAAAAATGGTACTTGATGCTGCCTTGCTTAACACACAGCACTATAAGGTAAAGATCAAAGGTAAAGTGGAGCAATCCAGGGAAAGGAGTAGAGCCCTCCTCTACACATCAGAATAGAAGCTATTGAAAAGGGAGTCTTCTGGTCACCCTCGACTAAGGTCACCAACTTATTTATGATATCTATGTAATAAAAGTAATTTTCAAGCAAATCTATTTAACTCTCAGATTTAGACCTAAACATGAGGATCTGAGAGTAATGAAAGGGTGACTTTATACTTCCTTAAACACCAAAACTGCAGCTTCACTATATGATGCAGTTTAGTATCATACCCAGGATATCCCTTTTTTAGAATGGGGAGTCTTACCTCTACCGCAGGGGATACATTTAGTGTATTCTAAAATTTCCTAACAGGGCTAACTAAAGATATAATGGAAATATGTAGCATGCTTGCAGATAAATCACTTTTTGTTATTCTTTTTTATGTTTTTAGTTATGGTTTTCAAAGGTTAGCACCAAAATGGAGATAAAAACATTTTTCATATCCACATCACTGAGATTAATATTTTGCAAAAGATAACAAAAGATAACATGATAAAACTTTTATATAAAATGAATACAAATATTTTCTTTTTTTTTCTTTTTGATGGGGAAAATGCAAATAAGGTAGGCATTTTTTCATAGAAATATAGTTTGTATTTTCTTCTGTTAACCACATTTAGTCTCTGAACCTAATGGTCTTCTGAAACATCTACTAAGTTCTAAAAGGATTATTATATATACATATATATATATATATATATATATATATATATATATATATATATATATATATATATATATATATAATTACGTTTTAGCTGAGATGATCAAAGTCTATAGTCACATATTCTGTTTTGACCTTCCAATATCATGCAACCTCAGTTTTTGATATAAATCAAAGCTAAAACTGCCATTTACTCATTGAATACTTGCTTAATGTTTCCTTCAAAATATTTATAAGCAAAAACTTCATTGCTAGCAGTATTAAGGAGAGAAATTACATTTTTAAAATGGCTTTGCAATAATTGGCAAAATAATCAATAAGTTATTCACTTTTGCTTACACACATAGAGATAAATACACACACATACAATCTAAAATGGTGAATGTATGTGAATCTAGCAAGAATTGTATATATCACATATATAGATATACACAGAAGTAAGCATTATTGTACGTGAGTATTCCTAATTCACTCTCTTTCTCTCTTTTCCTCTTTCTCTCTCTTTCTTTCTGTCTCTCTGTCTCTCTCTCTATATATATATATCTATATATATCATATGATACTGACAGTAAAAGTAAACTGACCAGTATTTCATTATTTGACATGAACTCACGTAAATTTCGGCCATGAGCTTCAATTCTCATAGCTGAAGTTTGCTGAAGCATGTGAAACTCAGTATAGCAAAATGAATAAGTTTCTATTATAGAGATAATATCACACACACACACACACACACACACACATATATATATATCTATATATATATATATATATATAGACAGATATATATATATATATATATATATATATATATACTTAGTGTATTCAATAAGTCTCCAGACTTTTTTTGTACAGGCATTTAAAATTGTTGTAGCTTCTTGAAAATTCAGTATGTTATTGCCATACATCTTATGAGATGACTGACCAATTTTTATGATTTCAGGTTCAAATGAACAGCTACAGTAGGAATTGGTATACACCCTAATTGTCACAGCTGGTGAATTTCAAAAATGCAATTTGGACTTTAGAAGAATGATATGCAATAATAAGTTTCCAGACTATTTTAGATGCCTGTACCAAAAAATCAGGAAAAATATTGAATACACTACGTATATATGCATGCAGGTTATCTTAATCATACATGTGGTTATAAATGACTTAGTTACCTTTACCCCAAAATGACCCTGCAATTTTCCATTGAGTTTACACTGAATAAATGCTGTCATGTATTCTGATATTTACTTTCCAACAGCTGTTTTTCTTTTTCTAATTGCGGAAACCAAACCTATATTGTTATCAATGTGTCTTATTCTTTCACTGCCATCATACAAGAAATTAAAAAAAAAGGAAACCTTATCTTTAGTTAAACATGTCTCCTATAAGGATGAGTGTCAAGATCTTGTCCATCACTAGAGTTATTATTGTTACTATTTCTGGTAACTCAGCCCATCAGTAGCCAATTAACACATGCCATACCTTGTTTATTCTATAATTTCTTCTGTTTATATAGAATAGAGTAACATCAAAATTATGATTGAGCCCTGAGACACTGCACTGATCCTTGAGAGAGACACAATGATTGCCAAGTTCATCCAAGATTGATCTCACAAATATTGATTCTTAGTCGAGGATGATGGAATGATATTTTGATTCTTGGTATACTGTACTCATACACTTATGCTTGGAAGAAGTGATGATCCATGCATAAATATTTTTAGCATACTCTACTAATATATATATATATATATATATATATATATATATATATATATATATATACATGTATAAAGATAGATAGATAGATAGATAGATAGATAGATAGACACACACACATACACACATATATTTAAAAATGAATAGGTCTACAAGAAATATCATTTATTTTATTATTACATATGTTTCCAGCTTGTTACTGTCTACAGAAAACTTTTAATGTTTTCACTGGTGATTTATTCAATTTATATAAGGGTGACTGTTTTAATGGGTGGGTTGTTTCTTTTAATTTACTGATAGATTCCTTGTAGGGTTTGATTCTCTCTTTCACTTATTTTTCTCTTTTTCTCTTTCTGTTTTAGAGACCATGAGGATTTTCATAACTGGCTAAATTTACTACCATTTAATTTTTAATGAATTGTGAGCATTTTAGTCCTAATCTAATTATATATATATATATATATATATATATATATATATATATATATATATATATATATAAACCTGGTTCTAAAACTTAAATTCAATCAGGTGTTTATAATCCCATCATTAAAATGGAATATTTTTCAACATAAGAATTGTACTTTTAACTCATGTAATTACAAAATTTATTCTTGCAGGAATAATCCTACAAAAGTGTATGATGCTACAATCTTTATATTAAAAAATAGTCCTCCAAGGACAACATTAATTGGCAATGTTCATCATTTTTTTATATTTATTTCTATAAATTTCTTAAGTTCTTTTGTCATATTTGTCATCATGAATTTAAATGAATAAATCTTTTCAAACTTTGAACAAAACTATAGGTGGTATAAAAAGGTATATCTCTCATTTTTCTTTACTTTTTATTAACTTTTTCTTAATCTTTTCTACATTTTTATTCACTGATCGCATTTATATACAAAACCATTTTACATCAACCAGTAAAATTTACATAACCAATGAAGTAAATACAAGATATTTTCTCTGATTTAGACAATGTATATTAGAGCAAAAAATAGGAATGAAGGTGTGCATGTATTACATATACATGAACATGAATTTGTTTTTGTGGTATGAAGGTTTGTGAGAGATTTATGTATTTGAAAAAATTTTCTTCAGTTGCTACTTGCATGGACTAATTCTCATGCCTGCATGTATGAACAAAAGAAAGTTTGGTTTGTTTTGGTTTTATGGCATATCAACCATTGTTGGTTATTTAATGTCGAATTCTGTTTATACATATACATTAAACATATGATTTGTTAACCTTTTCTTGATAACATTTTTAAACGAACATGAGCTCATTTTTCAGTTAGAATGGTTTCAGATATATCTCTCTCTAATATGAATAATTCTGTTCACTATCAATCATTTGATTACACAAAGTTAAATGATCAAAAGTTCTATTTCAAACAATTCAGTTGATTGGTTTGGTTTGGTTTGGTTTTAAGGAATATGAACGATTTTAAATTATTCAAAGCCAAATCCATTTTTATATGCATGAACAGTTCTATTTCAAAGAGTAAAGTTTAGCATAAGTACAGTTTTTGTTTACACTCATTGAAATGTAAAAATAGTTCTATTTCAAACAATTTAGTTTAACACAAGTACACAGTTCAAATGTCAAAAACAGTTCTTCCTAAGTTTGTTTGGTTTTATGTCATATCAAACATTGTAAATTGTTCAATGCCAAATCCTGTTTAGAATTATATATCAAATACACATGGTGTGTGAACATATTTCTAATAATGTTTTTGAACAAACCTGAGCTCATTTTTTTTTATTTCAAGTATTGTATCTAATCATTCTATTTACTTTTCCTCATTTGTTTGCACACAGTTTAATGGTTCCAAGAGTTGTTATGTAACAGTAACAATTTAACATCCGTCATTTGTTTTCACTCATTGAAATAGTTATGTATAATATGTAAGAGATCAACATTTAAAAAGATGAGTGAGCTTATTAGTTTGCCCACAGTTAAATGATTTCAAGTATTGTAGTTATTTAATACTTCAAGATGTTGGCTGGCAACAATGCAGTCTGCGTCACTATCTATACTTTCAATACTATAGGTTCTTCAAAGGGGTTTTGTTGATCCCTGAGCATTGCACTGTTTATTGATTCTTATAGGTGATTTTATTCTTGAGGGCATTTCAAATGTATTTCTGGGTCTTTCCTTGTTCACTTTGGTGTTCATCTCTATTTTCCCAGCTTGGCTAATAGGAGCTTGGAATTTTTGTTTAAGTTGTTCAGGTTTTATAGGTGATAGTTTTTTAGTCTATCTTTTATGCTTTTAGGTGGAAGGATTGATGACTTATGTTGGAGATTTTGCACTTTTAGTAGCAGTTCATATTGGAGTGGTAGATCCTACATGTGTTTTTGCTTGGACTACCACATTGAATCTCTCCCCATTCCCAACCCATTGCTGTACAGGTACTTGGTAAAATTTGGCCAAATGTAATTTTTTCAGTGCTCCTGAAACTTTGGCCAATCATTCACTTCCAACTAGATCAATCTCTCCATGAGTGTTCTACATTTGTAGTCTTGATTGGTTGTATCTACCCTTGGTGCAACAGAGGCATAGCTTTTTTCTCCTGTGTAGGTCCCAACAATTTCTCTTAATTCTAGGAAGGACACATTCCTCTTCTGTTTCACCTTAAGTATTTCCTTTTCTTTTTTTGTAAACATCGCAAGATGTTGCATAAATAAAATAATCTTGTCAGCAGTTTAAACATCTAATTTCCTTCTTGCAGTCTTCCACCAAGTGGTCCAGGTCCTTTTCACTGCATTTGGCACATGTGTGTCATCCTCTACAGGCTTCCCTGTGGTGTCCAAATTTTTGGCATTTGAAGCACCTCTGGGACGTACTGCTCAACTCTCTCAAAACAATAGTTGATCTTCACCTCTTTAGGAGTTTGGTTATGATTAAATGTCAGGATGTAAGTGTTGGTCTGGATTCATTCTTTGCCTTTTCTAATGGAGATCCTTCTTATGTTTGTAACTCCCTGTTTTCCTCTTCTGTAGTAAATGCCAACTCCCTATTCCTGATAGATCCTTTGGAAGTATTACGTTTTCCATATGGTAGGTTCTGTATTTTGTCTTATGAAAGGTTTTCATTTTTAATATGCCTTCTGGCTGCCTCTGGCTGTCCACATCAACAAGTAAATTGCCATTCCTGGTTTTCTTAACATTTTTTTGAGAATCCCTTTTAGAAATAACTTTCTCTATGAAGAAAGGTGAGAATTCAGCTAGGTAGACCTTCTCCAAAGATTCAATAACAATGAATCTGGGGAAGTCTGCTGCCTCACACTCCGAGTCTGATTCTAACAGGTTTTATTCAGTTTTTTTTATTTGATGATATAGGTGCTATATTTTTTTTGCTGGCCCTACACTCCATTACCCACCTCAAAGTCAAACTTGTGTTGGGAATGTCATCATCATCATCATCATCATATCGTGCTGGCAGCACGGATATCCCTGACCATCTCTCGCCACTCCTCCCTATCGTTCATCGCCCTAGGCAGGTCCTCAGGACAACAACCTGTATCCTCACATAGCTGCTGAATGTACGTTCGTGCTGGTCGTCCTGCTTTTGCGCGGCCGTGTGTGGGGATCCATAAGAGTACATCTCTTATGAGTTCATCTCTGCTTCTCCAGTAATGTCCTGCATGTCTGGTTCACCTAACTTGAATAGTTTTCGTGATAGGGGGCAGGTGTCCGTACAGTTGGTGTCTTGTGGGGTGTTGCTGCCAGGACTTGTTCAGGATTGCACGCAGCATTCTTGTGTAATTGCCATCTAGTTTCTTCTCCAGCCATTTTGTTAGCGTCCATGTAGTGCATCCATATAGCAGTATCGATGTGACTGCTGCCTGGAAGAAACTGCGTTTCATTTTATCGGTTAGGTCTGATTTCCATATAGTCGATAGCCTATTGATAGCTGTCCATGCTTTCGTTAACCTCGTTTCGATGTCCTTTTCGGTTGATTCGACGCTGCTTCCTAGGTATGTGAATTTGTCTACTAGTTTAAGTGGGGTTCCTTCTAGAGTGGAGATGTCCCCCGTTTGGTTATAGCACATATATTCTGTTTTGTATGCATTAACATGGAGGCCTATGCTTGCTGCTGCTCGTTCCAAACTATGCAGAAGTGTTTCGGCTTGGTCAGGTGTATTTGCCAGTATCGCTATGTCATCGGCGTAGTCGGCGTCGGTAATTGTTGTTGCGGGGTATCTTCTGCTTCTTTTCTTCGTCAGTTCAAAGCCATTCTCTTTGATTTTGTCAATCGATGTTCTAAGTACGTAGTCTAGACAAATGATAAAGAGATACGGAGCCAGCGTGTCCCCTTGTAGTACTCCTGCTACAATGTCGAAGTATTCTGTGTCTCCATCTGGTGATCGTACTTTTACTTTAGTGTTTCTATAGAGAATCGTTATTGCCGCTACGGTTTCTTTAGGTATGCCGTACGCTAGTAGGATTTGTTCCATCTTTCCTCTGTGAATGGAGTCGAAAGCCTTGGTAAAGTCGACAAATATTAATGTCGCTTGTAGGTTCTTTGCCCGTACACCTTCAAGGTTTCTGCGGATGGTTAATATTTGTGAGGTCGTAGATCTATTTCTTCAGAAGCCATTTTGGTTTGTTTTTTTGTTTTTTTTTTAGTATACTCAAGCTGAGGGTAGGTTTTCAAGCCATTGCCAATTTCTGATTCTCAGCACTGGTCAAATTCCTATTCTCACAATGTAATTGACCCTCAGCAACTACCTTCTAGCACCTAAAAGATAAGGTTTGGGAATTTGCTGCAAGTCCAGATTTAAAAGTACATTCAGGATATAGGTTCTATGGCTTGACATGACCAGCTGATTGATCAGATCAGGCCTATCTGACTGCCCATCAGACCAAGTAAGAGCTAAAGTGGTATGTTGCAAGTCATTGACTTCTCTGTCACTGGATCAATGACAGCTCAACCCCCAGGAACCTGTCTTAGTACCTTACAGGTTGCCACTCATGGCAAACAGGTAGCCCCATTGAGGGTGGGTTCTTACTCCTCTACTGAGATGTAGTCAGCATATTCTATAGCCCTAGCCAACAATGGAAACAAATGAAAGAAAAGAGGATGAGTAAAAGAAGATGATATTGAAGAAAAACAATGGAAAGAAATAAATGATAGGTGAAAGATAAATAATTTGACAAAAGTAACAAAGAAGAAGAGGAAAAAGAAGAAGAATTCTATTAATATTATTAATATTGATTCCAGCTGTAGAATATATCGACTGCATCTCTGTGGAGGGTTAAGACTCTCACACCAAATGAGTATCCTTAATATAACACTAAACCATCTGATAGTGAGGCTCCAGTTCTGAAGCTTTGAGGAATATGGAGCAAACCTTTACTCCCAGGTCCACACTGATTAGAGTGTTAGAAACTACAAGGATTCCATCTCTGGATCAAAAAGAACTGTTCAATTATTTACTATATTTGAAACCATTTCACCATGTGCAAACAAATGATTGATATTAAATTGAATAATTAGAATTTGATAGCAATACTCAAAACCATTTTACTATGTGCAAACTAATAAGCTCTGGTTCATTTAAAAATGTTACTTACAAACTATTTTTTACAAATGATGTATTTTTAATATATATGCATATACAGTATTAAGCATAAAATAACCTACAAGTGTTAATATGTCATAAACAACAACAAACTAAAAATATTAGTATGAATAATAATAATCATGATTATATAAACAGGCACCATCAAACAAGTGGAAAAGAAAGAAGAAATGAGAAAAGAGGAATGAGAAAACTTCTTGAAACCAAGGTCTGCAGCAGGAATCTCATCAAAGGGATAAACACCTGGGCAGTTCCCATTGAAAGATACTCTTGACCATTCTTAAAATAGACAAGAGAAGAATTAAAACAAATGGAGCAAAGGTCAAAGAAATTAAATGACTATGTACAAGGCCTTCCATCCAGATAACATTGACTGCTATATCTATAAAGATTAAAAGGGGAAAGAGGACGTGCCCGCATTGAGGGCTGTATAAAAAACAAAAAGACTTAATGATAACATTAAAAGAGCCAAGAAGACTAATCACAGCAGCCAGTAATTCGCAACATAAGATGAGATAGAAAAACAACAAAAACTTGGAAACAAAAATGGGAAGATAAACAAATGTATGAGGATTTCAAGTGACCAACTGACCGACCAAATTTCACACATAAAACCTTGACATGGCAACAAAAGTGAAACTTCTGGAGAAAAAAGGAATCTTTACTAATAGCAGCACAAAACAAAGCAATAAGGATCAATTATATTACAGTGAAAATTGATAATATGTAACAGAATAACAAATGTAGATTATGTTGTGAATAGACTTTAGATATATTTTACATTATAGTGTAGTTTAGAAAAATTTTTTTTTATTTTGGTACATTTTGGGGCTATCAAATTGTGTATTGAGACTATTTCTATAAGTGTTGGAAATATACACCTTAAATTTTACAACAAATTTTTAACAATTTTCTTCTCTTTTTGCTCAATATTATACAAACAATCTTTCAGGTTTAAAAACTTTCGCAGACTTTGAAAAATGTGAAATAACAAAAACTAATTTCCCTTCTCTTTTGGTCTGTCTGTCTCAATTTATTTCTAAAGTTCTTTCTTATTTTGTTGATCTCATTTTATATTTCTCTTTTCTGCCGAGACTATTTTTTCCTATGTCTGCAACAATTTCTTTTATATTTCTCCTGGGATAGGATGTAGGTCTCTGGCTCTAACTGCTCAAAATCTCAGGAGTTAGTTTAAAAATTGTATGAATGTTTATGCAAACACCTATCAATATGCATTTATAATAAATATTTTAACAGAGTGGGGCAAAAATAATATGATAGTCAATGATATGAAGTGTTGATATTGACAATTACTTTTCAACCACTCCATAAGAAACGTTTCACTCAATTTTTTCTGTATGAATGAATCCTGTTCGATAAAGTTTTTTCTAAAATTGCCTGAGATGATTTTATTTGCTTTCTGAGTAAATTAGGCCTTTTTGGTCAATTTTTAGCTATAATGTTCCGGGCAGCTTTGAGATCAAATGAAGTTAACATTCTAAGTTTAATCAAGTTTTTCCTCTCAATTGACAAATTTGTGTGTCATTTTTAAAATTTTTTACTTAAAAATACCATGACACCCTTCATCAAAGGCACCCTGTAGATGCAAAATTGATTTGCTTTTTGGAAAAATTTTAACTTTCTAATCTGGGCTCCTTTAAAAGTGGTAAGGGTTACCTTTATCACTCCATATTGCATAACTATGCCTTTTGCCCCAAAATATTTTGTTCAAAATTACCAAGTCTAGCTCAACAATATTTTTTCCCAATTGGCACTGACGGTATTGATGAATCTAGACATCATTACTTATGTTGCTCAGTTATAACTATGTCTTCATTTAGATTTTAAATTTTAAATTTAGAAAAAAATTTAACCTTCATTCTCAATGTTTTTGATCATACCTCATATATATTCTTTGTGTGCAAACAAATAAAATCATTTTTATTTATTTCTCTGTTGACACTTATATATATATATATATATATATATATATATATATTTATATCTCAATAGTCATCCACAGACGGATCTGTTTCGTTCTATCAGAACTCATCAGTGTGGCTAGACAGTATCTTCCCGTAGCTGGGATCGAAACCCGGTTGACTCAAACACCAAGTCCAAGCTTGTAACCATTCAGCCAACGAGGAGATATTAGCTGCGAAGTAAATTTTAAACGGTTATGAATCACAATTAATATTGTTTACATACATCCGTTCAAATGGTTGCCGAGACCTCAATTCATCTTTTGAAGAGGCTTGCATAGATGCTAATGGCAACACGATTACTTCTTTGCTAGAGAACTCAACCCCACGGGGGTAGGGGAGTTCTTGCAAAAGAATTACAATTTTTGTTGATACAAAATTGAATCTAATTTTGTTCCGTCAGTTTTAAATCACTTCTGTTGCAGTCAACTTCCATTGGTATTAAATAAATTGAACTGGTAATGTATGCACATGTATTAATGTAGGCATGTGCATTATTTGTGCCGGAATGCATGATTAGAAAAGAATATATATATACAACTAGCTAACTAGAAGATAGGCAGATAGATATGTCTACATATATATATATATATATATATATATATAGGACTACTATTTTTACCATTTCCTCTAAGTGCCTTTTAGTTCCTCTGTTGACATTTAAAATGCTTGCAATGTATTTTTTCTCCTGCTTTTTTCTCCAAGTTTTTAAATGTCACCAGGGCAAATTTTATTATATATTTTTTGTTTCTTTTTGGGGTTTTTTTTTTGTTAGTTCAAAATGATACTTTCTCTTTAGCATTCAGCAAACTATTTTTGGCAGCCTTCAATTTTTCTATTAGTGACACTGACCCTAACATTTGAACAAATTTTTAAAAAAAAGGTTGAAAGGATCAAAAAAAAAAAAACAGATCAAGAAAAAATGAGTGGCATAAAAAATAGTCCCATAAAAAAGAGAAGAATTCAAAAATAGGCAAAATTCAGTGAGCAATGAATTTAAATGGTGTTAAAATATTTTTCTGCTGAGTTAACTTTTTCAAAAGTTTTCTGTTGAAGACAACAGAAAATGTTCTTGTCTTACCAGCATGATCAAAGGAATTAGACTTCATAGATATTAAGGTTAGGGTACACCTAGGAGCTCTTTGCAGAAAAATGCAATTGCATCTCTTAGAAATATTGCACTTTAGGATAAGTCATTATTATAAGGATTATGTAGATTAGTCTTGTTGAATGTTTGAAAATGTAATAGGCTCCAAACTTTCCATCCTCAAAAAATTAACCATTTAATCCCATACCACACATGGAAAAAAGTCTAATTTAAAATCATACAAATGTCTTATACAGATAAGCCAACATAAAACATACCAAATGACCCAGAATAACTATTAATAGCCAGTCATAACTGAGATTAAAATTACTGATTTTCCATCTGTCTGAAGCCAGCCACCACTTATACAAAGAGAGCCAGTCATGTCAGCCATTGTCTCCAGAAGTCAGTGAATATATAGAGTCAGAATTGTCAGATGAACAACCAGAAACTAAGGCAAACTAACTTTGGGGGAGTTGGGTATATTGTCTCTCTGTATGGATTGCTGTCTGCAGATTCAAACTCTCACTGAAAAGGCAACCAAAAATTGACATCAACTGATTCATGGGTAATAATTTTGTAAGGATAAAATTATTAAATAATGTAAGGACTTACTTAAAAAATTAATTCCTAAAATTAATCATTTTTAGTTAATAAAATAAATTGCTAAAATCAATTGTTTGTAATTTACTTCTTATTTCTTGACAACTCAGTTCCAATTATTGTTTAAAATTACTTTTTTATGCAGTAGAAACTTATATTAAGTCTTGTCTTAAAGAGTATTGTAAGGTTGAAATTCAAACATAATTTATCAATATTAGATATAAACACTTGAAACCTTTAACTGTGTGCAAATTATGTGTATCAGATAGAGATTCTTGATAGCATATATGCGTTTTCAAACAAATGATTATCACAAGCAAATAAATGCAATTTAAAAGATATGATTGCAATGGAATATTGAAAATATATATGCTTTTGATTATAATTAAACATTTACAAATGAATCAAATTCCAGCAATATCCTGTTAAATTAATCAAATGAAACCAAACCAAACCAAAACAAAACAAACACTGAACTGTATTTGTTGATAAGGGTGCAGTTTTGGGGATCTTCATTGCAATTACTCCCAGGTCCAGATTTATCCAGTTCAACCAAAAGGCTAGCATTTGCTCCCAATTCAGCCTCATAGTCTTGTTTTAAAGCAACATCATGAAATATCTTATACATGGGTAATAATTCTGTAAGATTGAAATTCACATATAATGGAAATGACTTGCTTCAAAAATTAATTCCTAAAAGTAATCATTTTTTTTCAATAGTCACAATCTTTCAGTCATTGTGCCCACTTTCTTCAGTTGCTGAGAATTTTTGGTAATGATCATTTCTTGTAATGATCATTTTATTCAATCATCAGGGCAGATTATTCTCATTCTGTTGTCTATGCTCAGGGTATATCCCTTATCAAATAATTCTTCTGGTTTAATTCATTCAAAAAATGTTGCTTGTTTGTCTCTGGCACAGGGATTTTTGAGTCTTATGTCAACATCTTTTCTTTACTGATTAAAAGCCTCATATGGTGTTCCTTTCTATGCTAAGCTGACAGAAAATCTTATTGGAGTCTAACATATGTGCTGATTCTTTTAATCACCTTATTTTCCAAAATAGATTAAAACCTTCCATCATATAATGACAGTACTAGTCATGCAGAAAAATGTATACTCAATTGAGTAAAGAGTAAAAAAAGATTGAGAATTGATTTTTATTTATTGCGGACTTTTTGTCCTCATCTTGGTAGTTTTTTGTGTTGTTTCTTCTTTCACTACGTTTCGGCCAAATTTCACCTCTGGCCTTCTTCAGGTGATTTACCGTGACCTCGGATAGGAACGATGAGTCTTGTAACCATATCCCCAGTAATTACTGCCTTCTATAGTTGTTGTCTATCGCACCACGTTTTTGACCAAGTAAACCTCTGGCCAGTTTGGGTAAGATTTGAAACCGCTATCTTCTGACAATGCTCACCTGGAACTGCAGAGACTTAATGCCTCTATCAGCTGCGCCACAGGCCCCGAAGGGCAATCAAGGATGGATTTTTTGGTCTTATAATCCTTATCTGGTCTTCCATAGTTGGGTCCGTATCGAATTTTTGTAATTGTCTTTAACTGGAATCATTTTGAGATGACGCTTCTTAATCTGAGAATTAATTTTTATTTATTGCGGACATTAAAGAAGCCTCATCTCAAAATGATTCCAATTAAAGACAATTAAAAAAGCATTTACCCAAAACCTTTTCAACAGGAATGAAGCAATACAAGGTAAATTTTTAAGCAAAATAAAAACCAAAATGAGGACACTACTTCAAGTACATCAGTATATATATATATATATATATATATATATATAGCATGATGGTTGTTGTTGTTGAAGGATATGGACTTAACAACCTGAATTCAAATCTTGGATGAGGCTGTTTGCATATCACTTTGATTTACACCCACAAGAAAGGAATGCATACATCTGTTCTCCCTTGAGGTATGGGTTAATAGAAGGACAGACTTAGCTCTTTAACATTGGTGTGGCAACTGGTCTAAGAAAAGAAAAAGTCTGAACTCAAACCAGTTATCTCTGTTTAAAAGTGACCTTGTGTTAAACTCAGCTTATGGTGGATGGGCTAGGTTAATTCATAGTTATTTATATATTCATGAATATATATATCTATATCTATATATCTATATCTATATATATATGTATATGTATATATATAGATAGATAGATAGAGAGAGAGAGAGAGAGAGAGAGAGAGAGAGAGAGAGAGAGAGAGAGAGAGAGATTTATAGATAGACAGATAATTCTTCATCTCTGAAATCCAGGTAAAATTCCTCATATTCACATTGTATTTAATGGGTTTTAAAGATTGTTTAGTTATTTTCTATTTTTTCAAAAAGCAATCAAAGATCACTAGAGTATGGTTAAAAATATCTGTAGAAATGTCATGATAAAAGTAAAACATATTCTCCTAAAAACTATGTGTTCTTTCATTTCTCATATAAAGAATATCTGTATATGCTTTAGACAAGTTGTGAGTTGGTTGCTTGTTTGCTTGGTTTTATGGTTTATGAATCACTTTCAGGTTATTTAAACCATTAAATAACCTGAAAGTGATTCATAAACCATAAATTTAGTCATTTTTCAAGCAATTACATAGTTTCAAGTAACAAATGATACCCATTTATAAAGACGTATAGCTTCAAGTATGTGTTTTTAATGCTAATGATTTCATACATCATGATATGGCTTCAAGTAACTTTTATTTAATTGTAATAATTTGTTTACACATAATTGTATAGTTTCAGCATTCTTATCTAAAAAGAATTATTTTCAAATTGACCAATTTTACTTATAAATGGAACCCCATTAGGTAGAACCACTCCAGGTCAAAGTGGATCTGAGAGTAATCACAATGAAGATTTCACCACTTTAATCAGAGCTCCAGAATATGTTGATACAGTTCCGAGGAGAATCAACCATAGGAAACGCAATCATGAGTTTTTATACTCTTTTATTCTATTTTGTTGTTGAACTATTGTGATATGGCTCAGCCTTTTTGTTCATAGAACACTGTATGTTACTGATTCCATAATCATTTAGCATTACATTTTAATCATAATTATATGTGTATATGTGTACATATATACTGATATATATAATAAAAATATGGGGAAAGTTGGATAAATCAAACACATAACTCAAATTTAGATGTGTGATTTTTCGTTTGTCTTTATTTCATCTTCAACTTCTTCAGACAGAGACTGTTTTCGGAGTTTTTTATTGAAAAGCAGGAGAAATGATAAAATGGTGGAGGGGGTATAGTTGTCGCAGGAAAGCTGGGAGGGATTTAAAGTCAAATATATCAGGTTTCATTAAAGATTTTTTGTTCAGAAAGTGGAAATAGATTTTAGGGAGCTGATGATAAAAAAGTAAGGAAGTGTTTGGGTGAAGGGATTTTTGGCATAACTTGTTTCATGGAAAGATATTGACTATAATGTGATGTCTCAGAAAATTGTCAATATTGTGGTGTCCAGGTTGTAATTGGGGTGAGGAAGGGCTAAGAGGCAAAGTGATAAGTAAAGGAAAAAGGAAAGGGTTCTCAAAAGTATCCATTTTCTATTTTGATTTTGTTTTCGTTCAGTATGATGTTCACCAAATATGGTGAGATTTGGTAAAAACCTGGATGTTGTTTTCTATTGTGACATGTCCTAAAATATTCATCCCAAGACGGGAGTATATTTTTCGCCTGTGTGAAGGCGGGGCAGCCTGGCACTTGATTCCTCGCAGAACAAGTTCCAGTTAAGATTCCCTTTTTGGGCGTAGGGGAACTGGCAGATTATGTGAGGGATAATTTGGGGCTAGACCAACCGCTGCTGGCAAGGGGTTTCCAAATTTCATGTTACACACATACATCCACCAGGCCACTACCTCTTCCTACCCCTAGGATAATGGAAGATATGGGCCTCTAGGTTTAGATATAATAATATTATTTATCGCAGTCGACAATTCCAATTTCCCGTGTAATATTTTTAAAAAGTGAATAAGACATTTAGCGAGAATAAATTGAGGCGAATGAAGCTGAAAAGGAATATGCATTAGACAACTTGATAGGCAGACAACACATTGAATAAATTTCAACACGAGGAGAGATATAAAAAATAACAAGGTTTTTAATACATGCGGACACACATATTTAATGTATCAGCTATATTATCAGCGGATAATATCAAAGTACAAATGTCTTTCTTCCTTATTCTTTTCTTTCTTCCTTCTTTAAATTAAGAGAGAGAGAGAGAGAGAGAGCATACAATTGCAGTACTTAGGAAGGGTGGAGGGAGAAACAGTCTTAAGGTTTACTTAGCTTATTGACGGGTTCCTTCTGAGAGTATTTTCTCTTTTACGGGTTAGCGGGATTTTATATAGCTTGGCTTGAAGGCGTCTGTCATCCTCTTGTCCCCAGAATTTTGGTGACAGTTTCAATTCATCTTATCACATCAACTGCTGACCTGAAAACCCCGGTTCTACTTCTTCACCCGGGGTTTGGCATGAGATTCGCCCATCTGTTCATGGCGACCTCTGTCTTCAAAACGGATTTCCTTATTCCTATTTCCGCAGACAAAAAGGGTGCTACTTCCACTTTAGGGTACTGGCCTATCATTTGGCCTCTTTCTTCTTCCTTCACCCTGTCAGGCGATTCATTTGGACAACTATATGTCCCTATACCTCCTTCTTTATCCATCCGGTCACAGAATGCAAACATCTGTTGGCTTTCATTCTGACCTGGATTTGTTACTTCGGCCACGAGGAATTGACCTATATTCCTATGACTCTTTTTAATGGTTAGTCTTTGGCGGCCTGTTAATTCAAACACGGAGGGGTAGGGGAAATTTCTTATTTCTCTCCTCTCAGTGGTAGACCATGTGACAATATGGTTTGTTTTAGAAATGACCACAGATTCCAGTGGTCTTTACACCTCTCATGATCCCTCATAGATTCCTTGCCTTCCTTGAATCTATGCCACTCAAAAACTGATACTCAATTCATGCAAGATGCTCCAAAAGCAATCTGAAGCATTCCATACGTTTCCCTGGCATCTTTTCCAAGTTTAAAATGGAATTTTATTGCATATCATTCTTCTAAAGTGTCAGATTGTGTTTTTGAAATTCACCAGCTGTGACAATCAGGCTTTGGTAGGGTGTATTCCTATTGCTGCTGTAGGTGTTCCTTTGAACCAGTCATCTCATACGATGTATAGCAATAACATGCTGAATTTTTAAGAGTCTACGACAATTTTAAATGCCCATACGAAAAAAGTCTGGAAACTTATCGTATGCACCTCGTACTTCAGTTTGTCAAAAGTTTTGTAATATTTGAATACATACTAGGTTGTGGCATGTATGTCACATAACCAAAGCAGTTCAAGCTGTAGGAGGTACCCACAGTAATTGGCAGATGGTGTGCTGATACATTGTGTATTGCTTTACTCTGTATGTGGTTTAAAAGAAATATCATACAAGATACAAGAACCTTGACATTCAGGCAAGATCAGAGAGGCTTAAGACAGTGGATGCTGAGGCTGTGCTTCAAGACATAGGAACAAATCCAGCAAGTAGCACTTGTAGAGTATCAGGTGAGCTCAGCATCTTACATTTCAGTGTGATTTGTTCCCTAAATGACCTCATCAAAAGCATCAAAAGCAGCTGAATTGTGCCTCATGTTACCAAAATAATGCAAAATTTCTGACTCACCCTTGTACTAGTAAGTAATCAATATCTGATTAACAAAAAAGTCCTCAAGATGATGAGAATAAGCAGTGAAATATAACTAAAATATTTGAGTTTCCACATATTTCTTGACTTTCAGCCATGAGCATATCAACTTGATTTTATACAATATTTTGATAATGTAGCTGACTTTACTGAGATTTGGTACAAGGCTATACAAATCAGAAACGTATTTTGGGAGGATTATTTTGTACCAACATTATTTCAAACTTAAATTGGAAAAACTTTATAATAGTGTCTCCATCAATGCTGCATTTATAAAGAAATTTTTTCTGAAGATATTATGGAAGATAACATTATGCTCATTTTCCCGGAGGCCAAGAACAATATTCTTATTATCATATTTTTAATTCAATGACTGGTGTTTGTGTAAGCTTAAACACAGCCTATTAGAAATGAGAACAAATTTCCACTCATGTCTCATCCAAAAAGAAATATTATTTTATTTATATTTAATATATTTGCAACTACAACCTTTTTCTGTCTCACAGTTTGCAAAAGGTTTTTTAGAATTCTATCAAAAACTGATTAGGTCTGCTAATGTAAAAATTTTCCCATAACACCTGAAAGATTTATTAATATATCAAATCTATTCAAACATTTATAGGCTAGACTTTTTTTTTTATAATAACCAAGGATATTGTTAATTTTTCCTTACACTGTGTATCTATTATTACATATATTTGGCTTCAGATTACTAACTTTAATACGAATTTTAACAATGTTTGTTCTAGTTAAATTACGAGTGTTGAGAAAGTCAACTTGTGCAAAACTAGCAAAAATCTTGTTAGGACTTTCATCCATCATACTTATAGTAGAATTTTCCTGCAGGGAAATTGTGTCTTGAGTTTGAGATTAAATTGCATCTAGTGGTGAGGTCCCAGTTCTGGAGATTTGGGTTGTCAAACTTGAAACTTTAAAAAAATGTACAAATAAATGATTACTGTAAAGTTTGATTTGGTTTCTTTGTTTAATGGCATGGGTTATTGAACACCGAAGCCATCCTTGTATAAAAGAAAAGTAGTGGTACTCTCTAACCTATACCAGGGGAGAATAAATGGAGCTCAAACCTTTCTTAAGGTCATTAGTCTGAAAGTGGACATTATAGCATGAATAGAGTTTGAACTCACTTATGATCTCAGTCCAAGATGTTCGCCCCTTTACATTGAACAATCCGCCCATGATTATTATTAGAGTTAATTTAGAATAGTTGCTTGAACCCATATAGTTGTTTACACATTATTAATATTAGATTGAAGAACTTGAAATTGCAGATATGTGCAAATTATTTATCTTAAGAATAGTTACTTGAAGTTATAATGAGATGTGCTTAGTATAACAGTTATTACCACAGGAAATAGAATTGATGAATCAAGTTAAAATCTTAAAGACATCTGTTTGTATTTCACAACTTAGGAAAGACTTAAATCCATTTGTTCACTCTCCAGCAATAGATAGATAGGAGAGTGGATTAGTTAGCCTTAGTTAGGCAACCAGTCTAGGAGAAAGAAAACATTAATTTCAAACTAGTTTTGCTTCCCTTTAAAAGATTGATCTTGTATCACATCCTACCACTAACAGAGGGGTTAAGTAAATACAAACTTGAATTGTTTACAAATGATTATAATTAGTCACTTGAAACCATTTAATTACTTGACTGACTTTGAAATAAAAGGATTCCACAAGTGCTGACATGTCATAAAACCAACTGTGACGGCAAATTGTCTAAAATCCCAAAATGGGACTTTATTTTCGCACGTGTGAAGACGGGGCAGGTTGGCACTTGATCCCCTACCGAAATAAGTCCTGTTCAGAATCTTTTCTCAGGCAGATAAGAACTGGCATATTACATGAGGGAGTAATTTAGGGCCAGACTGGCCACCGCTGGCAAAGGGGTCCAAAATTTCACACTATCACACACCCACCAGGCCGCTAAACTTCTTCCCCTTCCGATAATAGAAGAATACGGGCCTATAGGTCTGAGTTGTAATAATATTAATATTGCTACCGTCGGCAACTCCGGTTTCCCGTGTGATACTTTAGGGATTAATAGGACAGTTCTAAGCAAGATAATATAAGGCGAATAGAAGCTGAAAGGAAAGCATGGAATAATAACATAGACCACATGGTAAAATGGAAATACATAGGTTCTTTACTACGGTTATATACATATATATGTTCAAAGTGTCAAAAATATATAATAGGATAGTCCATGAATATAAATGTCTTTTCTTGGCTTTTATCCTTTTTCAAATTGAGAGAGAGTGGTAAACAAAATTTGGGTGTAAAGGGAAAATGTCCCAAAGTTACTTATCTTATTTTTTTGACGGGGTTCCACTGGAGAATTTCTCTTCTTTCACGGGCTAATAGACTTTGTATTGCTTTTAATGCTGGCTTGAGAGATTTTGGAGTCCCTCGTGTCTCAGTCTTTTTGTCTTTAGCCCGGAGTAAAATGGCTATCGTCCGTCTGCCACGAGACTTGTCCAAAAACTACTTTTTTTTGTATTTACTTCCGTTTAGGGGAAGGGAACCCCACTTCCGTTTGGGGTCCCCCCGCCAATCATTTGGCTTCATTTTCTCCTTCCCCTTCCGATGTCCGGCGACCCAAGGTCACTTAGGTACGAACATCTGTGTGACCCACATTCTCTCATAACGGTCACTTTTTGACTGCCAGATAATTTTAGTTCAACGGGGGGAGGGAGTATCATTCCCACCTCCTCGTCTCTGTGAGCCATCACGTGACACAACCAAACAACTAACAAACCTGAAAAGTTTTTAGAGCATCATGTAAGAAAAATAGAATATACTTTAAATCAAATTTTGTATATCCTAAATACATGATCACATTTGAGTGTTTTTGCTTGTAAATGCAATCTTGTTCAGCAGCAAAGTCTGAAGAGAAAAATTCATGTTTTCCATCTACATTAGTCATAAAGAATTGGGAAACAACATTTTCTACCCCAAAACAATACAATTACAAATGTATTGCAAATCATTAGAAATATTGTGAAAATCTGGAAAACAATAATTATTGATCAAGAACTAATGCAAGAACTGATAAAATATCAAATATTTAAGCAAATGCAGTTTTAATGATTTTACCCTTAACAATCACATGGATAAATTTTGGACAGAAATGAATTGACTGTATTTACTCAATCTCTCCACCACAGACATGGTGTGTTACTATTTATTATTATTGATTAAAAAGGATTTTAATAAAGAAAGGCATTGAAAATCAGGAAGATAGGGATTGACAGTGGCCAGAAATTAACACTAGTGTTACTGACAGAATGTCTATCATCCAAATTTCTAAAATCAGACTGAGTTAATATCTTTGTGATTTCTCTTGTATTCTTTCAGGCATAAACCTGTTTTCTTATAGTATTATCATTAGTACAATTATTATTATTATTATTCATATCATTCTCTTGTATTTAACAGAGTGACTGATAATAGACCTCCTCAGAGCATTTAATTCTTTACTCAATAACCTGGTGATTTTCAGTGCAATTGAATTAGGTCTTATTGAATGAGTCTTTTAATTTCTTTATCTTCCTCATCCACTTTTTATTTCTTTCTTTTCACTTATTTTTCAGTATCATCTTCTTCTTTTTCCCTTTTCTTTTTTCACCTACTGTTTCTTCTTCTTCTTCTTCTTCTTCTTCTTCTTCTTCTTCTTCTTCTTCTTCTTCTTCTTCTTCTACCTACTGTAGTTTCATTCTTTCATGCACTCATTTTTCCTCTTCTTCTTCTTTTTCTTCTTCTTCTTCTTCTTTTTTTATCCTCTACACTTTTCTTCTTCTATTCTTCCCCAAAATTCACATTTTCTTTTCCTTCTTCATCTTCTTTCCTACAGTATGCTGACAAAAAGCTTTATTTCAAGTAATGTTTCATCCAACAAATACATGTTATTAAGACAATGATAAACTCAATTCAAAGAAAGTAAAATTTAAAAAACAAATATGACAAACTACCTTGTCTGGTTTATTTTCTTTTTTCATGCATGACACACTTTCAAGCTGACAGAAAGTTTTCTTAAAAAATAAAAAGAAAATATTGCCAGTTTCTCAATTTGTAAGCAGATTAAATTTAATTCAAAGGGAAGAAGAAATGCATACATCTTTATCTTTTTAATCAAACTGAATTACATCCTATCTTTGCATCCTTGTTTGGATCTTTTCTTTTTGCATCTTCTCATCTCACATGGCTTGAAAAAGGATTTTTAAATGACACACAACATAAAAATGCAGCTTTCATAAAAAGAAAACACAAGGTTTTAAAAAAAGATTATGGACACACACACACACACACACACACACACACATATATGCATATTCACACACATATATATAAATATATATATACATATGTATATATATATATGTAATGCGCTATTAGTAGTCTCCTCGAATACACCAACTGCATTTCTGCAGAGGGGTTAGACTCTCCCTAAAAAGGGGTATTTTGAGTATGATGCCCCAACTCCAAAACTCTAAGGAGTCTAGAGTAACCTTCTGTAGTAATGACTCCCTAGTCCACTCTGACTCAGTGCGGTAGTAGCTGTTTGGGTCACATCATGGGGTCAAATAGATCTGTTTGCAAATTATTACCTTCAGATGGAAATACCTGCAACCATATAACTGTGTGAAAATTATTTGTGTTAGATAGGAACATTGAAACTGTATATATGTTTGCAAATAAATAGCTATTATCAAATACAAGTTGTCTCGATATAGATGCGACTCATGTGACTGCTAATAACTCTACTAATAATAATGTTGTGTTATTTTTTGTTTCAGATTTGAAAATAGTATACTATAACAATTATTCATCCTCAATTACAATGCCTTTGGCAAGAGAAAAAAAAATATTTTGTATCAGCACTTATTAGGAGACAAAATTATTTGAAACTTTCTCAAAATAGATTCTACCCATTCATATGATAATTTTTTCTGAGATAAGAAACTCAAAAAAAGACTGCATGTCCTGGAATCTGATATAATAGCAATTTAAAAAAAAACATTGATTTGATGACTCTAGCTCAAATTATTCATTTTTTACATGATGTGTTTCAAGTGACCACCATTGCGTTTTTCTCAGTAATAAATCATTATCATATCAATGGGTTGCATCTATTTTGAGACAACCTGTAGATATAGTTACTTGGAAACATATTTATGTATAAATTATTAGTATTAAGAACAATTACTTAAAACTATGATTATTCACAAATTATTAATTCCCAGAAACTATATAATTACTTGGAAAAAGGAATGACTTAACATTAAATATCCTAACACATATTATATACAATCAACCATTTGCCAATGGTCCAGGAGACCTGGGTTCAGTCCCAGGTCACGTCATACCAAAGACTTTAAAAATGGTACTTGATACCTCCTTGCTTAACACCCAGCAATATTAGGTACGCATCAAGGGTAAAGTGGAGCAATCCAGGGAAAGGAGTTGTGCCCTCCCTTACACACTATTGAAAAGGAAGCCTTCTGGCTGCCCTCGACTATGGTCACCAACTTTACTTTAACTATCCGTGCTGATGGTGTGACAAAATGATGATGATGAATCCTTCAAAAAGGGTATCCTGAATATGAAACTGAACTAAATCCAGTCATGAGGCTTCAATTTTTGAGCTTTGGTTATGAAGAATCATCCCTTTATTGCCATGACTCACCGGTCCTTTCAGAGACAGAGTTGTCATAACAGTTAGGATCTGATCAGTGGGTTAAACCAATCTGTTCAATATAATGGAGTGTTTACCAGTTTAAAATGATTGTGAAGATAGATTATGAAGACATATAATTAGAGTCCATTCTGATGAATTTACGGTCAGAGTTTTATCATTGTTGAACTGATTTTGGTATAAAATAAACCAACAAGGGTTGACATATCAAGTTGTAACATAAATCTTCCAAATATGCACATCTAAATGAATTATAATTTACTTTGCCTCCAGTTAGTACAACTTTTCAGTTTCAGATGATCACATGACCAAATTTGTTTAATTATTATATGGAGTGCTGATATATAGTAATACCATCTCATTATTTCCACAGAAACAGTGAGCATAATCAGACAGTTCTGTAGAGCAAATTTTAAACTTTTTCTACCAAGGCTCAACCATTTGCCATATGTTCTCTGGAAAGTTGCAGGTATTTATCCAATTTTTGCTTCCCTTTACTTTAACTTGGTGGTCTACCAAAATGGCCAAGTCCATATACTACTTCTTCTTGTTAATTACAACTCAGTTGGGTTTTCTTGCTAGGATTGAGTGATCTGTTTTATCATAAAATCCTGGAGAATTCTCAGTGTTTTATTTCCCTAGATTCAGATTTATACATATACAATTTATATGGCCACACCCAGTAATTATTTTTATTATTTTTCCTTGGAAACTTTTTCTACCAATCTTCACAAATCTCCAAGATCCTTCTAAATATTCAAGCTGATTTTATCTGTGCTATGGTCAGGATGATCCCAATTTTGACTTTGATCTTCAGTTCACCCAGTCTTTTTTCAGATGTTCATGGGATATACTCAGGGGTCCATCAACAATTAGTATTAGTATCTTCTTCATGTTCCACAGCCTTTTCTCTTGGGCAAGATCCTTATATATTATCATTTGACACCTAATTCTCATATCTTTTTGCAACAATAAAATGATCTAAAAAAGACTTATGCTCATTGAAGGTAATGGCAAATGTCTATTGTGTTTACTTTCCACACACATGATTCAAAATACCAAAAACTTATATTGCCCAGTCGGCTGGGGCTGTAGAATACACTGACTGCTTCTCTGCAGAGGGGTAATACCCCCCATCCAACGAGTGTCCTGGATATGACACTAAACAATCTGATGGTGAGGTTCCAGCAGTGCTGGAGCTTTGGGGAATGCAGAGTACCCCTTCATTGCCATCGCTCCCAGGTCCACTCTGGCCCGGAGTGGTAGCACCTGATAGGGCCCTATCTATGGGTTAAATAGAACTAACAGCATACTTATGCTAAAATGAATTGAGTAAACTGAATAGCTTAAAATAGAAACATTTTTGACAATTAAACCATACTTACACTTAAAACTGCATGCTTATGCTTAACTGAATTATTTCAAATAGAACTGTTTTTCGACATTAAAACTGTATTTACACTTTACTGAATTATTACAATTAACCACTTAAATAGTTTGAAATGGAAATGTTTTTGACAATTAAACTGTATACTTATGCTAAACTGAACTGTTTTCAATAGAACAGATTTACATAAAAACAGATTTGGTGTTAAATAACCTACAAAGGTTGATATGCCATAAAACCAAACAAACCAAACCAAAAACTTATGGATAACACTTCAACGGTTTAATTAAATTCATTCGTCAGTGTATACACAGACATAATGCACACATATGAATATACACAAACATGCACACACACATAAAAATACACAGATTTTAATGCAATAATATGGTCACACACTCACATACAACGGTCATTTAATAAAAAAGGTGAATTTTTCCAAAGAAGTTGACAACAGAAGCATTGTATACAGTTGTATCTTTTTCTAGGAAATCAATAGTTATGGGTACTTTCATATCTGAGAAGACAGCATGACCTTCTTTACAGATGGCTGTGCCCAGAACCTTTTCTTTCCTGAATAGTTAGTGTGTTTCAGCTCAATGATTTGTCTTTTTGACACAAGCTCATAATAGCAAACCCATGTTTGGCCCATTTGTAAATATTTGAGGGACGAATAGTTGATATGGACAAATGGCAAGAGAAAGTCAAAGCAATCCATGCTATCAGCATGCCTTGATGATGATGATGATGATGATGATATATATATATATATATATGTATATATATATATATACACACAAAGTTAGAAAGAAATATATGTAGATATATATATATATATAAATAGATATTTATATATATGAATGTATATATATATATATAAATATATATTCATATATATATATATATATATATATATATATATATGTACATATATATATATATATATATACATTTTTATATATATATTCATACATATATATATAAATAAATGTTTATATATATATATATATATATATATATATATATATATATATATATCATATATATATATGTATATATGAAGATTCAAAAACTTCTTTACTTTCAAATTATATATATATATATATATATATATATATATATATATATGTGTGTGTGTGTGTGGATGATAGATATGTAAGTGGGTTTTTGTGAAGTTGTAGGCATATATACACGCACACACACACATATATATATATATATATATATATATATATATATATATATATATATATATTAAGAAAGAGACAAAGATAGAGATAGAGAGACAGAGAGACAGAGAAAGAGAGAGAAGCAGAGACAGAGACAGACAGACAGATAGACAGACAGAGTATGTTCAAAAAGTACAGTGTTCCTGTTTAATACTAGCCAGCAATATTTTTGGCTCTCTTCATAACCCCTTTCTGGTCTCCAGATTAATATAAGCAAATAAATAGTCTTATGTCTTTGTCTTACTTGACTTAATTTAATTTCCCATTGTTCAGAGGCAATGAGAAGAAGTTATACTTACTTTGGCCTCCCAATGTGGGTAGTTATCTTTCTACTCTATAATATATCTTGTAAACACATTTAGATATCTATCCATTTGGTTAAGATCATTATTCATTTATATTGGTATGAATGAGCACACATTGAGAACTCAGAAAAAAAAAACTGGTTTTTGAATGCTGAATTTCAATACGGACACAGAATTTTTTTAAGATAGAGTTAAACGGAAAATTTGCCATGCATGCATACATCATTGACTTAAATGTCACACTGTATTTGAAAAGCATGATAGTGCACGTCCTTTTGTATTCCAAGAGAGACAAGATGGCGATGCAAACAGCATGATATATTGTTGAAACAATCATTTTCTTATGATATTATTTTCTTGATAAATTAGGTGGTGGTAAACTTTTGATCAGATGCATGTGTATATATACACACATACACACACACACACACACACATATATATATATATATATATATATATATATATATATATATATATATATATATATATATAAAATAAGATATATATTCATATACAGAGGGAGCATGATATATATATATATATAAAATATTTATTTTTGCATCTGTACATATATATATGAAATATTTATTTATTTCTTCATATATTTATATATATATATATATATATATATATATATATATATATATGAATGTATATATATATATATATATATATATATAAAATATTTATTGATATATATAAATATTTATATAGCATGTACGTATATGTGAGCATATGAATATATATATTAATGTATTATTTTATATATGTACATATAGCATGAGATGAAAAAAATTCTTTCCCAGTTCATAAATTGTTTTCAGAATGATGAGAAAAGATCCCTAATATGATAAGAAGTTTCATGTAACATGAAGGTTTATTATGCCAGTTCTTCAATAAAAATGGATTCTAGCATATGTGGAATTTTATCTTTTATTATTAGCCTTATTATTATTAGCCTTCTTCAGCACTAGATGAAAAAAATATCTTTCTCAGCTTATAAATTGTTTTGAGAATAATGAGAAGAGATCCCTAAAATGATAAGACCATTCTTTATATAACAGGAAGGTTCATTGTGCTACTTCTCCTAAAAAATGAATTCTAACACATTTGGAAATTTTTTATAAGCTTCCAATGTAGTTCGTTTTTTTGTTACTAAATGATATCGGATCCGCCAAATTTCAAATGAGAAATTTACCTATTAAATAACAGTAAGTTTCATCAATCTAGAAATCTCATTCAGTGACTCTACATTATGAATCAGTTTACCTTCTTGTGATAATATATAACCTATAGCATAGAGTATATATATTATGATATACATTATACTATAATATATACTCATTATGTATCCAAGCCATTTTTTTTATTATTAAACATTCTACTTGGCATATACTGTTCATAAAAGAATACATCTATCCTCAAAAATCCATTGTTTTAAAATTTACTATCCTGGAGGCACTTGTTGGTTGGTTGATGGACTTTAACACTGTGTCAACTTGTCTGGGGTTATTTTGCACCTAGAAGTTAGAGAATAATTATCATTGTTTGTCTATATTTACACTTTTATAGTTAATGGTTTTTACAGTGTTTTAACATCATTGGGAATCATGATGCAGAGTTACTTCATATGTCATTGATCAAGTTTATTTTTATGTTTTCTAGTTTGGTTAGGTTATTTCATTTAAAAATGTATCAACCTCTGATGGTTATTTGATTCTAAATCCTGTTTACATATATGGTTTTTAAATGTTTGTAGGTAATATTTTGTAAAGAAGCTGAAGCCTACAATTCAATGGTTTAAAGGTATTGTATATAATGGTATTGTTATATTATATCAAAAATTGAATTTAATATTAACAACAGTTTTATTCAACCCAGAGAAGGGACCCTAACTGATACAACCACTCCAGGTCAGAGTGAAATAGGGAGTGATGGCAAGGGAGAGGTACGCAACATTCCCCAAGGCTTCAGGACTAGAGCCTCACCATCAGATGGTTAAATGTCATATCCAAGAAATCATAAAGGGTTGTCTTACTTCTCAGCAGAGATGCAGTTGACATAATCTATAGCCCCAGCTAAATGGACTGAAAGGCACTTGTGGCATAATAGTTATATATATATATATATATATATATATATATATATATATATATATAATGCATATTATATTTATTGCTATTTAATAAGCTTAACTTAGATGTGGCACAAGGCCAAAAGTATGAAGCACACTGGGAGAATCAAGCATGAACAATGCTCTGTTTATTAAGCTTCTTAACCATTACATGTAAGGAGCCCAATATAATTATGATACATATACTCTATAGTACATAATATATATTATCACAAGAAGGTAAACTGATATATATATATATATATATATATATATATATATATATATATATATATATGTGTGTGTGTGTGTGTGTGTGTGTATGTGTGTGTGTGTGTGTGTGTGTGTGTGTAAGTAACTGAGGGTAGCAGTTTACTCCCTCTCAAGATAATCATAGTAAATTGATTATAATGCAACTCCCAAAGAGAGTTGAGTGAACCTTGCTTGTTTCAAATTTTATCTAGTTCTGCCATCTGCTGTTGAACACTCATTATTCATTTTCTGAAACCTATTTATTGATCAAATAGATCTAATGTCATATTGTGATAGGAAATGGTCTTAGCTAGCCCAGTTCAAATCCTGCCAATACATTTTTCATTGAAAAGAAAATTAATAGATTTTGTAAAAGAAGGAAATATTTTGAAAGTTATTTTCCTACATAAGTTCAAATCACAGTGTTTGATAACTTTGCTGATTGGAGTATTGCAGCAGATTTGGAATATCTCATCTTCCCGGCTAAAAAAAATGTTCACTACACAGTATCCTAATCTTTTTTAATCTAAAAAGTTTTTAATGTTTCCTTTTGAAAGAAATAATGATTGGGCACATAAACATAAGCTGGAAAGTTACAAATATTTTTAGAAATGACAAGACGACCAATATATTGCCAATTTGACCTCCACATGCCAAACTAAAATCAATTTGTCAGCAACAAAAAGAATGAAATATATTAAAAGACTTCAAGATCAGGCAGAAGCAGTATCTGCATGAATCTGGCATTCTGATATTATACTCTGAAACCAATAGAGCCTGCTTATATCATGCTGTATTGTTAGAGTGCCTTTAGTTATTGATAATGAAACTTTAGCGGCAAAACCATATTTGACCTCGGGGTCATCATTTGATGAAAGCTTTGTTGAAGGCACTTCCACTGTTTTTTGGTAGCAGTGTATATATGTACTGAGAGAGAGAGAGAGAGAGAGATACAGAGAGAGATACAGAGAGAGAGTGGGGGATTAATAGATTGATACAGAATTAAATCTCCGAATCATTATAAACTTTTCCCAGTAGTACATGATTTTGGCCTAATAGACCATAACAGAGATTATAAATTCACAATTATAGAAAAGATTGAAAAGAATCAATTCTGTAAACCCATGAAGATAGATGCATATTACACCAAGAAACCATTAACGAAAATGGACTCAACAACGAATAAAGCCACTCCTCAAATACAACATTTAAACTCCCAAACACTCAATATATATATATATATATATATATATATATATATATATATATATATTACATGGTAGTGTCTGTGACCTTGGGTTTCGTGCTTTAAGCGTTCCTCAGACTCAAACCCTTGTTGGTTATTTAATAGTGTTTCATTGCATTTCTCTATGGTGGGTGGGGAATTTCACTTTGTATTTGCCTTTAATCCTGTGTTTGCACACTGTTTTATCAATTATTCCAGTCTAATATAAATAATTTTCACATAGTTGTTTATTTACACACAGTAATGGTTTCAAGCATTCCAATCCAATACTAGTAATTTTTAAACAGATTTATTTGACCTATGAATGGGATAATCCTAGCATATGCTTCCAAACTGTGTCAGAGAGCTCTTTAATGGTAATGAAGGGGTGCTCAACATTCTCCAGAGCTCCAGAACTGAAGCCTCACCAGCAAATGCAGTTTGGCGTAATACCAAGAACTACTGGCGGAATGATCATACACTTCTGCAGTGAATACAATTGTAGTATTCTAAAAGAGAGAGAGAGAGAGAGAGAGAGAGAGAGAGAGAGAGAGAGAGAGAGAACAAAATGAAAAACTTTGCCTGAGAATATTTTGGGATTTAGTAACACTTTTATGCATGCATGAAAGGTGCACTTTGCTTAACAGTCATCTTGGAATTAGCGACTCATGTTCAAATCCTGGATCAGCCTATTTGCATTTTCCTTTGAATTCAAGGGAAAGGCATGAATCCATTTTTTCACCTCCCAGCTGGAAGTAAATAATAGGACAGACTGGATTCTCTAACCTTGCTACAGCAACCAGTCGAGGAGAAGGAAAACTGAATTCAGACTAGTTTTACTCTGCTTAAAAATTGACCTTCTATAATATCCTATTCATAGCAGAAGGGTTGGATAAATACATTGAGAGACACACAAATAAAAAAAATATGCTTTCTATTAAAGGAGCAATTTGCAAGTAAGTCCAGCATGTTAGCTACTTTTCCTCTGTGACTCCTTCTCTTACTGATTGTTCCACATTTGAGGTCTTAAAATGTAAAAAGTTGAGAGGAAAAATATCTATATTCACATAGATATCCATAAAAACAAATTATTTTTTACTGTAGTAATCAATTCATTTTTTTAAATTTCCTAATAAATGATATTGATCCCTGATTTTATTTTTTTGATAATAAACTAAAAACGATGCTGATTGCAATGATTGTTTCATACTTAAATGTCTTGCATGAGATTAAACTATAATTACAATCAATGTTATCTTTAGTGTAATGTATATATATATATATATATATATATATGTATGTAATTTCTTTGTTTTATATCTTTATGAAAATTTAATGGAATTTCATTTGATATTGATTAATATAATGATACAGAATGTAAAACTAAATAAAATAAACAAAATAACAGAAATTCAAAAGGAATTTGACATGACAAATAAGATTTGAACTCTTGTATTATTTTTATGATAACTTCCGATTTCATCTGGAAAAAAGTCCATTATGAATGTCTCAATATTGTTGCAGTTATTATTGCTTTACATTACTCTCTCTTCTTTATTATTCTACAAGTATTTGTTTTAGTAGCACATTTTACAAACTAATTCTAGCACCCTGAATTTTGCTTCATCATTTGAATTATGCTAGAAAATTTTAATGAACCAATACTGCTTAGCAATGAGAAGAAATTTAATGTCAATAATCAAATTATAGAAATTCTTGAATTATCAGATAAATATCAAGAAGATGATTGAATAGTAGATAGGTAGACCAAAGGATATATATCATGTTTTTTTGGAAGACATATAAGATGAGCTTGATATAGATTTATGACTGTATTCTTATGATTGAGTAATGTATCTATCAGTATAATGAACTGTGTAAATTGTTCTGTTGCAATGCTCATTTCTATAAGTTTTTCTAGAATGAAAGTGTAGTATTAAGTCATTCTGTCTAGGATCAAAGAACTGATTTAAGCATTTCTGCCTCGGATGTGAATGAAATCCCTGTGGGCACAACAAAGGATTTTTCTTTGATACTTCTGTTTAGGATTAGAGTATAGCATATGTGATTCCTGCCAAGGATCAATGCATTGTTCCATAACAATATCATTATCTATCAGTTGTTTGGAAATAATTACAAATTTTCCATTTAAATCTGTAATAAAATAGATTACCATTAAAAAAAAAACAGGTGTCAATGATACATTGATTTTGGGTCTTATTTTACACCTAGAGGTTAGGGATCACATACATTATACTTTTATATTTGCCTTTTTGTATAGTTGAATTTTTAAAGTTTTTTCTCCCATACCATCCTATCAAATACAAATAATTTTTATACATATATATTTGATCCAAAGATGCAACCCTAACAGGTACAATCACACATGGTCAAAGTGGACCTAGGAGTAATGGCTATGAAGGAGTACTCCATACTGCCTGAATGTTCAGAATTAGATCCACATCATTAGATGCAATTTAGTGTCATACTCAGAATATGCTTTTGAGGGGGTCTTACTTCTCTACAAGAGATACAGTCAGCATATTACAGGCCCCACTGGCAAGACTTCTGGGAGTCAAATCCACAAAGAGCAGAAAATAAATTCTTGGAAAACAGGGTTTTTCCTGTGGAACTGTCCCAAAGATCATTACATTAAATGGATCATTTTACATTACCTACTACTGGGTAAAACCATAAACTAAATTAGCTATATATTAGAGGTAAAATGAAGGGAGAATGAAAGAAAATATATTTGGAATTGAGACATACATTGATAAAGAGGATGATTTATTCTTTCTTAAATTACCATAAAAATTCCTGGTATACCCCATATTTTTTTTCTATATACATCATACTCTTTATTTTACGAGAAATTTTAATATGGCATAAAAGAAAGATCTATCTGCCACATATGATGATTGAATTGTCATTTGTGATATGTAAGATAAGATACTTATTGTTCTTAATATTTTGTAAAAGGAATATGATATTTCTAAGTTTTAACATTTTATGCTTTTCTTGTAGACTGTGTCTAAATAGAAGGTTCTGCCTAAAACAGGAAAAAAATAAAGGAGTAAAATGGTTTCTAGAATATGAGCTTCATTATTTCCTTGGAGTGATTTTAAGACATGTAAAACACTACCAGCAGTTTTTTTTTTGTTGTTTTTATTATTAGGTATTTATCTTTAAAAAAGGAATAAATTTTATACTCTTTAAAAAATTATCAATTGTTACCTGTTCCTTGGTACTGAAAGAATTTACAATATCATTTCCAAATCTGTTAATATGATTAAAATTCAGGCCAGCTCTTCAGAGAGTTTCCAAACCATCCCTCATAGAGAGGAGGAAAGTCTTTGCATCTCCTAAGATTTATATAGAAATCTCTAAAAAGAGGCTCTAAAATGTTAGAACCTCAAATAAACTGATTCGCTCAGTAGTACTCTAGAAAAGCAACTTCCCAAACACAAAACCTATTCTCCGGCTTGTTTCAATTGAGCTGACTTCTATCCTCCTCTCGAGCAGTACTCTAACCTCTCATCTTTCTATCAAACACCCCCATAGTTCCATTTCAGAAGTCATTGGTGGTGAGAGGACAATGCATAACAGTTGTATAGCCGTAATACAAATACAAGCGAAAACATAATCAAAGATAATGACGAACAAAACACACTTCTTTATGAAAATCTATCTCTCATATTATTCTTATAATGGGCCCACAGTTTGTTGTTAGTTGAGAGATAGATGGAGAAACATATACTCAGAGAGAGGACTTCTTCCCATATCTTCTTCCAAAAGCCAGGGGGTGCCAATGCTTGCACCCCCTTACAAGCTCATCAGAGAGGGGCAAACCCTTTGATCGGCGATGTGTCTTTGGCTTGACTCCAATTCTCTGCACTCTAAATCTGACTATGTTGTTCTTATCACATGGTTTCCTTCCAGTGACACACCTGTTGTACCCGATTGTCCTGACATGCTGTCATATTCCTGTTTACTTGTCACAGCGTGACAGCTTGTCAAAGCACACAGGGTCACTAGGAACAAACAAAATCTATGACATATGTTTAGGTAACATAACTATAGTTTCTTGAAGCAAAAACTGTTTACAAATGACTATTATCATTAGTTACTTAAAACCATATTACAAATTGACACATTTTGGTATTGAATAATCCAAGAATAGATTACATGCAGTAAACCATACTCATCATCATCATATCGTGCTGGCAGCACGGATATCCCTGACCCTCTCTCGCCACTCCTCCCTATCGTTCATCGCCCTAGGCAGGTCTTCAGGACAACAACCTGTATCCTCACATAGCTGCTGAATGTACGTTCGTGCTGGTCGTCCTGCTTTTGCGCGGCCGTGTGTGGGGATCCATAAGAGTACATCTCTTATGAGTTCATTTCTGCTTCTCCAGCAATGTCCTGCATGTCTGGTTCGCCTAGCAA
Source organism: Sepioteuthis lessoniana (assembly GCA_963585895.1). NCBI lineage: Eukaryota > Metazoa > Mollusca > Cephalopoda > Myopsida > Loliginidae > Sepioteuthis > Sepioteuthis lessoniana. The sequence goes on from OY757924.1 coordinate 30,669,999, forward strand.
TGCTTTGTTCCAAGACAGACTATGTACTGTTAGTTATACCAAACTGTACATAAATAACATCACTGTTTTTTTGTTTTTTTAAACTATGTGTAATGTGATAAATGTAGAAATATAAATACAGAAACCAACTAACTGAAATAGAGAAATAGAGAAATGTGGACATAGATCAAAATCAAATTCAATTATGTTTTTGTAGGGAGATAATAATTTATTATCTCCCTTATAGAATAGCTGTGTCCCTCGGTTGACATGGGGTGTCACATGACATTCCCATAAATCCATTTTGCCTTCATTTTTTAAACAGTAGAAACATGTCTTGGACCCAGCTAGTGAATGATAAAACAACATGGTCATTTGACTCAAATCAAATAAGCCTTTTTTCACTTTTGTAACCCTTCCACATTCTGCTTGTTCATAGAACAACAAGTCTATATTTCTAGCGGTTCAGACATGTTTGTGTATCGTTTTTTCTTAATACCATTTGAATTCATGTTATGTATACATAAGGTTAATTGTAGAAATGTATTTATCTGGTCTTTCCTTCTTTTGTGTTCACTGTTGGTATATCACAGAGATACGAAAGCTTATATTGGTCTTTGGTGGGTAGGGAATTAACTAAATACTATTTTTAGCATCAACAATACCAACAATTTATTTGCCCAGTTACTAAACTGAATTGTTTAAAATAGAACTGTTTTGATATCTAAACTGTGTACTTATGTTAAACTGAATTATCTGGAATAAAATTGTTTTGACATTAACTGTGTATAGAATACACCAACTACTTCTCTACAGAGGGGTAAGACCCCCACCCCACTCCCAACGAGTGTCTTGGATATGATACTAAACAATCTGATGGTGAGGTTCTGCTGGAGCTTTGGGGAATGCGGAGTACCCCTCATTGCCATTGCTCCCAGGTCCACTCTGGCCCTGAATGGTAGCACCTGATAGGGTCCTATCTATGGGTCAAATAGAATTAAACTGTGTACTTATGCTAAACTGAATTGCTTGAAATATGACTGTTTTGATATTTAAACAGCGTACTTATACTCAACCAAAATGTTTGAAATTGAACTGTTTTTAAATAGAACTGTTTTGACATTTAACTGAACCGTTTTGACATTTAACTGTTTGTAAGCAAGAACTATAATAATAATAAACTGGTTTGAGATTTAATTCAAATGACCCAAAAGGGGATGATAAGCCATAAAACTAAACAACCAACAATTTATTAAATTATCAGGTTACCATGGTAGGTTCTTCAGGGCATTTCTTGAAGTAATTGGGTTCCTTGGTGATAAGTATTTTTTCTCAAACTTAAACATAACAAGTAATAAGTGATACATGGTGCAAGTTGCTGCAAGTAATACCTAACATGTTCTATTGGAAGCAACAGATTCATACCATTTTAAAAGACACATGGAGAAATGAACACTTCAACAAGAATTTCCGAGAAAGTGATTAGAGCAATTAACCTCCAATAATATTGGGTTGACATCTAACATAAAAATGTGCAAATATGTAAGCACACACACATACACACACACGCACACACACATGCACACACACATATGACTCAGTAGACAAAGAAAAACAAAAACAGAGAGAGAGAGGGGGGGACTAAAAAGGCAGAAAAGAGATAGAGAGAAAAGGGAAGATAAATTACATTTATTTCTGGAAACCTAGTCTAATTCAATAAGCTATAAATAATCATTAAACAAAAGCTGATTTTTATAAAGAGAAGATCAAACTGAGCCAAAGAATCATTGATATACTCTTAGTTCAGTACTTCAAAGGCAATAAATTATAAAGTTAGGTAAAAGATAAGTAAAACTGGGCTTTGATCTTAATTCCTTGGAGTAGAGAAGGTAGACAGGAAATCTAAGGCTTATGTCCCATTCTGATTTTTTAGTGGGTGGGGTTTGATAACTTTAAGATACAGAACATAATACTCACACTCAGATGGTGTACTGATTGCTATAAAAAGGGGAAAAAACAGATTTAAAGACTGTGGGCAAAACAAGCTGAAAAGTTTGAGGAAACAAATGAAGAAAAGAATAATAGAAAGACAAATAAGAATGATAAAGGAGCAAATATTGCTTAAATCAACAAAAATGAAACAAGTCATGAGAACTATGATCACCAACATTCAGAGGTGAAATAGTACATAATGAATGATTTGATTTGGCTTTTGGATCCTGGAGACTTCATAAAATATTGCTCAAGGCTAATATAAGGTTAATATAAGTAAAGTAAGTAAACTTGGTGACCTTAGTCAAGGGTGACTCGAAGGCTCCCTTTTCAATAGCTACTACACTGAGGTGTAGAGGAGGGCTCCCTTTTCAATAGCCACTTCACCTAGGTGTAGGGTAGGGCACTACTCCATCCCCTGGATTGCTCCACTTTACCCTTGATATTATGTTGAGTGTTAAGTAAGGCAGCATCAAGTACCATTTTTCGAGTCTTTGGTATGATTTGATCTGGAATTGAACCCTGGTCTCCCAGACCAGTGGCAATAAACCCCATGAAATATCTTCTTTTTTTTTTAAGTAAATGAAGGCAGATTCATCTTAGACCATTTAACAAGCTGATAATTACAACTGAGGCTTCACCATTTCTTATTTAGTTTCAAGCAAACTAGCAGGAATTGTTTGAGTTCTAATTAGAAAGACTTTAAACTATACTAAGAGAGCTTGTTCAAATTGGTTTTAATTGGAATCTATTTCTAAAAGACTGTCCATCTCATTGTACTTACCTACTCTCTTGGTAATCATTATAGGCTTCTGATAACGTTCTTCCTGCCTATATACACTTAGAAACTCTCTGTCATAATGCAATAAGAGGAAATTCATTTCCTCTCAATTGTTGCTTTGCTTAGCCTAATAAAATAAAGCTTAATTTGGTTAATACTATCTCTGCAAGACTGGAAAACATTCAGATTAAATATTTATTTGAAAATTTTCAAATTTTAGCAGTTTTTAAAAATGTCTGAAATGTAGCCATCTTCTATCCATGATGCTTTGTGTAAACAAGGCTGTAATCTATCGCAAATAAACTATAAACCTACATAAAAATCCTTTAAATGAGACTAATTATCAAAAACATTAATACAATTGAGTCCACATAATTCATTTTTAATAGAGCCCATTGTACAAGATGTAGTATGAGTAACTGCTATTTGTGATAATGTGAAAAGTTAGTAAAAATGTTTAATGTTCAAGCAGTATGTCGTCGAATTGCCTGATGAACTCATAAGTGACGTACTCTTCTGGACCCCCTCACTTGGACGAGCAAAGGCAGGACATCCAGCTTGGATCTTCATACAACAGCTCTGTCCCAATACAGGATGTAGTCTTGAAGACCTACAGGAAGCGATGGACAATAGAGAAGGTGACAGGAGAGGGTCAGGGAGATCCGTGCTGATAGCACAAGATGATGATGATGATGATGATGATGATGATGATGATGATGATGAATGTAGAAGCATTAACTTCAGTAATCAGGAAATACTCTGAGCTTCTTCAATTAGGAAACTTCATAGTTCAAGATTTTGGGTCAGATCCTATGAACGATGATTGTTCTTAATGTATTGCTCATCTATGATTTTGACAAAATGTGTATTTATTTATTTGTCTAAAAACCTTCTTACTGATATACATTTATAAATTCAATAACGAATCAATAGCCAGCCAATTTGTATTCATTTAAGTTTTAAAAAAAGAGTCCAATAAGAATATATATTCTTTCATGCAATTTTCCATTTTTATATTTGTACATACATTTTCAAACAAAATTATGTATATTGATCTGACCATCATAAGAAATAAGAAATAAGAATAATTTAGTTTAGGGTAACTTTAAAAAAAATTATTTGCATAATTTTTTTCTAAATGTATATTCCTAGTATGAATACATCAGATGCCTACACATATGTAAAATCTCAAAATTATATTTATGTAGCAACATATATGAAGATATTTCTAAAATCCCAGATGATGTTGAGTCCACATTCTTATCCATAACTTTTTTAAGAAACTGGTGTACCATGTAAAATAAACCCACTCCATGTGATTTCTATGTACAAGAGATAAGTTATTTAAAAGGAATTAATTTCCTCTCATAGATATCCTGGTTTAAAAAAAGATAAAGTTAAAAAGCCCTTTAAAAAGTAAACATTTATACATGCTTTTAACAATAATATCACTTCGTTTTTTATTCTGTATATTTAAATGTGTATTTGGTATTCAGTTTTTGTATAAAGCCTATTCTCAATTACGTCTGGTTTTAGTTGCTGCCCATAGCAAATATATTGCTTATAAACAATTTCCAAGTTAATAGTACCAGCAAGACAAAAGAAAATTGTAGGTTGAAGCCTAAAGGAAGTATCAGCCAGAAGATCTATAACAAAGTTGGGAATCACATGAATGATTGGTCATTGTGATCATGTCAAAATCAGCCTCTCCAAGGCTCAGCATCCTGCCTCTTAATCACACTTTCAATCAAAAGTATTTGATGTACTAGTAATCAAGAGTTGGAAAGGAAAAATTTTATCAAAAGTACCAATGATACAGACAATATACATGCATTTGATTATAGTTGTGGGTTATTGTTGGAACGTCATCTCTGCAATGACGTATAACTTTAATCAAGCCAGCTAAAACTTCTCATTTGTAAACCACAAATAGATCTTTCATAAAATATTTCTATTTCTTCTCTTGCATCAGTAATGATTTTAATGTCTTCAGGGAAATTTGGAGGGATTTTTTCAAAAGAATTCCTTGAATTCTTTTTGGAATTTTATTAAGCATTTGCTATTTAATTAAAAAGAAGTATTAGCAAAATTAACATGACAATACACATTTTTTAAAGTGTGTATATATATATATATATATATTACCCACCCATTAGCATAAGTGTTAGTGTTCATAAATGCTCAGGCAGAACTAGGTTCAATCCCAGGATGAGTCATAGCAAAAACTCAAAAAATGGTACTTGATGCCTCCTTGCTTAACACTCAGCACTATAAGGAATGGATCAAGGGTAAGTGAAGCAATCCAGGGAAAGGAGTAGTGCCTTCCTCTATATTTTGGTGTACTAGCTATCAAAAAGTGAGTCTTTACGTCTCCCTCAACTATGATCAGCCAACTTATTAACTTATATATATATATATATATATATATATGGCAAGAAATCAGACTTTAAAACCTGAAGTTAGTTTTACAATTATTTTATTGTCAGTATGACATTCCACCTTTCATCATACAAGTATTTTCATGCACAACTGAAATGTTTTGAAATGCTGAAAAATATTTTAATACTATTGTTCTATTGATCATTGGTAAATGTACCAAGACATAATGAGATTACATTGAGTTTTAAAGAGATGTTTTGTAATATAATATCATGTTCACATCTGATAAAGGAAATAACAGTATCAGTAATTTTTCAGCATTTCAAAACCTTTCAGTTCTGTCAAAAGATACTGATACTGTTATTCACTTTATCATATGTGAATAAGTTGTTACCTGATAAAAGATCTCTTTAAATCTCTTTATGCCTCAGCATAATTGCATTATGCAATGGCATGTTCATATATGATGAATAAAATAACACATTCACTATTTTTTAGCCTTTCAAACCCTTCAGTTCTGTTTAAAAATACTTTTACGATGAAGAGCAAAATTTTACACAGAATAAAAAACAATTATAACACCATCTTCAGGCTTTGAAGTCACATTTCTTATCATTCAGTCAGAAATTATATCCAATAAATTATCAAAGTTCAAGTTTTACAATATTTTGTTGACCTGAATCGCAATTCAGCAGCTTTGGCTGCTTTTGCCAAAGTTGTGAAGGTGATGAACTAAACTGGGAAATGCCATGCTCATCTGATATTCTCAAGAGTTACTTGTCGGATTTGCCTCTATGGCTTGGAGCACAGCCTCAGAATCCAAGGTTTTGTTTCCCTGACCTTGCCTGATTATCGTGGTTCTTGCAAACCAAGCAAAATTTCTTAAACTATATGATTACTGTATTGTGATCAAGTGCTCCTCTTTTTGCACAACAAATACTTTTTGGTTGCTTCTACAGCATTATGGCTCTGTAAAGCAAAAGTTCCCAAATTAGACTATATTAAACATTTATCTATGCAGCTTTCATATCACACTCAGTGTGAGCCAATAGACAATGAGTCAGTGGACCAACTACCATGATACTACCAACCATGGTTGATACCTAACTGCTTTGGGCACTTCAAACTAACATGTACCAAAAGAATGAAATTTTTTTTACTCAACCTAGTATACACACATATATATATATATGTGTGTGTGTGTGTAAGTAATGTATATTGAGGTGGCATTTTTTCATTAATATATGTTTAGATAAAAGGATAGGAAGGATGTATGAATTAAAAAAACACTTTTTCTTTTCCTTTCCTCATATTGGCATGAACTTCTATGCTAGTAGGAAAGAGAGAGCCATTTGATTGACATCAAGTTTCTAAAAGAAAGTGGATAATTCATCAAGAAATACTGGAAAAAAGAGAACATTTTAAGGAAAATATGTAGTAGATCATAGTGGCGAGACACACATGAGACAGCATGAAAAAATGAGAGGGTTTAAAATCCAGTGCAGTGTTCAACCTTTTGTTATTTTTACTGAAGATTGTTGGAGTTTGTTTTGCCATTTTATGCAATCTTTTCATTTGGAATCTTCCCCTATGTGTCTATGGGGTTCCTGCATCTTCCTTATTTTTGAATTCCTGCTGCTTGCAGCCTTTTCAAATGTTGAACTGGGTTCATCTACTTATTAAGTAAAGACAGTAAGGCTTCTTTCCTTCCAGTTATTAAGCCTTATTTATCTTATCTCTGTGTTATTGTTGTTGTTGCTCATTGTTGTTTATAATTTTGGCCACCAAGTTTTTAGTTATGAAAATCAATAGCAGTTATTGTCAGCACCTGACTGGGAAAATCAGTGTTGTAAACAATGTTGCTTTGAAAGGTAGTTTAATGATAGGAGATGGTTCATATCTACACATCTTTATTATCAAACAAATGCATTAATATTTTTGAGCCTTTCTAGTTTCTTCAAACTTTAACACATCAAAATACAGTCAAAAAGAAACAATATTTTCACTTTTTTTTTTGTTCTTAGTTGTTCATATTTGTTCATGTTCATTGCAAAGATATATATATATATATATATATATATATATATATATATATATATTAACAAAATCAAAGTTATCTTTTTATTCACACTACACTGAGGAAGTCACGACTCTTACAATACAAATTATCTAGTGATCCAAATAAATGTACCTGGCTTTCTATGATCTGACACAACCTTTCAGCTAAATTGTATATTCTATCATAAAAGAAAAATTATGATTCTTATTTGATTAATTCTTAGATAAATTTTTTGAAATCTTCAACTTGAAACCACTTACCAGACATGGAGTATTGCATCAAACTAAAGAAGTGATAGCCAGAAGGTGGTAAGTCAGGAAATACACCATTTGCAGAAGAATGTTATATCTGTAGATACCGGAAGTTACTACAAACACAAAAAAAAAGCAAGTTGCTAAAACATGCTAAATAGATTTTTAAATTCTGGGTGTGGATCATAACAGTTTTGTGTGAAATCAACTAAGAACAAATTTGAAAAATGACATCAACCAATGAATATAAAAAATAAAAAAACATTACAAAATATTTCTAGACTAATTAAAACTCATTTGCAATAATCTATTTTCGCACTATACTGGAGAAATACAGTGTTTGTTTCATCATCTACCTCAACTCATGCCACTGACACAATTATATTTATATTGACACACATGCAGTTATATATTATGTTTTACAAAGTAAAATGTTGATGAAGGCTATTTTGCAGAACAATTAACTTTTCAGTATACAAACTCTATCGGACTATTGTTACAAAATCACCTCTTGACATCACTGCCTCCTAATTTGACAAACTTTAAACAAGCCCACACTGAAAAGGAATATATATCAATAGCTCAGGCCAAGTATAAATTAAAATCTATTGTTCCTTTACAAGTCATTGTTAGTAATGTCGAGTGCTTTATTATCCTGAATTAGAGGTTGACTAAGCTAAGCTTAGTAAATCTCATTAACATCTTATTAGTTTTTTACTAATTTTAGTGATTTTATTTTCTTCTTAATATTTGCAGTTTTTGTCACAAAGCAAAATAATTTTTTAAATTGATTATTATCCTGCATATTTGCATATATAATAGGAAGACAATAAACTGTATCTCCCTTAGAGAATGGCAGGGTGTCCATTTAGTCCATTGTCGTGAGTCCAAAAACCAAGTCTCAACCTGTTTTGCCTCTGTTCTTTGAACAAGAGAGACATGTCTCAAACTCAACCAGGTAATGGTAAACCCACTAGGCTATTTTTAGTTTCTCTCATCAAGTGATCTTTTTTTCCCATTTTTTTTACCCTTATGACATACCTCTAGTTCATGGAAGAATGTGTATATTCCAAACTGTTATGACATGTTTGTGTATTCTGAATACCAGTAGTATGTATATTATAAATGTAAAAGGTAAAATGTTCTTGTATGTGCAAATGAGTTTATCTTGTCTTTCATTTCATTGTTTACAGGGTTAGTATATCATGGATATGCTAACGTTAATATTGGTCTCTGGTGAGTGAGGACACCACAAAATCTCATCTTTAGAATTAGGCATACAAATAATATAAAAAAAGATAAAATTAATAGAATATTTATCATTTATTATTATTATTATTATTATTATTATTATTATTATTTGTATGAATAATAATGCATTTTTTTATATAAAAAGCCTACGTCTTTTTATTGTTGAATATTCGATGAAATTAACTTAGAAATGCTAGTTAAGAATTTTTATGTTTGTGTTTTGCATTTTTTTAAATATTGATCCATTAAACTAATTTAAAACAATAAAATAAACGTCATACTTTCTCTGAATTTTTATTACAATTCAAGTTGACAGCCACACATTCAAAGATTAGAATCTGTGGCTGCTTTGATGACATTTTTCCAGAAATAGTTAATTCCATTTGCAAAGTTTAATTTCATAGAATAAAAATAAAATGCCATATATATATATATATATATATATATTGAACAGGAGCTTTGGTAAAGTAGTTTTATTTCTTGCACTGCCTATGTTTGTACTGATCAAGCGAGTTGAAAAAATCACAAAATGACAGAAATATTGTGGTTTACAATGTTCTCTATTTTATCAGCTTCATAAAAGACAATACCAGACGACATGTCTGAAAATTTACACATATATATTACCCACAGTGAAAAATAAGGAAATATGGAATGTTAACTGAGTTTCATATAAGTCTTATAAAATGAAACAAAATCAATACACTTATTTCTACCATAAATAAATAAATGTAATGTTATAATCTATCATTATGATGATATTCTTCAAGAGATAATGTGATTTCCAAGTTTTCAAATATTTTCATAATAAAAAGTTTATATTCATTATTTGTATGAATTGTCTCTGAAGTCAGTATGGTGCTATCCATACCTTTTACATGTATTTTCATAATATGAGACCAGTCAATATATCTTTCAGCTAAAAATTCATTCAAGCCAGTATCTTTATCTCTCTCAAGATATACGAGTCAATGAATTCTGATTTTTTTTAGAAATTTTCCAGTATACTTTTTATTTACTAATTTATTTTTGGTCATCAAGCTTCCACATCAGTGATGTGATAACATCCAGAATTTGATAGGAAATCGACAATTGAATAATGAAAAAAGTATCAGAAAAATCACAATGAAGACATCTTTTTAAGAATTGGAATAATGCATTGGACAATTTCCAGCAGTTGAGAAGAATCTGATAAGAACAAAAGAAAAACCAACAATATTTCTCTTAATATTTCTTAGCTTGGTAAAAAGAAAATTTTCATGTGACAAAAATTTCAGTGGTTCGATAGAGAATTAGTTTTTGACCAATAAAAATTAGTTACATAAATCCTATATATAAGCATATTTTAACTCATTGTGACAGTTGTAGATTGATACGGTGGATTATGATATGCAGAAGATTGCAACATTAGATTGCGACAGTTGATTACAGCATTCAATTGGTACAGTTGATGGTAGTTGTAGATTGTAGATTGCAATAAATTGTGTCAGTAGATTATAACTTGCAGCAGATTGAAGCAGTAGATTGGTGCTGTGAATAGTAGAAATAAATTGTAGATTCCAGTGAATTGTACCAGTAGATTATTATTGTCAGTTGTTAAAACTTGCAAGAAATTGCCGCAATAAACGGGTATAGGGGATTCCAAATGTAGATTGCAGCAGTGGACTGGTGCAGAAGTTGATTGAAGGTTGTAGTAAATTACCACAGTACATTGTGCCCATGGTAGATCATAGTAAACTGCAATCTTAGATTATCATTTGCAGTAGAGTGCAGTTGTAGATTATGAATTGAATGTTTAATATAAGATGAATAACTGACAGAATAGACTAATTCATTTTATGGTATATCAGCCCATATATGGTTATTTTAAGCATAAAGGTTTTGGAATCAAGAACCTTGTACATTTATATTTGCATTTTGATTTCTTGAGAGCTATTTGCACACAGATGATATCAAATAATTTTATCAAATACAAATAATTTACACACAGTTATATATGAAATTCGATCTTCCAGTAATACAAATCATCTTCAAATAGAATTATTTGACCCATAGATAAGACCCTAACAAGTACAACTGCTCTGAATCAGAGTGAAACAGAGAGTAATGTCAATGAAGGTGTACTTCTCCCTCCTCAGACCAAGAGAATTGGAGCCATAATATACTGTAATCTGAAGAGACATAGACAGAGTGATCTTTTATTCAGTAGGAACAAAAAGGTACCTATGCCAAACTTATAAATGTTAATTTTTATATTCATATCTTAAATTTTTATCAAGTGGGCTTTTTTTATGTCATTCATTTTTAGAAGGTAACTAGAAAAAGGAGTATTTTACTGAAAATTGGTAATTTTACATATCTTTTGAGATTAGAGTTAATAGTTAAAGTAGGATGAAGGTAGAGCCAATATTTGGGGTCATGATGAAAGAAAGACATAACTAATCTGTAGTGAACTAAATAAGAAGGTTCCCTTTGTCTTTAGGAGTATGAACTGCTCAAATGAATAATAAAGTGCATATTAATAATTAAGATAGAATACAATTATAGGCAGTATTTGTTTTCATTATGTAATAAAGGAAATACTAATTCGTTGTAATGTGGGAACAGCATTTCAAAAACTTACTAGGAAACCCACCGAAAATAATGGATGAACTGATCACCAGAATTATCAGTAAGCAATTAGACATTAAACTAGGTCCTTTCACGAAAGAAGGACTCGGCTCGGTTCTAAAAAAAATTTAAAATAGGAAAGCTGCAGGGCTGGACGAGATCCCCCCAGAAGTGTGGAAGACTAGACTACTCAACGATATACTGCTCCGGCAATGCAACGCAGTCTATAGTCAAAATAGGATAGAAAGATGGATGAAGGGATGCATCCTTCCTTTCCCTAAAAAAGGCAACCTCGGATTAGCCAAGAACTACCGAGGGATAACACTTACATCCATAGCAGCCAAAATCTACAATGCCCTACTACGAAACCGCATAGAACCCAAAATAGACAACATCCTTAGGAAAAACCAAAATGGCTTCTGGAGAAATAGATCCACAACCTCACAAATATTGACCATCCGTAGAATCCTTGAAGGCGTTCGGCAAAAAACCTTCAGGCGACATTACTATTTGTCGACTTTACCAATGCCTTTGATTCCATCCACAGAGGGAAAATGGAACAAATCCTACTAGCATACGGCCTACCAAAAGAAACCGTAGCAGCAATAATGATTCTCTACAGAAACACAAAAGTGAAAGTACGTTCACCAGATGGAGACACGGAATACTTCGACATTGTTGCAGGAGTACTACAAGGAGACACGCTAGCCCCATACCTCTTTATCATTTATCTAGACTATGTGCTTAGAACGTCGATCGACAAAATCAGAGAAAATGGCTTTGAGCTGACTAAGAAAAGAAGCAAAAGATACCCCGCAAAAACAATCACAGATGCCGACTACGCTGATGACTTAGCATTACTAGCGAATATGCCTAATCAAGCAGAGACACTACTGCATAGTTTGGAACGAGTCGCAGCAGGCATTGGCCTCCTTGTCAATGGACACAAAACTGAATATATGTGTTACAACCAAACGGGCAACATTACCACACTAGATGGAGCCTCTCTGAACCTAGTAGACAAATTCACCTACCTAGGAAGTAGCGTCTCATCTACCGAAAACGACATCGACACACGACTGACGAAAGCATGGACGGCTATCAATAGGCTCTCGATCATATGGAAATCATGACCTGACTGATAAAATGAAGCGCAGTTTCTTCCAGGCAGCGGTTGTATCGATACTGCTATATGGATGCACTACATGGACGCTAACTAAACGGCTGGAGAAGAAGCTAGACGGCAACTACGCAAGAATGTTGAGAGCAATATTGAACAAGTCCTGGTGATAACACCCCACGAGACACCAACTATACGGCCACTTGCCTCCGATCATGAAAACTATACAAGTTAGACGAACCAGACACGCAGGACACTGCAGGAGAAGCATGGACGAGCTCGTAAGTGATGTACTCCTATGGACCCCCACATATGGCCAAGCAAAAGCAGGACGACCAGCTCGAACCTACATACAGCAGCTATGTGAAGATACAGGATGTAACCCTGAAGACCTGCTGGAGGCGATGTATGATAGGGAGAAGTGGCGAGAGATGGTCAGGGATATCCGTGCTGCCGGCACGACATGATGATGATGATGTAAATGAAATAAGAGTCCATAATGGCGGCACTATTCTTATGATGTAGGAATTCTTCAGTGCACACTGAGGTGCATAGTAATAGATAAGAAAAAATTTGAACCAAAGTTTGGTTTCATGGGGCAGTAATAGTATTACTAATCTATAGTAAATGAAATAAGAGGCTATAATGGTTTCTTTTGTCTATATAGACAAGAATTATTAAATGCACACTAAAGTGAAAATTATTAGTTAAATATAAGCCATTGATTGGTTTTATAATTCAGAATCCAGAGTTTTCTTTCTCCTTGACCAATTACAACACCCAAGTTAGAAAATTCAGTCTGCCCTACTGCTTCATAACAGGTGCATAGTTGGATTCATACTTTCCCCAAGAGTATTAGCTCTATCTAAAATGCAAATAGTGTTATATAACATATGCCATAGATTTTCAGTTCATTCCTAGTAACCCTGTGTGCTTTGACAGGCTGTCACACTGCGATGGGTAAACAGGGATATGACAGCACATCAGTGCAGTCGGGTTCAACTGGTGTGTAACCGGAAGGAGACCACATGATGAGAACCACTCGGTCAGATTTAGACAAAGTGCAGAGAATCTCAGTCTAGCGAGGAACACACAGCTGATCAGAGGTGTCTCAGCTTGCAAGGGGGTGCAAGCGTTGGTACCCCCTGGCTACCTGGAGAAGATATGGGAAGAAGTCCTCTCTCTGAGTATATGTCACTCCATCTATCTCTCAACTAACAACAAACTGTGGGCCCTTTTGAGAATAAAATGAGAGATATATTTTTATAAAGAAGTATTTCATTTGTTCTTTGAATTTCATATTATCATTATGGCTCTACAACAATAGCCTCTTCAAGACTTTGAATTCAGAGTTAATTCTTTCTTGTTTTTGAGGATGTATTTTTAAACTTAAACCACAGATAACCCTAATTTCATGAGAATATTTACAAGTACTTCGTAATCTTGCTGATGTATTTCTGGTACTCTTAAGATTTAAAAATTATGTAATTTCTTGGTGTTCACAACAGCAACAAAAATAACATCAGTAACAAATGATAATCTTGAAACAACTGAATTTCTCAAGAAGTTTTCAAGTCATTTGTGTTTATTAGTAATTTGTTTATTTATGAATGGGACATGCTTCAGACCTTATTGAACTCCTACAAACACAATTCAATCATTGGCAGCCATAGATTCAGGACAGATAGATATTGTCTCACAATGTTGCCAGCACCTTGTAGACTCAGTGCCATGCCATACAATTATTATTAAGTGAATTGAGGAGTTAGATATAATTGGGTAACTATCTCTAATTTTTACCACTTTCATTTAATAGCAGCAAAAATAATTTCACTTAAAATATTCTTGAAAATATTAATTTGAATTGAAAATCAACTCCAAAAGCTGTTATTCAATCACTTGTCAACAGTCTCTCTTAACAAAGTATGTCTCCAATATGAATGATATTAAAACTGACCTATACTTGTCTGATTGCTAAATTTGATTAAAATTGCCTCTCAAGTGATAATATTGAATGACATCAAAATAATTATCAAGAAAATTATAAGATTTTTATAAAACAAATTGAACGTGATAATTAGTGCTTATTTCAATTCAAAGTATCTAGAATTTTTTTTGGACAAATGACAAGCAAATTCAAAATTTAGACAAATGATACTTTTTTAAAAAAATATGATTATACAGGAAGCTACCACAAATTTCTGTCCTGTATGTGGAGCTTAGAATTCATTGACTACATTTTCTGCACTGGGGTAAGTCCTCCTCTGACAAAAAAAGTGTGTCTTGGAAATAATACCAAATTGCATCTGGTTGTAAGGCTCTAGTTATGGAGCCATCAGGAATGCAGAATCACTCTTTTATTGACATTACTCACAGGTTTACTGTGACATGTAGTACCTGTTAGGGTTCCATCTATTGTTTCAATAGATTTGCTTGAAAATTATTTGTATTAGATTAATCATAGTTACTTGAGGCTATTATTGTAAACAAATGATTATGAGTTACTTGAAACCATATAACAGTTCACAAAAAAGAGGCAAACATCAGTATTAAATAACTCAACAAGGATTATCATGTGGTAAAATTTGTGCAATCTTAAGTGGAAATCTGAATGCATATTAAAAATTTAGATTTGTGGTCATATTTTTAGTTGAGAATGTTCCTCAAAACTCAGCTTTTTTTGAATAGATCAAAGCTCGTCCTTGATTAGATGGTAAATAAAAATACCTAATCATGTACATATCAATCCTTATGATAAAACATTACAAAGATAGACATTACTCTATAGTGAATGAAATAAGAGGCTATGGTGGTAACCGCAAAAGCCAATGTTAAGAGAATATTTTTCCATTTGCTAAACATGCACTTTGAGGAATCTTAAACTGTTGAACAAAAACAATTTGAAAATAAGTTATTTTTGCTTGAATTATATGCATAAAATCACCAGCAAACACAATTTAGATTTACTGAATAAACAAGATAACTATAATGTTAGATGCAACGGTAGGGATGGAGAGGAGCGTCCTTTGGAGAGTAATTGTCATGTAGACAATGTTATATACAAAATTATCATCTGAAAAGATGATTCCAATGATAATGAAAGGATCTACTTTGAAATGACACAATTGAATCAGAAAAAACGAATGTATTCACATAATTCAAATTTCAACAACAGAAAATATTCTAACAATGCTGAGTAGGGGAAGTGAAAGATGAATTGTGTTGTGGATAAAATCTCTGTATATAAGAATAGCCAAAACACAACAAACTGCTGAATAAGGAAGCCTTCTTTTGTATCATATATCACCTGATTAAGCTTTAGGTATAGCATCATCAATATCACTCAGAAATTTTGTATTTATTCATTATTTATTTAATAATTGGAACAAAAAATTGATAATTAAATTATGTTCCCCTTCATATGGCTGTCAACCAATTTTCTTCATCTTCCTGTCTTTGTGGCAAGACATGAAACTCTGAGTATCAGAGTGAGTTATGGGATATTTTATATTTTAGGTTTGAAAACTGAGACAATACCATTGAGCACTTATCCTTTTCTGGAAAATTGCCTTGTTGGCTGGACTTAGAATACACTGACTGTATTCCTTGCAAAGGATTACGACCTGCTCACCTCAAAAAGGGTGTCCTGGGTATGATACTAAACTACATTTGATGGTGAGGCTCCAGATATAGGGAATGTGAAGAAACCATTCACTGACATTATTTCCAGGTCCACTCTGACCCAAAGTGTTTATATCTGTTTGGGTCTCATCTGTGGTGCAAATTGATCTGTTAAAAAGATATCCATATCTGATTGGACCATATGCAAAAGAAAAATACTTAAGAAACCATAATACAAAAAAATGTAAACTGAAATGTACAATGAGTGTAATTCCCTTACTCCTAGACATAAAATAGCCCCAAATAGATTGACAAACAGTTAAAATCAATTAATCACTCGTTTTCTGTTAATTTGTTTATATATATATATATATATATATATACATGTATATATATATATATATATATATATATGGGGGGTATATGGTGCATAACTCTTTGGTTATAAATACACACACACACACACACACACACACACACACATATACATATATATATATATATGTGTGTGTGTGTGTGTGTGTGTGTTTTAGTTTGATAAAAGGAAGTAGTTTCTAAGTTCAATAAGTGGAAAAAACAGCAAAAGTCAAGGTTCAGCATTTCAAAATGGTAACATTTCTTGCTTTTTTGAGAGAAAAGAAAAATCAACAATATTTAAGACTTGTGGCAATTTTTCTTTTCTTAATTTAATCGTGAAACAATTTGAAATTCTCAAACTCTCATTATTTATTGATAGCTCATCAAAGGTCAGCAGATTTTACTGATAAAACATGTGGTGACTTGAGATGGAAATATTATTAAATTATTGCTTAACACAGTCACATAACCCTGATCAGCCAATGAATTTACAAACTATAAACACAGTTTCAATTCATCTCCCTTTAATGCCACTTACAGCAGTCATTAAGTTCAGTTTCAAGTAATATTCTGTTTAAAGAATTTATATTATAATTTGCTGATAACTAAATAAATAAGAAGTGCTCATCAGTATTTGATAGTTATATCCCCAGAAAAATTTTAATGATTTGGGTGAGTTTAAACATAGATGCCAAAATCCTCAACATTTAGCTGCAAATTTAGTTGGTAATTTTCTTTATTCTATAAGTTAGAAAATTTTCATACTGTTGAGCAAACAAAAATTGTGATACACTGAGTCATTTTTGCTGTTATGGTAGCATATGAAAATCAGATCATTATAATAAAATATGTAGGAAAAGGGATTTGAAAACAGAGAAAATGATGTTGCTAATCTGAAAGAATCATTTATATATTCTTTGTGACAAGGAAACTCATTTTCTTTGTTTTCATCACAGTTTCTCAGACAGTGTATGCTCATCCAATAACTTTTAAAGATTTTTGAACAGGACTATTAATTTTGCCCATATTGCATTGTCTTTGTTTTTGATTTGAGCTTGAAACATTCTGCCAACTTATCATTCACTTATTTCTTGACTCAGCCAATGCTGACATGAAAAATGAAAAAAATATCTGAAAAAAGAAAAAGAAGATATTTACTCAGTCTTGATAAATCAGGGACAGGAATGCATCAGGGAGTTGGAAGAATTTATTGCATCAATCTTTACTTCAAGATATAAATAAATATATCAAGTTTAGCTTAATATAGAATAGAAACACAAAGTGTTGGAGAAGTATAGAAAGATGGTGCAATAAGAATCTATAATTTAAGATGTTACTTGGTTGATAAAGATACTAAGATTATCCTAATCTGGTCTAGGAACTTAAGAAGAATGTAACGAGTCTGCTGAAAGTGGGAAGCTCCATGAGCAATTATCACATCTTATTCCAATATCTGAATGAGTGATATGATGTAGAAAGATCATCAGTCAGCTCTCTTACCAAGAAAAAGTGTTTTCCGTAGTAATGTCATTAAAACATACCAGTTGATCACTGTAGTATCTTACTGTAACATTTTCACCAGATTCTTGAAATTCTAAAAGAAAAACAGAAAGATTTCCCTAAAAACCAAAGAAAAGAATATTTTTTCCACAAAAAATTCTATTTAGAGTGTGATATTAAAGGCTGCTCTATATTTTTTTTCATTTGGGATTTTTGCTTTAAGTCTTTTTTTATTGCCAGGTTGTATCTTATCAAGAAAGACATTTTTTCTTTGCTGAGCAAAAACAACAAAAAAGTATTTAGATCCATATGAAACCCATTTTTGGAGCTTCCTTCCAAGCTCTAGTTGTGTCAGTATTACTGCATGGTTGCACCACTTAGACTTTAGCAAATCAATTGAAGAAAAAGATAGATGGAAACTCTGCGAGGATGCCTTAAGCTATTTTAAACATATCCCAGAAGCAACACTCAACAAATCAGCAGTTGTATAGCCACTTACTTCCCATCATACAAACCATTTAAGTAAAATGAAGATATACTGGACACTGCCAGAAAAGTAAGGATGAACTCATAAGCAATGTTCTTTTATGAACTTTTCCATACAAACACACCAGTGTAGACCAATCAGCAAAAATTTATATTCATAAGCTCTGTATAGACAACAGATGCTGTCTAGAGGACTTAGCAAGAGCAATGGCCAATAGGCAAGTGAGATTCAAATGAATTCATTCTGTGAGCATGCCTTGATGATGATGATGATGATGATGAAGATGATGATACAAATTATATTCTCTAATTTCTCTTACTCAGAATATTTCTAACATAATTTCTTTTTTAGAATTTTCCTGAAATAAAGAAACAGAAGTGAACTAAAATTTCTCATTTGTCAAAATATATGATATAATTATAAATTGAACATTAAGACATTTTGGTTATTTCTTTGTCACTCTGCAATGTCTTCCAGAATGACAATTTAGTACCTGTGCACACTGCCTATAACCAAAGCATCCAGGTACTTTTGCCTATATAACAATTGTACTGGAAGAAATCTAATTCAGAGTATTTTCTTCTGAAAAAAAATTAAAATTAAATCAGGATTCATTATCATTTGACTCTTTGTGAGGTTTTTACACAAGTTCTAACTGATCGGTTTTGCTGAAGTATGAGTGACAGCAAGTCTCATTGGGTTTCCTGGTCTCTTTTAAGAATTCTGATTTTAATAGAGCTATGGCCTGGATGGTCTCAATTTTTCTTCTGATCTCTTGTTCCATTAATCTCTTTTCCAGACTCATGGGTACTATTACAAAGGCTCAAACTATAATTAGTATCACCATCATCTTCATGATCCAATGTGTGTATATGTAAAAGTCCATAAAAAAACATTGCCTTTGTTTTCATCCTTACTTTTCTGGCAGTACCCAGTATATCTTCATTTGACTCTGGCAAGATCCAGGTTATTGTCAATCCTTTTGCATTCTTTTATTTTCCCTCAATGGTTTTCTGGATTGGCAAAATCCACTAGTTGACAAGTTATTTTCTTTTTGTTACTTAACATGGGGTCCAATCTTCTTCCTGGAATTAACTGATCTGTTTGTATCTCAAAGTCTGAGAGAATTTTGTTTCTTGGACAAATTCTGGTTTGTGTATATACCATTTGTCAATATGACCTAATTTTAGTCTCTTCAACAGGCCTCTAGCCCTGTCAGCTGGGGCTTTAGAATACACCGACAGAATCTCTATAGAGGGGTAAACCCTACCCTAATGAGTGTCCTCGATATGGCACTAAACAATGATGAGGCTCCAGTAATGCTGTAGCTTTAGGGAATGCAGAGTATCAATTTCCATCACTCCCAGGTCGACTCAAGCCTGGACTGTTAGCACTTGATACAGTCCAATCTGTGGGTCAAATATAATAGTCTGACTTTTAAATTGTGTGCATATGCTCAATTGAATTGACTGAAATAGAACTGTTTGATCATTTAAATATATGTATCTACAAAATGTGTTTACAGATCATATATTTAATATATATATAAAAACAGGATTTGGCATCAAATAACCTACAATGGTTGACATACCATAAAATCAAACCAAACTGCAGTTCTCATTATATCAACTTTCCAGTCCAGTCATTCCTAGTCTCATTTCTTTTGTGCCACTTTGATGCTTTAGTAGGGTGTATTCCAGTTCCTGCTGTAGCTGTTCCTTTAAACCTTAAATCATAAAAATTGGTCAGTCATTTCATAAGATGGATAGCAATAACATAGTGAATTTCCAAGAGTCTACAGCAATTTTAAATGCATGTACAAAAAAGTCTAGAAACTTATTGAAAGCATCACGTAACTGGTGCTAGATTTTGGTTTTCTCACAAAAGTAGATGAAGAGTCTCTCATTTGGTTTAAGTGACTGCCTAACAAACATATTGCTACAAAAGCTCGCTCATGTTTATTATATTATTATAATCAGTGGATGTAGAAAAGTTTCATAAATCTTAGGAGGGGAAGATCTCACTTGAGCTAAAAATATATCTGCTTCTTTTGATGTTTAAAACTCAACTTCAGTGCCAATCATTCATACTTTCCTATTATTGAAATGTGACCTGCCATCTGTCAATCATTCTTTCTAATGTTGCATATCATGGTAGACCATTATGTTTAATTGAAAAGAGAATAAATCAGAGTTTACTTAGAAAAACCTTAGCTTTCCTGGCAACATTAGCAAAAATCTGTTGCTGCTATTGTCAACTTTGAGACAGACCAACCACTAGTTTAAGAAAACATCAGGAAGTTATAAAAAACAATGTCAGAATTGTTATTAGATAATAAATAAATAGTAAATAGGAATAATGAGTAAACTAGTGAAACATAAGATCATCTTTCGTTGAAAGAAACACACAATTAAAAATAACTTGTATTTATTTTAGCCTTTGGATTCCTCTGAGTGTTATCTTTAACTTTGGCAGGTACAGAGGAAAAACTTAAGAGTTGTTTTGCAGCCATAAATAAACGGCACTAATGTGCTTATTTATTTGGGGATATCTACATGGTATATCCATTTTTTGTTTCATCCTATAAACACCCAAATACATTTATGAGCTTAACTACATCAATTATTCTGGCTCCCAATAGTGAACATGGCAATATATGTACTATATATTATTATTATCTACATAAAACTACCAGGTTTCCTTTCAAGACCTCCATATCATCTTGCATTTTTGCCAGTCTTTTTGGTCTTCTCTGAGTAAATTTGTTCTTGTAAACACACACACACACACACACACACACACACACACACACACACATATATATATATATATATATATATATATATATATATATATATATATATAATAAAGAATAATATTATGTGGCTAAAACCATCTTAGTATGGGTGTCTTTGTGGTGTAATGATTAAAGCAATGGACTGTGGAATCGTAGTAAGTGAGTTCAAACTCCAGTCACTCTATTACATTCATTTTCGGATAAATCCCCTTGTGAAAGGTATGAACTTCCTTCTCCTCCCAGTTATGGGATAAATAGTACCACTCCTGTTCTTCTAGAAGGATGGATTTGGTATTAAATAACCTACAAAGGTTGATATTCCATTTATCAAAGAAAGGAATTATCTTAGTAAAGTGCTGAATGCTCTTTAGGTTGAGCAATATGCCACTAATTTTAAATGTAAAAACTTACAAACATTTTCTTTTAAAACTTGATTTTCATTTATTCAATCTGCAACTAGGCAGTAAAAATAAGGAAAGTTATATGTATAAGAGGATGTGTTTGTGTAGATATGTGTATGTGTCTGTGTGTGTGCCTGTGTGTCTGTCTGTTTATGTGTGTCTATATGTGTGTGCATGTGATTACAGAACATTTATTTGCAACATAGAGCAGAAATGTATCAGATGATCAGAATCTTGAAACTTCAGGATTTATTGATATTTTCAATTATTGATAATTATCTTATTGAATTATAATTGCTCCACTCTATTTTATGTATTGATTACTGTTGTGTTCATTCTTAAACAGATGTGTACATTTGTAGATTCTTTACTTTATAAAAGGATGGTGATTATGTCATTTCAATTATATATATAATGAAATGAATGTATATAAAAAAGTAATAGTTACCCTGGTTATCTGAGTATAAATTTATAAATATAAAGTACAATGCTAAATGGTTATTGGCATACAAGAAAGATAACACACACACACACACACACACACACACACACACACACACACACACACACACACACACACACACACACATACACATATATATATATATATATATATATATATATATATATATATATATATATATATATACACACACACATTAATCCGAGCAACAAATATGGACTCACCACTCTAAGAAAACCTTTCTCCCAAGTCTTTTATTAAATGAAAAATAAACAGAGCACAAATCTGAGACAAAACTTTGTTTATTTATTAACTAAACTTTCTGGCTTTATGGAGCATACCTAAATTAATATAGATAATTTATCTTAATTAATAACTGAATTTTATTTAACATAAGATAGTGGAACAACCTGGCAGCAAAAGGACAAGTATTTCGGCTCTGAACTCAAATCCTGGCTACATATTCAAACTTTGTGTCTGGGAATAAACCAGGAATATAACCCAGGGCATATTTGGACCACATCACATTCACTAAAAAAGATCATGCTTGTACAATGAATCATTTTTGATGTGTTAAAAATAATATACATACAAAACTCAGATTATCATACCAATTTTGTTATATGCTGCAAAAACAGGCTGGTGCTAAATTCAAGAAGAGATAAAATTTGGACAGAAAATGTTTTGTGTTCTAAGTTTTAAGCATGGTTTTGTTTGATATTAAAACCATTTGTTGATAGGGTTTAAATACATTATTGTGCTTGCAAAAATGGAACTACCTCCCCAACATGTAATTCCCCCCCCCTCTCTCTCTTTCTCTCTCTCTCTCTCTTGTAACAGCAAAAGGGCATGTGTGCATAAAGTCTGAACTGGAATGCTGACCACATACTTGAACTTTGAGTCATGTTTGAACTAAATTAAATTCATTGATAAAGATCTCGCTATAATGTGCCATTTTTCTTGGTTATAGTGACATACATCAAAAACCCAGATCACTATAATAGGGATTACTTAACATAAAATAATTTTTGTCTGTAACAAAAACAAGCTGAAGCTAATTTTAAAGTAGTGAAGGATTATTATATCAAGAGGATATAGGGATTAAAAAACAAATTAATAAATAAGACAAAGGTGGGAAAAATGGAGCAAAGAGTGTTTAGATTTATTTTATAAACAAATAAGTGAAACAAAAATCTATCTGCAAAGTTTAAGTGAAGAAAATTAACCTAATATTTATCATTTGAAAATATATTAAATAGTTTCATAGTGTGGCGAAAAATGCATAAATAAAAAATCTATTATTTAATTTCTTTAACAAACATATTTCAAACTGTGTACTTTCATGTTTGCTATCAATCATTTAAAGATGTGATCCAAATTTTGTTACAGATAAAAAAAATGTTCCAGTTCAAAGAAAAAGTCACAGACACAATGGAAAGGAAAAGTTGTAAGTTTTAACAGAGAAGGAATAAAAGGTGGAAGTAAAATTATTTTGCAGCTGAAAAAAAAATGTCAGGCATTTAATTATCAAAATAATTATTCTCCTAAGGGGTATATTAATAGCACTTATATACATCCATACCAAAACATTATCCATATGCAAAAAAAAGGGAAAAGAAAATTAATCTATAAATAGCCAATATTTTTTCACCCACTCAGCAATATTAATTCATTAAGAGTTTTATATTAAATAGTCAAAATCCCAGTTAGTGTTAGTAAAAAGAATTTAATCTCAGGTTGTTAATTTTATATATATCTCAAAAATACAAATAAAAGATTAAGGTGAATATTTAAGACAATATATATATAAATAAAGAAAGAAAATGCCTAGAATAGCAATAGTGAACTGTTTTGAAAGTACCATGAAAGTAAGGCATCTGTACAAACACCTCATCAATCAGTGAAAATGGAAACAAAATGTATTTCCCAATAGAATTATCTTTTAAAAAAAGGATAGGTGGGAAAATAAGATAAATTTGTTTTTAGTTGAGATGATTGTAGTATTTGAAACTATGAGGAATCATTGCTCTTTTGCACACATTCATGAAAGGAGCTTCTTTCCTGATATACACATACACATATCTAATCCTCACTCTCTTTAGCAGCTACTGTGACAGTGTAAGCATGTCTACATATAGGCTTCAAGCAACAACACTGAACACATATTTGGTGTGTGAATCTGGAAGATATTCAGAGTAAAACCCACAACACATAAAGACAAGATTTCATTATTCACAAATATAAATGCTTTGAGCATGTTTATTTAAAACTGCAGGTTGGTCAGCAACATTTGAAATGATTATTCAAAAATATATAACTATACCGGAAAGGTTTGTGCCAGTGATAATTCACTGACTATTTGGTGTTAAGAAGGATATTGTTTCCTACTCACCAAGTTCTAATATTACCATTAGTTTTTCAGTTGATATGCTGACACTGTATACACAGAAAGGAAAGGCAAGATATACTCATTGGAACTTTTTAAACATTAATTTAATACATATGATAAAACATATAATAGATATTGCAATAACAAGCATTGTGCCCCAAAATAGATTAATTAAACATATTGTTACAAGAACTGAGAGTAAGGAGAAATACAAAAATGGAGAAAAAAGTCTTTAAATTACCTTACTGGTGCGGAAGACATAGGTCTCTTTTCTGTTCAATATACAGAGGGGAAAATCTGACACATGCCATTCCACAAGCAAGGATTGTAACAAGAAGGTCTTATCCAGTCAAAGAACAGTGGCAAAATGAGGAAGTTTCTTGGGGTTGAATTCACATGTGAGCAATAGACATGTCAAGTGGTAAGTCATGCTCCAAATAAAAAAAACAATTGTTTCTCTCCCTAGAACAAATATGAAGACATTTTTCACATAAGTAAAGAATCTTATTTGATTCAAATTTGTCATATACTTATTGCCTAGCAAGTTATGATAAAATCTATAAAAAATAAGTTCACTCTACCTTGAAAAATTCCCAATACCTAAAAAGTGCTATAACGGCCAAAATTTTAAAGAAGCCATGTTGTTGATTAACCCAAAGAGGAAAAAACTCGTAACTATCACAAAAAAATTATGACCTTCCTTTTCTTGTGCGATCCACAGGAAAGAAATAAAATTGCAATATCTTAATCAAGTTAACCTGAGCAATCATAGGGATGTTTTATGAAATTGAAAAATCCACATTGTATGGAGTAGATGTGACATGTGACTGAGTGCATTCAAATCAGCTCAAGAATGGCATTATATAAATAATGTTGGCATGCTCTGCCAGAAGAAAACCACTCCTTAAACCAGTCATTAATATTAAGAAAAAAAAAACTCTAAGCAAATGGGATGGTAGACACACAGACGTGTGTAGCATTACTGAGTATTGAAGAGAGATATCATTTTTAAAAAATACACATCCATTGTTCAGAAAAAAATTCTTCGAATATTCATGAATGGTCCTTTGAATGAAAACTATTTTTAATAGAGGATGGAACAAAGAAGAGTTAAGAATGAAACAAGAATAAAGACAATGTCATGATCATGTCAGTTTTCTCATAAAAAAGTGTTATTTAGATGATTTTGAATTGTGAAATTAGTAAAAGAACCCAAAAAATTTTCTATGAGAGAAAAGTTACTTTATGTTTCCAAGTTGACAAACACATTCCTTACAAAAGATAGCAGATCGGATAAATATGAGATTGGATGAAATAAAATAAATTGAAAATACTCATGAAAATTTTAACTAATTTTACTTTTCATAGTATATATATATATATATATATGTGTGTGTGTGTGTGTGTGTGTGTGTGTGTGTGTGTGTGTATCTGTATGTATGTATGTATGTATGTATTTCAATTGTTCAGATTAGTAAATAATGATAATTGTTTAAATTCATTTTGGGGGTGTCCCTGAAAGAGAGAGACAGAGACAGAGACAGAGAGACAGAGAGAGAGAGAGAGAGAGAGAGGGTGTGTATGTGTATGTGTATGTGTGTGTGCGTGTGTGAGAAAAAGGAACTTTTCTTCTAAAGATATGTTACAAGGATTTTATCATTTCTTCTGGAATATTCTATGATCAAAACAGATATTATTGTGTATTAGTTATTAATAAACCTTGTAGCATGGAAATGATGTGACCAAAAATATAATTGCAATATCTCAACAATTAAAAGTAAATTTGCATAAGTGTACATAAGGGTTCTATCATTTTTTGACTCATACATATTCATAGTTTTGGTTACAGAGTTTTAATATCACAGACTTTGGTAGTAGATTTGAAATAATAAGTATCATTAATTTAGAAAAAAATTGAATTCATATTTAAAAAAAGCAATAAGAATTGCAGGAGTGTACTTTATCAAGAGTGATAGACTAGCCTGTCTGTCTGTCGGTATGGGGTGGAAATGTTTTATCTTCATGGGTAATTTCTTTTGATAAATTGGTTAATCCCAATCGATTTTGGTCTTAGGCTATCAATTGAGGATTTTTTATTCAAGACTGGAAGGCTTATAAGTAACCAGAGATTTGTATCACATGTGAATGAAACTTAAGCTTTTACTTGACAACTTCTCCATCTACGGACATTATGTATAATGTAAAATGTGAAAATGAGATTTTTTTCAACCACAGGTGTCAATAAATGAGAAAAGAATCTATAAATAGAATATATATATATATATATATATATATATATATATATATAGTGCCAGTATGTAAGAATAAAAGCAGTGTTGAGATGAGTTTTATAAAAAGTAAGAATAAAAGGAGACAAGGAAAGGTTTTTTTTAAAAAGGCAAAGATTATTGAAGATCATACTAAAAGCTGGGTACATATTGTTATCCATCACTGAGCTCAGATCCCAGTTGCACCTGAAGCAATATGTTTGTGTGGAAATTTAGATGATGCTCTGTTGTAAACTATCTGGACACAGGTATCTTGTGTGCAGATCTGAATGAATGTTATGGTCAGCTGTAATGTGAGGAGGAGAGGAAGAAATATTCTTCTTCCAGCTTTGTTCATACTTTGATTTCTGTGGGTTACTAAAACATTTTTCAATACTATCTACATTTCTTTTGAAGCATTTTGACCCTGTTTTCCTTTTTATTGTGTGAGTTAAAAAAAAACAAACCAGATTGACTGACAGAGCCTAAGTTTAGCTTAGGCGAGACCAAAGGTTATTTTCTTTTGAGGATCAATCTTATAACATGAGGGCATATAATATTACCATTTATACAAAAATGGCAGTTGAGCTTGTATAGCTCTGTTGCCTCTTATATTAAAGAGTCGACAAAGATATCGATAGTTTTCAATTTGGAGGTTTTATCAACAGCTTGAGATGAAAGGAACCCTTTTGCTGTAAGTCGCAGGAAGAAGGAAAAACTGTTGTAGAGTCGAGAAGGAATAAAGGCGTTGAAGTCAAAGCAGGAGTTGAGATGCTGTCGTCAGGACAAGAATTGAAATGCTGAAGTCAAAGTAGGAGTTGAAAATATCCAATTTGTTTCTTCGAGGATCTGTTGGTTTAGAAGGAAAGATGAATGATGAAAGAATGATTTCCCAGAAATCAATGGTCTATAAATTGGATGTGCTCTCCTCATAATGCTTAGTGGACTGCTCCGTGGTGAGAGATGAAAAGATAGTCTGTCCTGCGGCTAGCAAGGGGAGAACGAAGAGAGAGTGAGAATGGTTAGCGCGGCCTTTTATGTTGCCCAAGGAGGTGACCTGGGCAGAATGTCATCAGTCATTCTCATTGGACAAAATATATAAATTCAAAACTCCAACGGCCAAAACAATTTCCACACTAAATAATGATTTGAAATTCTTTCCGCTACAATCATATTATATTTGCAATAACCTTGTGAAAGTTCTTTGCTAATATGCTGTATTATGACAGATATCTAATATATATATATATATATATATATAGAGAGAGAGAGAGAGAGAGAGAAAAGAGTGTATATTTAGGCAGAAAATTATTATTTAGGCAAGTTTTATTGAAGATGATGGAGCACTAGTTGTTAATTATTTTTAATTGTAAATTTTCAAGTCTTCTTATTTTTCTTGTGTTGGGATCCATATGGTAGAGAAATTGTCCCATATCTTCTGCCCAAGTGCTTTCAATCATACTTTTAGTTGTCATCTCACCAAAAACCCCCGACCAACTTAAAAAACATATTAAAAACATTATCACAGCCAATAACGCAGAAATTGGATCTTTAGCGAGGGAATATTATTAGGTTATGTAGGTGTTACGTTACTTCCTCACAAAGGGTAAAAGGTAAAGGAGTGAGATGAAGAAGTAAGAAGAAGATGCCGTTAGGTTTTATATGAAGGTTTTTAATGGCAGCATGGAATAAAGGGTTTACGTTTGTGCAGCAAGTCTCGCAGTAAGGAAAAAAGTAAGGAAACAAAATGAAGTTATGATAGAGTTGAGAAAGCATTTTAGCAGCTAAATGCCTGAGCAAAAAGTGCATTGTTAGGATAAGGCATTGTTGGATGTGCAAAGGAGATATGTTCACCATAGTGTAGCAAAAGTCGTGATTTTGCTGTTTGAGGAGAGAAATGTTGAAGTCACCGTGAGTTTGTGGTTCTGGTTGTTTCGGGGAGAAGCACAAATGTCTTCAGAAATTGTTGCCCAGTGAAGAAGTAGCTAGGTGTTGGAGCGGAATTTTGCATCCCTCAAACAAAGTAAGCCAATTAGACCAATTATTTCACAGATCCTTTTCCAGCTTACCACATATCAAAAAATCATCAACAATATAATAGTACCATATATCCCAAATAAACACAGTATCAAATCAACACATGAATTCATGCAATTTTAAACTCTACGCACCCCACCCCCAACAAATGCAGAACGGCATCACTTGATGTCAAAAGTCTTTTTAACTAACATTCAAGTTTACGAAATCATGTACCAACAAAGTCCCATTCCATGATCCCTCTTGCAACATATCGTCAATTTGTATTGATATGGAGATTTTGGTAGGGTTGACCCTTGTCCTACCATTTTCAAATTCTACATGTCCCACATTGAAAACAAAATATTTAAAACAATAATAACCAAACCCAAAGTATACGTCCGCTATGTAGACGACATTTTCATCACAAAACACTCCTATGACGAAATTAACAAACTCTAGAAAAAACTCCCTACTAAACTTTATTATCAAAATCAATATTAATAAAAAAAATTGCTTTCCTTAATGTACTTACAGACTCCACAATAAGAACAAATTCACTACATTTCCATATAAAATACGTTCCAGCTACAATTCCACACTACTTAACTACCACAGTGAATGTCCCCCTAAAATATAAAATAGCTATCTCAAAAAACTTAATTCAAGGACCGTTTTCCATCTCCTCAATAAAGACAATATTTTACAAAGAACTCACCGACATAAAACAAACCCTTGTTAATAACAATTTCCCGAATAAACTAGTTGATCAACAAATAAAACTATACCTTCATAACATTCACAAAAATAATAATACTGCCAACAATAAATAAAAAAAATGAAATAAAAAATAAAATTTATCGTCTACTACACTAAATTTAAAACATCAAACCTCATCATGAAAAATAACACCTACTCCACTAAAATACTACTAAACCAAACCAATGTAGTTTATAAATTTATGTATCCATTTCAAGAGTTCCTTCCAAAAAATAAAAATAATATTTACATTGGCTATACAACCACAATACTATTGCCTCACTAATCACCTTTCTGAAAATAGTGCAATAAAACAACATCTAATCATAAAACACAACAATAGCACTAACCAACTTATATCTTCCGATGTGAGGAAGGCTCTCACAGATAAATCCACAATCATATATAAAAACAATAATAAAAAACGATAACAAATCCTTGAAGCAATATGCATGAAAAAAAAAAAAAGAATAATTAAAATAGCATTTAATACAAGCACCAACACATAAAATATTTTTAATTACTAAAATCTCTAACTCTATTAGTAAATCTTTCCAACTGAACGTTTTAAAACAAAATGCTGAAAACCTTCAAATTGACAACTTCAAAATGAAACACTTCAAATAATTAAAGCAAATAAAACTGAAACTGTCAACTTAAACTACACTACCACTGATGGTGCCCAAAAGTATTGTTGAAAGCGGCTGGGCAGAAGATATGGTATAATTTCTCTACCACCTGGATCCTGACACAAGAAAAATAACTAGAGTACTTGAAAAATTACTATTAAAAATAAACTGCTCCATCGTTTTTGATAAAACTTGCCTTTATATATATATATATATATATCTGTATGAACATATATATATGCTCATGACAAAGAGAGCAAATTCAGAAATTAGATTGATCTGTTTTGGTATAATGATAGCTTCATCAGAGATGAAAATTTACTTTGTAAAAGTGCAAAATTTGATCAAGCTATCCTTTATAAGGATTGTTTGATCAGATTTTGTTGTGAGTGTACGTAGGGCATTATAAATTCTGTTGCCTACTGATGTGGTGAATTGTTAAGTTTACTTTTTTTAACATTAAAATAATTGGTCTACATTTTCAGTTCATTGTATATACTTTGTTTTTTTTATTGAATTTACTACCATTTTAGTTTTTATTAAACTGTCAAATTCTAATTACATACATACATACATACATACATATGCACATAGATAGATAGATAGATAGATCAAAATCTAGAATAAATAATCTACCCCACTCAATGTGTTCATCTTATATCTTTACACACTTCCACTGCTTCAGAAATTGATTGGAGGAAATAAAACAACAGAGGAACTAATAATTGAGACAAGTTACATTTTTGTGTTTCTCCACCTCATGAAATGACCAGTAGTCTTTAATAACTATGCAAGACATGAGTTATCCCCTCTTTACTTCTCTTGCCAAGCTGTATCTAAAATCACTATACGTCTTTATTCTTAACCTTTTGTAGTTAATATAAAAACAAGTAAATACCATATGTGATTTGGATAGAAGAACACCTGCAAGAAAACAAGAAACAAAACAAGAAACTCTTGCAAGACTTCAAACAGATTAAGAATTGCTCAAAATAGCACAATAAATTACCAAAAGAAACTGAAGTCATTACTGCTAGGTCCACTCCAATACAGAGTAGTAGTACCTATTAGGGTCCAATCAATAGGTTAAATAGAACTATCTAATCATTTACAATACTTGAAACCGTTTAACTGTGAGCAAACAAATGAGCTTTGGTTTGTTACCAACAAACTATTCACTTGCAAAGCATATATATATATATATATATATATATATATATATATATATATGTATATATGCATGTATAACAAGATTTAACATTAAATTACCTACAATAGTTGATATTCCATAAAACACAACCAAACAAACAATAATCAAACTCTCAAAGCAGGTTGCTGCATTAGAAATGTTACTGTGTTAGATTTTTCTCATTTAAAGCACCCTTCATCATTCAATAAATGTATGACTGAAGAATTTACTCTATTCTATAATCTTTTGTATATAAACCTCTTACAGATTAATACTGAAATTTGATTCATTTCTAAATGTTTGATTACAATCATATCTATTTATATTTTTAAAGTTCCATTGCGATCATTTATTCAAAGTGCACATTTTCATTTGTCAATAAAAGCATTCATTTATACAAAGTTACATGGCATCTAGTACTTCCATCTAATATTAATAATTTGTTCACTGTTCTATTGTTTGAAATGTTCCTGTCTCACACCAATGTTTTTACATAATCATATGGTTTCAAGTAATAATTCCTATTCAATATTCATTTGTTTGCATACTCAGTTGTATTGTTTCAAATATTCCTATCCAATACTAATAATTTTCAAACAGATCTGTTTGTCCCATAGATGAGACCTTTATCAGGTACTTCTACTCTGGGTCAGAATGAAACTGGAAGTAATGGTATTGAAGGAGTACACCATACTCCTCTATTAATATAGGACCATTATGGATGCAGAAACTGAAGAAAATTCAATAAAAAATGTAGTTTTTGTTCAAAATGGAAGAAATGCTGGAGTCGAACCTTTTCGGAAGAAAATTTATTGTTTTACTCATATGAATATTGTTGGCAAATTTTGCAATGTTGATATTTTTTATTGGTGTCCATCAAACGGTAAATTCAACAATTGCTCTCACGAAGGTTAGATACTATATATATACTCAAGCTCTGTGTTACAGGCAGAATGTAAAAGATTAATTATGAAGTAGAATACAGTCGGTTTAAATTCAGCCTTTTATTTCTTGTTGACTAGTTACCATAATAAAGCTAAAGAACCCAGTCTTTGCTACTATATTCTCATAGCTGGATATAGTGTGGAAAAGAGAACGATACATGCCTTTCCCAAGGACATTGGCTGAAGATACTAATGATTAACCAAAAAGAACCACCAGCATGTTTTTGTTATTTGAAGAGTAAGGAAGGAAGGAAACAAAATTACAAAAGTTTCAAAAACAACTTCAGGGTTTGCAATTCAGCACTTTCCTTCAGTGGAAATACAAATATCCAATACTTCTGGTACATGAATAATCCAATAATTTTTTAGCATACAATTATATACATATATATATATATGAGTGTGTGTGTGTGTGCGTGTGTGTTTGTGTATAAAAGTAAAAGGAGGAAGGTTCAATAAGTTAGAAATAAGGAGAAAAGAAGATTTGTAAGATAGATAAAAAAAGTCAACTCAAAATATGAAAAGACAGTGAAATTAAAAAGAAAGAGAAAATGAAAAGTGCAAGAGAAGCTGCTCATTTTATGAAGGATGGAAAGCAGATATGAGAGAAAGAAAAGTTGCCAGTGAAAAAAGGACACAAAGAGATTGGTGATTAAAAGAGAAAAGAATAGAAGCTATAATTTTCTTGTTAATCACAGGAGGGGACTTAACCCTGAGGCAAGAAAGATATTTGGTCTTAATGGAAATAGGTAGTGATGAATCAGAAACTTCTACTGAGTAGTGTTTATTTTTCTAGTGAATATTACTCAGAGTGGTCATGGTGACCTCTATCTTTAGTAAAAGAACTCATCCATTTTTTTTGTGCTTTTTCATTTTGTTTTTTGTTTTTGGCTTTCTCTCTTGGATTTATTTGAAAGGTTCTTCCATTTTGTACTTCCTTTGTTAATTTTGATAGCTTAGAGATGTGAGCATCTTTACATATATGAAAAAGATATTGTGTAGATCATTTGAACAAAATCAAGAAAACATTCCCACATTATCTTTAAATCAATTCATTTTGCCAATCTTCTTTCTGCTTTTTGTGTGCTGAGATTTTTAAGAGAGTTTTTTTAAAAAATGTTCTCCTTCATGTAAATCTTAAACAGGTTATCAAACAAATAATTGCGATAAATCTTAAATGATGGTCAGAGATTTTATTCTTTAATAATACAAAAAATATAAAATTGAAAATAAATTAATTTATATGTTAAAAAACACTTCCTCTTGAAACATTTTTAAAATGGTCACTCTTTTAATTTCATGAGCTTGAACATTGCTTAATTTAAGAGTAAAGGATTAGGGTTCACTGGTAAATTACAATTGCTATTATATCATTTATAGACATAGTTCTAAGGATTTTAAAAATTAGAGTAAAAACTTTAAAATAATTTTTCTAAATTCTCAGTACTGATGAATATGTCTATAAATGGTATAATAGCAATTGAACTAATATCAGTGAACACTAATTCTTTATGAAAGTGTTAAGCAATGTTCAAGTTTGTCATAATTGAAAGAGTGACAGCTTTTAAAATGTTTCAAGAGGAAGTGTTTCTTTAATTATTTTATTATATTATTAGCACTATTAACTCCATTGTTATTTTTTAAAGAATGCCTTCAATTATATATTTTTTATCATTCCTATATCATAACTGATTAAGTATATTTGTCATTCTTTTTTTTTCTTCCTTCATCATCATCTGAAGCTGAGTGTTTCAAACCATTATCTTTGGGATCTTTTAAAGTTACTTTAATTTTCTTTATTTGTTTACCTTTTTACCTTTATTCTATCACTTTAGAGAGTATACTATAGTCTATCAACGTCACAGAGTTGATAACTAGGGTTTCCTGCTAATACTAATATGAAGACAAACAAAAATAGGACAGTAACATCTGTTGTTATCATTTACCAAGTTTAATTAGGTTTAGTTGAAGGACAGGAGTATCCAGCACCCAGTAAGAATCAAACTTACTTCCAATAATCTGCTAGCCAAGCTTGTTAACTATTGTACTTTACAAGGTAGTCAGTACCATTTATTGTTGATCAAAAATATTGAATAAATTGAAATGAATTGAATCAAAATTGGACAATTATTTCAATAAGACAAATAATTGGTCAATACTTTTCTTTAGCAATTAAAAGGATATATAATTAATCATGTATGGCAGAAACATAACTTTGATTGATTACATTTGATGAGTAAAGATCTCTTTTTGATGAGAGCCTCTCTTGCTGAATATGGAACAAAAAATCCTTTTTTATGTCTAGAAGGTTCAGTAATATGCCTATGAGATTCTGGTTATTAATGAAGGACAGACAAATGAACACTTTCAAATTAATTTATGTAGATTTTATTCAATTTGATATAAGTAAAGCAACAATTTCAAGATAAAGTATACTATTGTTTTGAGAAGCAAATGACTATCAGGTTTCTTTATGCTCCATCATTCTCTTCAGTATTTTAACTGGTTCTAATGTTCTGTTGTCCAAGTGGATCCTCCTTTAGATTTACAGTTCTTCCAATCCTTTTGCAAGGTGCTTTGCAACTATTCAAAAAATTTCATTAATAATGGGTACAATTCTAATTTCCTTGTAAAGGTTTGTTAGTTATTTTATTTCTCTGTTAGAGTTAAGATATTTTTTCAGCTTTTTAATATCTTTCAGTTTAACTTTGCCATTTGCTATCTGAAATATTTTATTTTTTTTATTTCTATACTTCTCACTCAAAGTTCAGATTTTTTCTATCTTTCTACTCTCTTTCCAGTTTGCATAGCCATCTGCAATCTGATTTATCTCTATTCTTTTCTGTTTATACTTCTCTGGCAGAGTCCAGATATTTTACAGCTTTCCACTCTCTTTGTTTCTTGTGTATTTCTTACTTCTTCACCAAAGGCCAGATATTTTTTTAGCTTTCAATCCTTTTTTTGGTTCACTTCGTCATCTGCTAACATATCTTTATTTACAATGATAAGATTTTATGTTATTGTCTGGCAGTGGAGGTGATTGACTAAAAATAGTCTGTTACATTATTTTTCTCTTAAACAGCTTCTGGTTTGAGTTTTCATCATTGACCTACAGAGTTAAATCCAAGTTGTTTGAATACTTCCCAGAAGATTACCATTTCTACATAAACATCTTTCTTTGTACAGCAGAGATCACTTGCTAGAATTATTTATCCTGCTTGAGAGCTTCACTTCTGTCTCAGCATAGAGGAAATTTACTATTTTTTTCAAAACTTCTCAATTTTGGTTTTGATGACATTCATTCTTTAATAATCAGATGTGTTTTAAGTTACAAAGTTACCACTGTTGTATCATGAAGCATCTAGAAATAAGAATCACTTTGTATAGTTTATGGTTAATATATGCACTTGTTGTTGTTGGTTGGTTGGTTGGTTGGTTGGCTTTAATGGCATATCAGTTTTTATAGGTTATTTAATGCCAAATCTATTTTTATGCGAATAGTCAGCTCTATTTCAAACAATTTAGTTTGGCATGAATACACAGTTTAATTATCAAAAACATTTCTATTTCAAGCTATTCAGTTTATTCAAACAATTCTATTTCAGCTAATTCAGTTTAGTATAAGTACAGATTTTGTTTACACAGTTAAATGTCAAAACAGTTCTATATTAATCAATTCAGTTTAGTGTAAGTACACTTTCAAAGTCAAAAACAGTTCCATTTCAAACAATTTAGTTTAGCATAAATATGCAGTTAAAAGTAAGTACAGTTTAATTGTCAAAAAAATTTTCTATTTCAAGCTACTCAGTTTAGTCAAACAGTTCTAATTCAAACAATTCAGTTTAACATTAGTGTGCAGTTAGTTCAATTTAAACCATTGATCGGGCCCTCTCAGGTACTATAATTCTGGGCCACAGTAGACCTGGGGGCAATGGCAATGAAGCGGTGATCTGCATTCCTCAAAGTTGGACATCACTGGAACCTCACCATTGGATTGTTTAGAGTCATATCCAGGACTCTCATTGTGGGGGTCTCGGTGTATTCTACTGCCCCAGCCGATTAGGCAAATTGTTGTTGTGTGTGAGTATATATATATATATATATATATATGCTTGAAAAAATCAGATTAAAATGTCCTGGGCATGGTACTAAATTAAATTGGTAGTAAGGCTCCAATTCTGAAGATCTGGGGAGGGATTAGTTATCTCTTCTTTGCAGTTCTTCCCAGGTCCCCTCAGACCCAGTGTGGTAGAACTAGTTGGGTCCCATCTACTATCAAACATATCTATTTTGATTAGTTATAATTAGTATTAAATAGGAATATGAGGTTGGTTTGTTTTGATTTCTTTGTTTAATGGTGTATCAACCTTCATGGGTTATTCAATGTCAAAGTCACCCTTGTAGAAGAATAGCAGTGATACTATTTACCCCATAGCTGGAAGAATAAGGGGGTTTATACCTTTCTTAAGAGTATTAGAGTGAAAATGAATGTAATAGCTCAAACAGAAATACTGTATACAACTTGTTTGTATCAAGAATAGTTACTTGAAGCTAGAATTGTTGACAGAGGATCATTATCATTAGTTATTTGAAACAATATAACTGTTTGCAAAAAAAGAATGACTTCAGGATTAACCTATCAAAGGCTGAGATGCTAATAAAAGCAACCATCCAACCAACCCAATTAGAAAGTTAAATTAATTAAAAATGTTATATCCTTCCTTCCTTTCAAAGTATTTTAGATATATCTTTGTTTATATATAGAGAGAAAGATAAGAAAAGTAACCAATGAATGCTAACCTGGAATAAGTTTGATATATAAATAAGAATATTTCATAACAAGACATTTAGGTTACTAGAATTTATCCATGCAATGGACTTCCAGTGAAGCATTTAAACCTAAAAATTCAAGCATTTAGCATCAGTCTAAAACTAAAAACAAATATTTCATAGCAGTAAATTCACCCACAAAGAAATACAAATATTACAATATCAATATACAAATCATGAACAGAAATACTGATTTGTTTGAATAAACATTACATTTTATTTATACAAATTAAAACATTTCTTGTGAATAATACAAGTATCTAACCTCATTAATATCAAGAAAATATGAAAATATCTTGAAATGCTATAGATTGAATTCATTAAAAAATTACCATTGGCTTCAACCATAGTTTACAGAGGAATTCAAAATCTTCTGCTTGTTTTTCTAAGGGTCTCCTTTTTAAATTGGTAAATGCTGCTGTTATCCTTGCCTTCTGTTCATCTTTGGTGTTGCACAGAGTCTTTTTGGTAGCTTTCTCAACAGTGCTATACACATAATAACCAGGGTGATTGGAATCTGGGGAGTTAGGTAGTTACATGTTAGAGGTGATCTAGTCACAGAAATTTTCTGACAGCTAAGATTGCATTCTCCAACTTGTGTGGCATAGTACAGAGTCTTCTTGCCAGATGTAGTGTCTTAGAGCAGCCATTCCCTCAATCCAAGACAGCACTATCTCCTGGTACATGATTTAGGCCACTGTATTGAATTTGAAACCATGTGGGAACATGAATGGACGCAGAATATCCCCATTGCTAGTGACTATCCAAAACACCATGATGAGGACTAGGTGTTTTGTTTCCATCAATATTAATATGAACCTATCCTCAGCACTCTGAAATCTTCATATTGAATCCTTGGGTGGGTGTGAATACCATATTGTGCAGCATGTTGTTTTGAAATTTAAATAGCATCATCGTGCTAATTACCTATCCCTTCCTATATTTGCTTTTAGGTATAAATAAAAAAAAAAACTAGTGACCTAAGATTTACGGTGCCTTCCTTAAATGAAACTACTCTGCTATCATTCATTATTTGAAGAATAATGTTGCATCTGTCATATAAAGTATGCAAAGTTTTCACCGCATGCATCAAGTTGTGAGGAAGTATATTCAATACATACACACAGAGGAAAAAAGATGTTACCATTTGTAGAATTTAATATACAACACATTGTCAAATAAAAATAAATGGCACATTTGAACATGTTCACATAAGTTCTTAAAGAAAGCATAATGTCACAAAATGTCATTCATTTTATAGAATGAAAGTTTTCATCTTCCCTGTAAATTTAGAAAATGAATAAAAAAACTAATATTCAGAAATAAACATAGTTAATATGTAAAGGATCAACAGAGTCAAATGTTACACGATATGGAAAAATGATATTTTAACCTCAGAATCAAAAGGTTTTATTGCTAGAGTCAAAGTGAAAAAGCAAGATTCAGCAATTATGTTTGCTCGGACTTAGTAGAAAGAAACCTCAAAATTCTGACATTCATTGCTGGTGAAAGAAAATGTTTTTCTTTTATGGTTTAAATTGATATGTTTACCAAATTACAAATAATTTTGCCATGTAATAACATGGCATAATCATTTGTAATTTGGAAGAATAATATCTCCAAACTGAGTCTATGGCTTGTATAAGTTTTATTGTCTCCAATGCAATGGGATTTATACAAATATTTTTTTTAAATAGTGAAAAATAGGCAAATAAATTAGTCATTAGAGTGACATTATTGCTCTTGTTAATAAAAAAAAAACAGAACAAGAAAAGAAAGAAAAAAAGTCCAGCAGCTGATGAGAAAGAAGGAAAAAAGGAAAGAAAAACAAAGCAGATCATGAGAAAGAAAGAAAGAAAGAAAGAAAGAAAAATCAAACAGCAGATGAGAAAGAATGAAAAAAAAAAGGAAAACAGTGCAGATCATGAAAAGAAAGAAAGAAACAAAGAAAGAAAGAAAGAAAGAAAGAAAGAAAGAAAATAAAAAGAGAATGCAAATATATGTAAAAAGCGAAATAAAAAGAAGGAAAGAAAACTGAGGAAAATAATTGGGCGAGTTTTTTCTAATTTAACTTTCATACTTTAAGATTCAATTTGCAAAAGGGCCATCAACATAAATTTGCCAGAAAATACTTACTAATAAAATTATGATGTTTTGTGATTTCAATTATTGAATTATCTTCACTTTAAAAAAAAATGAAAATGTCTGTTATATTCTGTATCTAAAAAGTGCTGCCCCAACAGAGAGCGTAACATTCAGTCATAAAAATGTTTCAGACTCTCTATTAAAGAGGCTGATTTTTAAAAAAATCAGAATAAAAATGGCACCAAAAAACCTTTAAAAATAGGCCAATTTAAGTAGTTTTATCAAAAACCTCCTAAAATGTATATCAGTAACATAAAAGTGTGCTGTCAATGGGGCAAATATATATATATATATATATATATATATATATATAAATTATTAGTATTTGATAGGAATACTTGAGACTATATAACGACTGAATTTATTTGTATTAAGAATAATTACAAGAAGCTATAATTGCTGAAAGAAAGACATAACCACTAACCTTGCTTGGTCATGGATTTGGTTTGGTTTTATGATATATCAACCATTGTTGGTTATTTAATGCCAAATCCTCTTTGTTCAGAAATATCAAATATATATAATTTGGTTTGGTTTGGTTTGGTTTTATGGCATATCAACCATTGTAGGTTATTAATGCCAAATCCATGTTTATATATAAACAGTTCTATTTCAAACAATTCAGTTTAGCAGAAGTACACAGTTTAACCATCAAAAACAGTTCTATTTCAAACAATTTAGTTTAGCATAATTATGCTGTTCAACTCTTAAAAACAGTTCTATTTCAAATGATTCAGTCTAAGATAAGTATACAGTTTAGATCTATTTGACCCATAGATAGGACCCTAGCAGGTGTTACCACTCTGGGTCAGAGTGGAACTGTGAGCTATGGCAATGATGGGGTACTCCGCATTCCCCAAAGCTCTTGCATTACTGGAGTCTCTGCATCAAATTGTTTAATATCATATCCAGGACACTTGTTGAGGGAATCTTACCTCTCTGCAGACTTGCAGTCGGTGTATTCTGCTGCACCAGGTAACTGGGCCAATTTGGTCATGGGGGCACTACCCATGTAGTATGTCATGGGTATGAATAACTTGGGATATCCTCCACTCTCCAGAACTTCAACTGGTTTGAATTCTAAGTTTTCCTTTTCCTAGAGTAGTTGCCATAACAAGGTTAATGAGCCTTGTCTGCCCTGCTATTTAACCATAGCGAAAGAGAAAAAGTCTGATTTATACCTTTTCCAAGTGTATTAACAATATGTGAAATGCGAACAGCCTTATTCAGGATGTGAACTAAGGTTGCCAACTACCTTTCAATAATAACTATTTTGCCATAAGCACCTCAATAATTGTTTACAAAGGATTATTATTATTAATTAATTGAAACTACATGTATGATATTAAACTGCATATGATGATTAGGTTCCATTTTGCTGCCATTACTTTTAGCTGAATTCTGATCTGGAGTAGTAGTACATTTTAGGGTCCCATTTATGGGTCAAATAGGTTTGTTTGAAAATCATTAGTACTGGATAAGAATATGTGAATCCATATGACCGACTGCAAACAAGAGATTTTTATCAAATAGATTTATTAAATTTAGGAAGACTTGAAACCTCAAGATTATTAATTACTTGAAACTAAATAATAGCTTTCAAATTATTGGTGTAAGATAAGAATACTTGAAATCATTTAGCTTTGTGCGAACAAATGATTTTTATCAAATAGGAATATTTACAATAAACTATGGAATTATGTATAGTTTTTTTAATTATACAGAAATACTTAAAACCATTCAACTGTGTGTAATTCATTTGCATTAGATAGGAATACATGATATCATGTGACAGTGTGAAAATATCTCTTAAGAAACAACCACACAAAAATCCAAAAATAAACATACAATGAACTTGATTAGCAAACCTCTTGGCATAAAATAACTCTAGATGGGTTGACATACCATAAAAATCAATCAATCA
The DNA here is from genome assembly GCA_963585895.1 of Sepioteuthis lessoniana. Classification (NCBI taxonomy): domain Eukaryota; kingdom Metazoa; phylum Mollusca; class Cephalopoda; order Myopsida; family Loliginidae; genus Sepioteuthis; species Sepioteuthis lessoniana. Next base: position 30,711,139 of record OY757924.1, read on the forward strand.
ATCAATCAATAATTGAATCTATATACTTGACTACAAAAAGAAAAAAGGAATGATTTCAATAACCAGAGAAGGATTGACATACCAACCATCCAACCAAGGGCACCTCAGGTAATGTAATGGTTGACTAACAAACCTGCAAGAGTGAGTTTGAGTCTTATTGGGTGCTCCATTCTTTCAGCGTTGTGCCTCATCTAAACAAAAACACTCAGCAAATTACTACCAACCATCCAAACCAACCATTAAAAAAGTAATTAATTTCAAAATGTGATTATTTAGATATATCTTTATTTATTTAAAAAGAGAAAGATAAGAAATGAAACATGCAATGAAACAAGGCTGATATTTAATTATATATCAATTTAATATTTTATTTAAATGATGATGTACAAATTTTCTCATCTAATAAAACATAGTTAAACTAATCTATTTGACATTAGAGAAAAATTATAATGACTGACCAAATGTAAGGGAGTTGATCATGTACATGATACCTTTTTAAGGGACAAATATCTGTTCCAATAAATAGCAAGACATTCTCATATAACAAAATTAGAGGATACCATGTATATATGTTTGCAGAGAGCTTATACTACATAAGAGGGTTGGCTGAGGAGACATTGAGGTTGGTGTAGCCTCAAGGAATGGTCTTTACAGTAAAACTAATTTACAAAATATCATAACAGTCTGACCTTCCTCAGAGAAAGATATGCTTCAAAACAGTATGTATGAGAATAGTCAACTAAACTGTGTCTGATGGTGAGGCTCCAGTTCTGGAGATCTGAGGAGGATAAAGTTTCTCTTTATTGATATTACTCCCAGGTCTACCTGACCCAGACAGGTATAACTTGTTTCTCTACCATCTATTGATCAAACAATTTTCAAATTTTAAATTTAAAAATTATTTTTATTCAAATGGACCATATGAAAAATATATTTCTAAGAAACAACAATGCCAAAAATACAAATATAAATGAACAATAAATGCAATTCCCTAACCTCAAGGCATAAAATAACCTTAGATGGGTTGACATGCCATTAAAATAAATCAACCAATCAAAGTTATCGATAGATAGATAGATTGATTGATAGATCCCATATGGTTTAGGTTGACCATCTAAGAGGATGAATTCCAAATGATAGGGAGGATAAATGAAGCTGTTTATTAAATTTTAATTGTACCCCTTTATTTGTGAGGATATGTCAAGACTCCAAAGGATGTTTGGATGTTAGTAGTTCACAGACTATAATATAAAAAACCTTTTGACACCTGTGAATAGCTTCAATAGCAAATGTAACTTGTGTATCGATGAAAATCAATATAATTAATTTTAAGGATCGCAGACTACAGCTTAATGAATGTAACAAATTTGTGTTTAAATGTAGACATAAAAGTAAATTTGAATTATCCTAATTGGGGGCCACCAAGGCTCATACTCAAGATAAAATCAAGGATATTAATTTTGGATGATTTTTACTGGAAATAATAACATTTATTTCAGTATTTACAAGTATTATTTGACAGTGGGGTATTTATGTTGGTAAGGAAATTTTTGCAACTTTAGATATTAATTTACAATAAGGATTTTCTGGAGAAGTTAATTCCCTTTGACCATTCTTGGGTTAATTAAAGGAGGAGGATGATGGCCTCATTAACTGAGGGATTTAACATATAAACAGTAAAAAGAATAAACAGAGTAAACAGAAAAATATATGAAGTCAATAGTTTATTTTACAAGCTTACATTATTCAAAACATTCCACCTGCTATGACAAATCTAGCATATGTTCAAATTAGGATGGGTTAATTTACAGTAAAAATCTCTCCTGGTTTCTTAATTTTTCTCATTTTAACCCCCTTTAATTTCAGTAGAAAATTTAAATTTATATATATATTTTTTTATACATATATATAGACTGTCATCCATTTTTGCAGTTTTTCAACCACAAATTAAACATGTGAAGTCATCTGATGAGATGAAGCGGATAATGATATTCTTTGCTGAAATAAATCAATATTCCCAATTTTACCAAGTTTGAGTTTTCTTCTAATTGCATTATATATATATATATACATGTATATATCAGGGGTGGAGACGGGACTAGTGCTACTCGTGCCCGGCACAACTAATAACTCGGTCAATGTTATTCAAAATGGATTAAAAATCATCCATTAATTTCAAGCAAACATACTTAGTCTGATCTCAATTAAATTATGTATCTATTAAGGTTTCGATAACTAAGTAGCTAAAAATTCATAAATATATCTGGGAATAATACAACGATGCTGTTTTGAACGGATGGTCTTTGTCCGGCCACCGTCAGATTCATTGAACATCCCATAAAATCGGCTATAATGTTGAACACGCGCAAATCTGTGCCGAGCACTAGACCCTTATAATAACAGTAATGTTAGAGAAATCCGCTTTTGGCTGTAGCCAATAGCAAGAGCAACCCAAACATCGTGCTCAAAAATTTTAGCACATTCTGACTGCTGACAGCTGTCTTGGGAAGAGGGAGAGAGACCGAGAGAGAGAGAGAGAGAGAGAGAGAGAGAGAAAGAGAGAGAGGGGGTGGATAGCAGATTATAGCCGTCCCGACGTCATCATCATCGCTATGGTAAATGTTGGTTAAACGGCGTGTTTTAATTCGTTTTTTCACTAACAGATCTCTATTTCTTTAATGAAAGTTGCATATATTACATTCTGTAACTAAAATTTGTTTATTTGAATACATTTTCAACAAATAATCTTTATTTTAAGCAAAATTGAAACTACTTGCTGTGTCTGTGTATATTGTCATCAGTGTCTTTATTCTAATAAACATATTTTTCTCGTCATAGTAATGAACATCTCTTTTCTTCTATACTTTGGAAAGGAAAAAAAATTATCTTATCTACTGTATTAACAAGACTACAAATTATATAGTATCTTGATTGTTTACAAAAAAAGACACCATGCAAGGTAGGTTTGTCAATCTGTGCTATACAATGGAGAATCACGCGATAGCAACTATGATGACATACTTTGGGTCCACGGACCAAGGGTTGGGAACTGAAGTTGACAGAAGGCGGGTGGGGGCACGAGTTGCAAAAATAGGCTAGAGTCGCCACTGATATATATATATATACTTAACGAAAATTTACTGTAAATCAAAAAAGTGTTCAATACTAGGCATTCATCATCATCATCTTGTCATGCCCTCAGCATGGAAATCTTTGACCCTCTCTCGCCACCCCTCCCAATCGTTTATCAGTTCTGGTAGGTCCTCAGGACTATACCCTGTATCCTCACAGAGCTGGTGTATGAAGGTTCAAGCTGGTCGGCCTGCTTATGCTCGGCCATGTGTAGGAGTCCATAGGAGTACATCAATTATGAGCTCGTCCCTACTTCTCCAGCAGTGTCCTGCATGTCTGGTTCGTCTAACTTTGATAGTTTTTGGGATGCGTGGTAGGTGGCCGTATAGCAGCTGCTTTGTTGGGTGTTGCCTCCAGGACTTGTTCAGTATTGCTCGCAGCATTCTTGTGTAGTTGCCATCAAGCTATTTCTCCAGCTGTTTAGCTTTGGTTTGGTTTGGTTTTATAGCATATCAACCTTTGTAGGTTATTTAATGCCAAATCCATTTTTATGTAAATAATCAGTTCTATTTCAAACAATTCAGTTTAGCATGAGTACAGTTTGTCAAAAACATTTCAATTTCAAACTATTCAGTTTATTCAAGCAGTTATATATAACAATTCAGTTTAGTGTAGGTATAGTTTCAATGTCATCAAAATAATTTCTATTTCAAGTTATTTAGTTTAATCAAACAATTAGGTTTAGCATAAGTATGCTGTTAGGTCTATTTAACCCATAGATAGGGCCCTATCAGGTGCTACCATGCTGGGCCAGAGTGGACCTGGGAGTAATGGAAATGAAGGGGTGCTCCATATTCACCAAAGCCCCAGGATTACTGGGACCTCACCATCAGACTGTTTAGAGTCATATACAAGACACTCATTGGGTAGGGGGGGTCTTACCCCTCTGCAGAGGTGCAGTTGGTGTATTCTACAGTCCCAGCCAACAGGGCATTACAGCCGTTTAGTTAGCATCCATGTAGTGCATACATATAGCAGTAACGACATGATTGTTGCTTTGAAGAAACTGCGTTTCATTTTATCGGTCAGGTCTGACTTCTGCATGACTGATAGTCTATTGATAGCTGTCCATGCCTTTGTTAGTCACATGTCGATGTCTGTCTCGGTTGATGAGACACTGTTTCCTTGTCAACTAGTTTCAGAGAGCTACTGTTTAGTGTGGAAATGTCGCCTGTTTGATTAAAGCACACATATTCTGTTTTGTATGCATTGACATGGAGGCCAATGCCTGCGGTAGCTCATTCCAGACTATGCAGTAGGGTTTCTGCTAAGGTGGGTGCATTTGCCAGAAGCACTATGTCATCGGTGTAGTCAGCATTGGTAATTGTTTTTGTGGGGTGCTTTCTGCTTCTTTTCTTTGTCAGCTCAAAACCGTTTTCTTTGATTTTATCAATTGATGTTCTAAGCATGTAGTCTAGACAGATGATAAAGAGGTATAGGGCTAGTGTGTCTCCTTGCAATACCCCTGCTACAATTTCGAAGTATTCTGTGTCTCCATCAGGAGAATGTACTTTCTGTTTGGTATTTCTATAGAGAATCATTATGGCTGTGATGGTTTCTTTAAGTAGGCCATATGCGGGAAGAATTTGCTCCATCTTCCCTCTGTGAATGGAATCAAAAGCCTTGGTAAAATCAACTAATAATATTGTCGTCTGTAGGTTTTTTGACGGTACACCTTAAAGAATTCTATGTATGGTCAATATTTGTGAGGTCATGGATCTATTTCTCCGGAAGTCATAAACTGCATTACAGTGTCGCAGCAGTATGTCGTTGAATTGTTTGGTCTTCCATACTTCTGGGAGAATTTCATCAAGTTCTGCGGCTTTTCTATTTTTAATTTTTCTAAGTACTGAGTTGAGTTCTTCTAGTTTAATGTCTAATTGCTTACTGATAATTCTGGTGATTGGTTCATATGTAACTTTCGGTGGGTTTCCTTGTAGATTCTCGAAATGCTGTTTCCACAGTTTTATTTGTTCTTGTTGATTTGTATCTTTCAGTTTACCTTTGGCAGTGCTCTTCCTTCTGCTCTCTTTGTTTATCGTTTACCCTGCTATCCTAGTTATTCTATCTTCCACAGAGTCTCTAATCTTATCTATCTGATTTTATATATATTCTGTCTGTTCTTTTAGGTATATGCTAGCTAATTCATTTTATGCCTAATTTAGTTTCAGGGCATTTGTGTTAGTTGGGATCTTTCTATTGCATTTGGAGGCAGTTTTCATATCTGCACATTTTTCTCTAACTGCTAATTTCTCCTCTGGGACTCTAGTTCTATTTTTTGTTGGTATGTATTTTGTTGCTGCTTCTAGGTGAGCATTGACGAAATTGTCATATTTTTCATATTTGTCATATGCGCTATGTGTTTCTGTCTTCTCCTGTAGTGCATCAAATTTGTTTCTTAATGCTATTACATATTTCTCTCTAATATCCTTGTTATTAAGAAGGGCCCAGTTATAATGTATGGTGGTCGTTGTTTAGGTGGCATTCTTTCGTAGGCTTAATCGTATTTTTGCCATGACAATTCGGTGGTTGGTGGACATACCCTCCTTAAAATAAAATCATTCATGATAGTAGAATATGATTTTACTGACCAGTGCCACCAAAAGACAAGAATCAAAAACTGGTCCGTAAAGTCATATTGCCGGATATTCAACTATCATTTAAAATGCATGAATGATTTTATTTTAAAAATTGTATTTTATTTGAAAAATCACTGCTGTATAATCTGTGTCTTAAATGTAAAGGCAATTTTATCATGAATCCAAATTAATATTGAACGTAGTCAAAAAAAAACATGAGGCATTAGTATAGGATAAAACATAAGAGAAGATGATATATCTCCTCCTGATTTTGATTTCATTACTAAAAGTTTCATGAATTAATAATGCAATCATCAAATGAAATTCTCTTTCTTCTCTTCTGTCTGTCTGTCTGTCTGTCTGTCTCTGTCTCTCTCACTGTATATATATATTAGTTTGTTCAGAATATGATAACATTTTATGAGAAGATTTAAAAAAAAAAAAGTTAAATTAATTTAAACATTATCATAAAAATAACTGAAGCCCAACAAGAAGGCAAATGCTCAACTCCACCTTTAAAGAAATCTGGCATCTTACTCCACTCCCAAAAGTTGGGAAAATCATTTTGAAATGTTCTCATCACACACACACACACAAATATATATATATATATATATATATATATATTCATGTCTGTTAGACATTGTCTGAGGTGAACAGTATCCAAGATAAAAAAAATTGCTGAGTGCTCCCTGACATATATCACTGTGTCAAGCATCTTCTCTTATCCTTGGCTGATATTTCATATGATGTGAGTCACTTGTGGCTATAAATACAATTGCTGTGTTGAACAACAGCAACCAAATATATGTCGAACTACTCGATGCATGTATAACATATATGAATAGAGATATGCCTAAAAAATCATGAAGAGCAAGCTAAAAAGATTCTTTCTGTATACCGTATGTACACATACACAAACAAATACATATACACACACTCCAACAGACATGGGGGTGTCTTCATGGTGAGATGGTTTGAGCATTCAACTACAGAATCATAGTAAGTGAGTTCAAACTCCATTTGTGCTATTGCATTCACTTTCGGACAAATACCTTTTGGAAAGGCATGAACCCCCTTATCTTCTTAGCTATAGGTTAAATACTAACACTACTGTTCTTCTTGAAGGATGGATTTGGTATAAAATAACTCAAGAAGGTTGATATGCCATTAAACAACAAACAAATCCAAGACATACCCATATGTATATATTATTATGAAGACAATTCATTCTTCCCTTTTTTTCACATAAACAAGAACTGCTGTGTTTAAGGAAGAGAGTAGGCATTTTAGTGACCTTCTGGAAGATGGACTATTCACTAGGAAACATGGGGAAAAAAAGAATTCATTTTAGATACCATTCGAAGGAGTGAGTCATTAAGATAAGACCCAAAAGAGACAGCTTTAGAAAAAGTTGTTTATGATCTAAGCAAGTGTTTTGATTTGATCATTTGTTATTGAACTTTGTTGGGGTTTATTTGGCATTTTTTTTGTAGCATGTTTTCTTTGGAATGCTTTACCTGTGCATCCATGCTGTTCCTGCGTTCATTTATTTTCAAATTCTTACTGCCAACAGCCTTTGGAATGTCAGACAAAAGTCATCTACTTATTGAATAAAGATAGGGAGGTTTAATTCCTTCCTGTTATTAAGCTTTATTTCTATGGTTTCCATGTTTTTGTTACTCTAAGTTTTTGTGCTTGGTTTTTAGTGACAAATTTCAAGCACTGAGAGCAAGTGCTGGGTTTGAACTGTTAGTAAGCAGTGTATAACAATATATATATATATATATATATATATATATATATATATATACACATTCCGGACAAAAACAAAATCATAAATATGTTGGGTAAACCACTATTACCCAACCCTGTAAATTGCCTTGCCATTTTTCAGACCAGAATGCCATAAGAGTTTACTAAAAGGCACATCAAAAATATAGAAAAAGAGGCTCAAAATATTGTAGGCATTATCTATAAGAACATTTATAGAAAACCTACTCTTCTCAGCATTTCTTTCAAACATGGCAATAATGTTCTTTATAACTAGTGACAAAAGCACATTTCTCACACATCGGTATACATTTTAAAACTTGAAATTCCTGCAACAGTTCTTGGATGGGAATAAAGAAGAAGCCAAAAGTGCAAGGCACTAATAACCATTTGGATGATTCCTTTCTACACTTTATCCTTGAAAAATTCTGCTAGTTCATATACAAGAAAAGCTATATAAAAAACTCAAAAGCTCTTGTCAGTCATCTTCAATGAAACATGCATTCAAGAAAGGCTGCCATCAAAATACACACACAAACTATATATATATATATATATATATATATATATATATATATGGAGAAATGTACGGAATATATCTGCTAATATGGTAAGAAATATGATTTGAAATGATAATGTTGCCTTATTTTCACTCTTCATCAAATGAGCATTTACAAAATCAACTTGGGTTTTGAACAATTAAAAAAGCTACTAATGATTTTTTTTCTGTTTATCGCATGTGAATTAGAGTTGTGTTTACGAGGGGTCTATAAATTCAGCAAATTATACTTTATGAGGTTGTAACAAAATGTAACACAATATTGTAGCAGTTAAGTCTTCTGGATACAATGATAAAAGGTTAATGCTGAAATTAATTATTAGATAAAAGAAGCACATATAAAACAAATAACAGGAATTTGAATTAAATAGATATTATCTTTTTATTTATTAGTTTTGCAATAAATGATAACTCACAAAATGTTTTTGTATGAGTATTAATTTTTGTACATGCACAATGTACACAAATGCTTTTTATATTCTTTTTTTTAATTACTTACCTACATGTCAGTCTAGAGTTACTTGGAGAATATTTTTTTTAACATAGTGACTGATATTTTTGTTTAGAGGTTGAAGAATGCAAGGTTTGTCTTCTTTTGTACTTGACTGCTATTGGCTTGGACAAGGGAGAGCAGGTATATTCAGACTAACTATTATTGGGCGACAAAATGGGGGTCAAGTTATTTTTGGAAATTATGGCACATTTGAGTCTTTTTCTATTTTTACATTTGATGAAATATTTAAAATAAAAATCATTCGTTCAATTTAAGAAAAACTGAAATGATACTATATAAACATGATAAATACATCTGAAACATATCAAGTCAGCAGCCATCTCTCAAATGAAAATCTCCAAACAAAATTCAGCTCCCCATGATTTATCAACTTGTTAGGCTGAAACAGTGTTAAAACAATAAAGTTATCTGAGGTAGATATTTTAATACTATTTACCTTTATTGATATAAAGCTTTAATTAACCAGTGCACCTGGGACAGAATCTCTTCTGATATGTGCTGTCGTATTTCTTTTAATGTCTCCTCCACTCAATTTAAAAAAATAAAAGAAAGAAATTAAAACAATTTAAGATCATTTTGTCAGCAACACTGTTGTTTTTGTTGAGTATATCGAGAATGAACAAGTCTTAATTCACGAGCTTAAGATTCAAAGTGACTAGCTGCCACTTTCTCCCCTGTGGTCTTTACTGGAAAACTTTGTGAATGTATGCAGTGGTGATGAATTTAATGAGGATGATGATGCTAATATTTTCAAGAATTAAAATGTTAACCATTAAAAAGGCAGAGAAATTCTTTCCTTTTTTTTTTGCTATTTATCTTTCTTAATTCATTGCTCTTTGCTTGGCTCTAGCTTTTTTCATTTGGTTATTTTTGGCCAAATCTTAAAGTGCAAAAGAAAAAAATAATAAATAAAATAAATCTGTATTTTTACAAAGATTAAAGTTAAATATAGATTTTATTTTACAAGCTAAAAATAACAATTAATCAACCAAAAATAATTACAAAAAACGTTTTTGGGAGGAAAAGCATGAATTTGCTTGAACATGTAAGAACAGAGATGGTATGATGTCAAAATCTATATCATTTTTTATCTGCAATGTGAATCTGTGAATAAAAATTCATTCATTCATTCATAAAGCCACATAGATTCACTGAGATGTATCATCAGTTATGTTCCAGGGTCATCAGGGGTTTCAATATCTGACACCTCTGCCCATGTGACCAAGTTTAGATTGATCCCTTCCTAGCTTGCATATAAGTAAAAGATAGTAGAAAACAGTAATTCATGGGCTCAACTTCTGTATTCAAAGTCACCTAGTGGGTTTTACTGCAGACTTAGTGATGGTTCATCAAGTCTTTCAATATCAGACCCCTTTGCCCATGTGACCAAGTTGAGATTGATCACTTTCTGCCTTACATACAAGAAGAAGATAGTGAATAAAATATTTTAATTCATAAGCTCAACCTCTGTATTTTACAGCAGGCTTAATGAGGGTTTTAGTGCTCTCTCCACTTTTAGCAGTTAGTAAATAACTACTTTGGTGCTTCATGTCATGTAATGGTCAAAAACTAGGCTTGCTTTTCATTGTTAGTAAGTTTGATTCTCACTGAGTGCCTCATATGTCTGTCCTTGTGCTAGAAGGAAAATCTGGAGGACGCTCACTAAATGCTAGAAATTGACAGAACAAAGCACAAGTCTGAGCTGGAGATCTTTGTGTGAACCAATTGAAGTGGACTGTTGAGGGTTTAAAGGGTTTACTCATCCACCAGAATCTGACACAAAGTCAATTTTTAAAGAAAGCAAATGAATAACAACAATTGTTTTTAAGTCTTCAATAGATTTTAGTTTGCAGATGGATTAGGCATTCATGAATTCAGGCAAATCATTGGGTCTGTGCTCTAACAGACATATATTTTGGGAACTGAGACTAAGTCTACCAATCCTGATAAGAAAATCTTGATATTAGAATTACTCTTTGCCAATAGGTAAATGAACGATTTTCTGATATGTGGACATTCCAGATATTTGTGGTCATGAAAAATGGGATATGATGAAATTTACTCAGAAAAATGTAACAGAAGAGACCAAGATGTCACCTACAAATTGGAATACACCTTTTATTTTGAGTGACCAGAATATGGTAATTTATTCTGGTGTGGTTTCAGGGCATGTGACAATTGGAACATTTGAGTAAAGGAGGTGAACTGAGTTGTTACTGATAGTAAATGTCCTAAAACATTGGAATATGAAAAATAATTCAATATGTTACATCTTTGTATGAGAAACAAGTAGTTTGGTAGTGTGCTTGAAGAGAAAAAATGTATGTCTGAGTATTGATGCCAATAATAGGAAAGAAGTTTGTTATTGGTAAATTATAATTTGATAGGGTACAAAAGGGGAATAAAAAGTATATTTTTAAAAATTAATCAGTGAATAGTTGTATCGTGTGATGTGTAGTGAAGTTTAAGAAAATAGCCACAGATATGTGGAATATGGTTAAAAAAAACTATTTGAGAGAAAGTGTAGATAATTTGAAAAGATTTAAACATTAAATCAGATGAAACATTATAAGAAATTATTGATTTCTTTTTTTTACTTATATTCCATTCACCTGATTTCTGTTGCTTTTTATAGCAGATTTGAAATAAAAAAATTGAAGTAAGACATTGCTTAAAAATTAGACTACAGAATGACTGTCTGAAAGGTTTTATCTCTGTGAAGTTTCAGAGACCAATATTTTATTTTCTGTCAATTACAGATTTAAAAAATTGCATTGATTGTATCAAATGTTAGAGTCTGAATTTCTTAAACAAAGCATTACCAATTATTATTCATTTCTGAATGGTATTTATTTCCTATTTCTATTGGTTTTTATTTATTCATTTTTTACACCATCAACTTATAACATTTTTTCAGCAGAATGGATCAGAAATGATTATAAGTAGACACTGTAAAGGTTGGCAATGAGTGAGAGAGTTTTTACACCCACTATCTTGCTGGCCTCATGCTCACATTTTTTCATCATCAAATACCATGGCAAGCCATACTGTGATAAGGAAACTGGTAGTTGCACAGAGTGCAGATATAGATTGATTCATGCTTTTCCTAAGGATATTAAGGCAATGGAAATGTTAGCTGCCTCAGCTAGAGTTCAAACTTCATTTACCAATTCCATTTTTATGATGATAACTGAGTTGCCACCCAACATGCCTGATTTGCAATAAACAGAGACAACCCCACATTTCAGTGGTCGAGTAAAAGATAAAAATGATATTTTTGTGATTTTAGAAATTTTGTTTAACTTATAAAAAACATCCAAACAAATTTTTCTATCAATATATATGAAAATATTCTATTATCATCAAGCAGAATAACAAAAGACATTTTTAAATTCAAGAGTAAAAAGTATATTTTTTTAAGTAAAAAAATGCTGCAATTTTAAAATTCAAAGAAAAATCATGGCAGTAAAATTGAAATATTGGATAATTTTTTCAAATTGCTGCAAAATTCTACTCATTCAAGGGAATGTAATCAAAAACCAGAGTAACAAGCAAATTGAAAAATTGCCCAAACATGTCAGCAAATTACATTACTATTTGCAAAAATGGAAAATACTTTGTGAATCGAAATCAACTGAAATGAGATGATTTAAAAAATGTGTAAATACTACAAAGATAGATTTTGTAATATCTAAATAACTGTAATAATATCTAAATAAAATGTGTATATAACTTAGAATTGCTTAATTCCAATTATGAAGATTCAAAAATGACTCATATGAATTTTGATATTCAATTTGCAAACCAATTTTTGTAAGTTTTTCTATTTTCTGCTTTTTATCACAAATTTTAAGGTTGCTTAAAGAAAGATGTTAAATTATTCACAAAATAACATTTTCAAATAAATAATATGACATACAAGGATCATTAAAAAAGTTTCCAGACTTTTTTCGAATGGGCACTTTTATTGATAGTACACACATGAAACTGTAGTCCCCTTCGAAGTAATCTCCTCCAACTGTAATGCACTTGTTGTACCATCCCAACAACTTCTGGAAGGTCCCATGGAAGTCCTCTTGTGTGAGTGTGTCAATGACCTTCATGGCAGCCTCCTCAGTTGTCTCATAATGACAGCCACTGAGCTTAGGGAATAACTAAAAGTCCCAGGGAGCAAGGTCTGGACGATTGGGAGGGTGAGGAACTGTCTTGATCCCCATCTTGGTCATATAGTCTGTTACAAGAATGGAGTTGTGGACTGGTGCATTGTCCTGGTTGAAATGCTACTGACCCGATTTGAAGAGTGCTGGCCTCTTCCCAAGGAATCTTTTCCTGAACTCCCTAAAAACCTCAACATAGTAACCCTAAGCCTAACCCTAACCCTTTGGCCAATCAACTCTGGTGTTCTGACTTCCATACTCCTCCCACACCTCTCATCATCCCTCACAGACTCCCTGCCTTGCTTGAATCTCTTATGTGACTCAAACACTGATGTTCAATTCATGCAAGATGCTCCAAAAGCAGTCTGAAGCATTCCATACATATCTGTGACATTTTTTCCTAGTTTAAAACAGAATTTTATTGCGTATCGTTCTTCTAAAGTGTCCTCACATCCAGATTGCATTTTTGAAATTCACCAGCTGTGACAATCAGGTGTAGGGTGTATTCCAATTGCTGCTGTAGCTGTTCATTTGAACCGGAAATCATAAAACTTGATCCGTCATCTCATAAGATGTATAGCAATAACATACTGAATTTTCAAGAGTCTACAACAGTTCTAAATGCCATACGAAAAAAGTCTGGAAACTTATTGAATGTAAAACATTGTTGTAGAGTGGTGTTAATAGAACTATAGGTTTGTGCTTTGTTTTTGCTAATTATCTTTGATAAAAATAATAAATAAAAAATGCTCCTTTTAAGAATTCATGTAATTTATAATGACTGCTTGATAGTAAAAATGTTACATGAAAATTTAGAGTAGAGTGTTTTCAATATGATTTTACTCTGTATATTCATGGGGTAGTTGGTTGGTTGGTTTTACTGCATGCCAACCAATGTTGGGTTATTTCATACTGAAGTCAGTTTAACAATTCTTGTTATACAGTAAAAAATTGAAATTATTCTTCAAGAACATTTCTAAATAGGAAAACACTTCATAATCTCAAATGGATCAAATACTTTCACTCTGGGTCAGTGTGAAACACAGTTTTCTTTATTTGTAGCTGATATTGTGATTCATTGATTTTGTCAGTGTAGTTTCCACAAGAGTGTAAATATGAGGGATAAAAATGTAGTATTTTGGAGTAGTTTAATTTGTTTTTGAATTTTCTCAGGTAATTTTTTCTAAATGCAATAACCAGCTATCTTAGTGGATTTCTAGAAATTACGTAGTGCTTGATAATTCATTTAATCTATTATAGAGAATTTAGCATTATAATTAAAATCATGGTCTGTTAGGATGAAATGTTCTTATAGAATACACATTTTTTTTAGCCTTAAAATAATCAACCCCAAAAATATACATAAAAACATTCTAGAAATTTTGATCAAAACTGCATTAGCATTTAAGTTACATTTTTATATTTTTCAATCAATCAGCTAAAAACATAGAATAAGAACATTCAAGAAAATCCGGATCAGAAACTAATTAACAGAAAATTTTTAGGCTCTAAAACAAATAAGTAAATATACGAATCTGATTGGTCAAGAAATGTCTACATACTTGAATTTTAGGACCCGCAGTAAAACTACTTTTTGATTTACTTTAGTGACCCCAAAAAGTGTAAATAACAAATTTAATCAACCAGGTCACTCAGTCATTCATTTCTTCTACTACAAGAAGTTCATGAATGGACAGCAGAGAACCACGGCATAAGACTCAAAGGAAAAAGGCATGCGACCTTCTTTTATCAATGTGACACATCGCCAAAATCATAAGAAAACACACATGCGAACTTAATGAAAGCAAAGACCCATACTTATGGTCCATCACTCATATACACACACACATACCCATGTAAGTAAGTAAAGACAAAATTTTTATCCTCCTTACTCTGGCCAACTATGGACCCATTTATTTGATAGACATTACTAACATGTAAACACACACGAATGGGTGAACAACCCAAATTTCATTCAACTGGCCATAACTGTATTTCTCATTATTTTTATCCCTATTTTGTTATGATTATTGAATTGTTTGTTTCTTAATGTGCATTGTTGTCATATCCCATTTGTTTACGTGCTTGTAAAATTTGTGTTGTTTTTGTGGTGGAACTAAACATGAAAGTAATACTGTGAAACGTTACCCCCTCACCCCCCACCACATTTTCTCTCTCAGTCTTCTAACCATGTCCCTTCTTACGCCGGCCAGTGATCAACTAGTGGTTCGAGGGGGTAACGCACATTTCTTTACCTACACAAGAATACGATCGAGGGAAACAGGAGAAAACAAAACAGACGAACAAACACGAACAAAGCTTGGGGTTACCAAGAGCAGAAGAAGGTATTGCAACACTATATGCATGTGCGGACTATCGCTAGCGTGGGTTACTAGCGAAAATTCCACAATGCTACTGGAATCAGACATCTTGAGACTCTTCTTCACTGGACCCTATCTTGTCTCCTCGCCTCTCTGTTCCGGTGTCTGGTGTTGACTGCCCCTCCGTGGATCCACGCCAACCTCTCTGTTCGCCTCTCTCTTGTCCAGTCTCAACTGCCCTCCGTGGTTTCCAGCCGCAACTGCCTCTCTGCTCTCCTGCCACCAACTCTTTTCTCTCCTGTCCAACTACCAACTCTCTCTCTCTGGGTCGCGTCGTCAACTCTCATTCGCCTCCCCGTACCACTTCCGGGTACAGCGAGATTTCATGTCCAAGAATCCTTTGTCTGGTTTCGCGCCAAAACAGACAATTGAATCGTCTGCTTTGGCAGCCTACCCACATAGTGCTACAATACCCATAAAATATGGATGAGAACTCTCTCACACTCACTCACTACAAATTGGAGAGTAACATATCCCCTAAACAATTACATGTACCCACTACATTCAATAAGGAAAAATTCATCATGATTCAGAGACACAATTTTATATCTAAGGTTAATTATTTTAAAAGTGAAAGGCCACTCTGATTTTCTAATATATTGCCTGGAGCAATGTGTGCATTCTATTAGGTAGATAACATTTTTGATATTTCAGTTTGATTCATGGTAGATTTTAAAAGTTTATTATTTACAAAACTAGAAAATGAATTTGTATAATTGATGCAGTTACAGTAGATTTTTTCTACCTATACATGGTAGGCAAAGATTTGGCTTTTAAGATTTTGTTCATCTCTAATAAAAGCCAGTGCAAGAAAAATATCTTTTAGTTTTAGTTCTATTTTATGGATTTTCAAGTGATTTATCATTATTTGTATAAATAGAGAGAGGGTATTATTGAATATTATTGCCACAAGGATACATTTGATCTTTTTTTTTTAATATTAGACCTTCATTTCTTGAGAAAGATTTGATGCTCAATAGAATTTTGGTAGTAACAACATGTAAAATATAGTCTCAGTTTGTTGATAGGATTAAATAAGTTATTATAGCAAGAGCATATTCTAATAATCCTCATGTATTCAGAATATGCTAGACTGAATTATTTTGTAGTGGGAAGTTCTTGATCAGAAATAATTAAGTGTATTGGTGAGTTTCATGTATAGTGCTGTTTTCCACCCATTATTTTCATCTATATGTATCTAGGTGATGAAGAATGCTAAAGAATGTATTGAGTCTTGGTGGATAAATATGATAGATCATATGTTTAAGTTAGTAAAGAAATTGTTTAGTTTTATTTCTCCAGTATAAAGAATTCATCATAGAAGTAATGTGAGTAAAATAGCAACCAGAATTAATTTCAGGATTATGAATATATATATATATATATATATATATATATATATATATATATATATATATAAACCTATCCAGTTCTTTCTTTGTAAAACAAGACATATACTTTCATATGAGTTTTTTCTAATTCACCCATTAAAATGTTAGTGCTTAAGTATGCAGCAATTGTGCGCAATGTACAACATTTAATTTGTTGGTAATGTTTTCTTTTAAAATTAAAACTATTTAGTGGTAGTATATGGTGCATTGAAATTATTATCGTTTCCGTACATGCTTTGTTTATTGCTTTTTTATGTTCTAATTTACCTTTCTATCAATATATATATATATATATATATATATATATATATATATATATATGTATATGTATATGTATATGTGTATGTATGAATATATCAGTCTTGAAAGGTAAACAGTCTCCAAATAAACACTCCCTTGATTATGGCTTAAGGCTGAAAATAGAAAGAATCAGTAAATTATCAACATTTCTTCGATAACACTTACGTCGATCTTTTTCTCACACACGCACACATGCCCACACCCATCCACACACATACAGACCGTGTATATATATATATATATATATATGACAATATATATATATATATATATATATATATATATATATATATATATATATATATATTTACCAGCTTTCAATCACAAGTTGAATCATACCAAAGATGAAAAAAATAGTACTTCATGCCTCCTGGCTTAGCACTCAGCATTATAAGGTACAGATCAAGGGTAAGTGGAGTAATCCAGGGAAAGGCGTAGCACCCTCCCCAATGCCTTGGTGTAGTAGCTATTGAAAAGAGAGCCTCTGGTTCACCCTCAACTATGGTCAGCCAACTTTAACTAACTTACTCTATATATACTTATATATTAAGTACTTACAATTTTCCACTCTTTTTCTGTTAAAACAAATTTAAAAATATATATAATTATGATTTAAAGAAATATTTTAGTTTTATTGAAAGATAGTAACAGCATAATAATCTATATTAAAAGTAAAATAACATTACTCATCTAATTAATTCTTAATACATTTTAAAGATTTAAAATCACCAAAAGATCATGAACTTACCCAACTCTGGATTACATAATTAAAAAATATTATTAAAACTTTGAAATACTTTTTAAAGTTTTTTGAATGAAATTAGTCACTTGAAACATTAATCAACTGATTTATGTAAAGAATTACTTACATGAATATCAAAATATATAGTTGTTGGTGACCATAGTAGGGGCAACTCAAAAAAGTTCCCTTTTCATTAGCTACTACACTGAGGTGTAGCATAGGGCACTACACCTTTCCCTGATATCAGTATATATATCATGACTATATCATTCAATATTGCATTTAAATCCAACTGAAGGTAAAAATTAATACCAGACATTTCCCTCCATCACTTTAAGGGCACTTTACTTAGCCCCTAACCCCAATTGTTAGTTATGGGAGGCTAGAACTGACAACTACAAAAAGAAACAAAAAACCTTATCTTTTTTAAGTAGAGAAAATCATATCTGCAGTATATTTTTTTTTTTTTTGTATTTGATCTTAAAAAAGGAAAATAAGCATGTTAACATGATTTTTCAAAGTTCAGTTAAAAATCTCAGTGAAATAATTATTTCTAATTTATCACAAATTTAATATTTAAAAAGTAAAATGATAACACTTTTTAATTGCCTTTTTAATATTTAATGTTTTACCAAATAATAATCATTAATTCCCCTAACTCTACTTTTTACCTTTTTTAAATTTCCTGTTTTTATTACAAAATTTTGTTTTTTTTCCTTATATTTGTACTCAAATATTCAACCTGAATACAAGGGACAAAACTCATAAATGCTTAACATGATTTTTACTGTAGATTTCTAAATTTTTTCATCCAACATTTTTTATATCTTAAAAAATAAATAAAAATTTGAAAAAAATAGCTCACAGTTTTTTCTTTGAAATTTATATTTTTTGTTTGTTTAAAATATTCTTTATTAAACACCATATTTAGATTTAGCTTACAATCAGAAAAAATTAGTCGAAATCTAAAGCAAACTTAAGGTCCCTCTTTTTAAGCAGAACAAATATTGATACAGAATTATTTCTTTAAAAATCTAAAAGAAAACAATATTTTCTATAAAATGATAATTTTAAAAGCTCTCAAAATTTTTTTTTTAATTCAATATTCACATATCTGTTATTATTTTCTTCCAATAGCACCCAATTGAATTTTTTTTCTTTTTCCCTTCACTCCTTCAGACTTTCGTCTTTATTTCATATAGAAATTATATGCTATATACCATATCATATACCCCTACTGATTAAAAAGAGCACCAAATAGAGGAAGTTTTTGACAAAATAAATTATGCATTTTAAAATGCATTCTTTAATAAACACTGAAAATTTCATTAAAATCAAAGAATTTCCTGATTTTTGGTGATATTTTTTTCAATCAAGCATAGTGATTTGTTATGGAATGAAAGGTCCACGGTAACCATCTTGTTATTACCTAATATATATATATATATATATATATATATATATATATATATATATATATGTGTGTGTGTGTGTGTGTGTGTGTGTGTGTATAAGTGTGTTTATTATATCTATCTCTCCATCGATATATATGCACTCTACAGACTGTAAACAAGATGTTATAATAATGTTCATTACACCCACTTAAAAGAGACATTTATTAATTTTAAAATTTAGAAATCTAAACATAAAACAAAAGTTCAAAAGAAATAATATTTATCTTTTATAAAAGATAAATATCATTTCTTAAAGTTAAATGTTATTTATTAAAGTGCCATATGAGTGTACTCTAAAATTGTAATAATGCTAAAAATAATTAACAGTGATCAAAATTGCTTTACAGATGCTATGAAAGCATAAGGAAGGTCAGCAAATGGTTCAGCCAAATCCAAAAATCATTACGTATATAGAGAATTTATTAGAAATCTGGTTTGAATGATAGTGGAACATAAAAAAGCTGAAAAAAACAAAAATGCTTCTTAACAATGTGAATTTCAATGTTGTGTGGATGACTGGTTTGTCAAGAAAGAACTCGAGATCTGTCATACATATCAAATATAGAATCAGCTGTGTCAAACAAAATATTTGGAGAAATGGCATACTTTTTCTTATTTGCATCTCCACAATTTATTTTTCTTTGTCAACTTTCATGAAAAATCCAAGATCATTTAGACAGTGTAACTATATTGCACATAGAAAAAAACAACATTTAAAATCATCAAAAATAAAATATCTTCAACACCTGAAAAATTGTCCGAGTAGAGGAAGAGCTCTTAAAAAAAAAATTAATTGAGAAAAAATATGCTTTCTATTTTTTGACATGAATGATCTGGTTAAGAAGTGCCAATATGCTTAATATATTTATTGCTGTCAAGGAGACAGCAATAGACAAGCGAGTTTAATTCTCACAAGGGGCCTAATACTTCTGACCGTTTTCATAACTTAGCTATAACTTTGTAAATTTAACACAAAAAAGTGTTTTCAGACAGTAATATGTGGAAATATACAATTTATATCTTGCAGCAATAGATGAGATGTGATATATGGCAATCACCATAGAAAACAGAATTGATGAACCAAGTTTGAAATTTTTCCTGAGGTTATTTTATATTACATATTGGTTCATTCAGTCTAATATCTTTGTCTTTATTTTTTGTTTATTGATTCATTTTTTATTGCCTATTTTTATCACACTTTTCAGGCCAATTTTGCTTATGTTTTCTCCTTAGCAAGTCAAATAACAACTATATTTTAATTCAATGAATCCTGGAAGTAATCAACAACTGAAAACAAAATCTGGAAAAAAAATGACAAGACATTTTAACCACACAGATTTGGCAATTTTAAACCTTGTTCCTACTCTTTTCAATGAGTTGCACTTGAGTCCCAAGACTCACCGAGTCAGTGAAAAGAAATGTGACTCAATCTGAAGCAACATTGTTATAGGTTATTCTATCACTAAAGGGAAATAAATAACAGACATTTATATAAAAGTGTCACTAAAATTTTAGCGAATAACTTAACTCATAACTCATATTTTCATGGAAAACATAGGAAGTGGTTTTATGTTTGCTTAAAAAAGTTTGAATGGAAGCAGATGAACAGTTTTCCCTTTGACTTTGCATTCAACAAAACCAAAACAAATAAACATTTTTAAAGAGTGATTTATTTCAAGGTAAAACCTAAAAATTTTTCATGATAGAAACCTATCTTATTCTAAGAAAATATGTGATGTAAAAAATTATTCCCTGTTTATAAATATATATGCCTTATCAAGATTAGTTTGCCCTACAAGTTACTCATAGCTGGAAGAAAAAAGAACAATTCAATAGCATTAGGGTGAAAATAAAATGTAAACTGCCTCATCCAGGATTTGAAATGTCAATTTCCCAAGTTGATAATTGTTGTGTAACATGCCTCTGACACTATATATTTATATATATATTCATGAATAAAAACATTATAGATATACAACCCCCACACACACATGCACACACACACACACACACACACACACACACACATATATATGTATGTATGTGTGTGTGTGTGTATGTGAGTGTGTGTGTGTGTATGTATATATGTATGCATTATTATACATATATAATTGTATGTAATAATGAATACAATCATGATATATATATATATATATATATATATATATATATATGGTGTGGGAAGAATGGACAAATAGGAAAAAACACAAGGTTTTCAGTGGATGATTTTATTTATAGTTTTAATTATTTACCAATGTTTCAGTTTGTCAATGTGAGATCATTAAACCATCATCAGAGTGTATG
Organism: Sepioteuthis lessoniana; assembly: GCA_963585895.1. Classification (NCBI taxonomy): domain Eukaryota; kingdom Metazoa; phylum Mollusca; class Cephalopoda; order Myopsida; family Loliginidae; genus Sepioteuthis; species Sepioteuthis lessoniana. The sequence goes on from OY757924.1 coordinate 30,732,425, forward strand.
AATTTTATAAATGAAATGAAAAAATAAGAAAGTTCTAAACATTCTCAGGCATATATATTTTCTTGTCTAGACTTGGCGAACAAAGATTTATGAAGGAAGCTGTCCACCTCAACTGCAGGCACACTGATGGCTGACTAGGCTGATGTGGGACAGGCAAGTCTGACCGCAGCTACTGCAGTTAAAGGGTCTGGTCTGGTATAGCAGCTGAGGCTCCCTGGATCTTCCTCCTGCGGCATTCCTCCTTGAGGTTGGCTCTGCGGGAGTCCTCAAAGGAGGAGACAACCTGGTGGATGGTGCGGCACCATGCCTGACAGTCAGCAGCAAGTGGTCAATGTGGCAGGTACTGAGGGCCTTCTTGAGGGAGTCTTTAAAATGTTTCTTTGGTGCCCTCTGTCACGGTAGCCAGTGGAGAGTTCACCATACAGAGCTATCTTGGGCAGGTGCTGGCCCCCCATTCTGGAGACATGCCCTGCTCAGTTTTGCTGTGACTTCAGCAACATGGCCTCTATGCTGGTGATTTCAGCCTGATCAAGGACCTCAGCATTGGAGAAGTAGTTACTCCAGGCAATGTTGAGGATGGTGTAAAGACAGCGCTGATGGAAGTGCTGAAGGATCCATAGATAGTGGTGGTAGGTTAACCATGACTCAGAGCCATACAGCAGGGTGGTGAGTATGACAGCTTGATAGACACTGATATTCGTGCTCTTCTTCAGATGCTTGTTGTTCCATGCTCTTTTGTAGAATCTGCCAAAAGCACAGTTTACCTTGGCCAGTCACTTGTCTATTTCCCTGTTGATCTTGGCATCTGATGTGATGGTACACTCCAGATAAGTGAACTGATGAACTGCTTTCAGGGATGGTGATGTGGGGAGGGCGGTACTCTTCTTGGAGTGCAGACTGCTGAAGGACCTCAGTCTTCTTCAAGCTGACCCCAAGTCCTAAGAGCTGGGCAGCCTCTGCAAAGCAGGAAGTTAGGTGCTGCTGGGTTCTTTAGTGTGGGCAATGAGGGCAGTGTCGTTAGCAAAGAGGAGGTCATGGAACTGCTGCTCAAGTGTTTTTGTGTGGGCATGCAGTCTCCTGTGGTTAAACAAACTTCTGTCAAGTCAATAGCAGATGTATGCCGCACTGTCATCCTCAAGGTCTTCTATGCTGAAAAAGATGCTGAACAGAATCGGTGCCAGAACACAACCCTGTTTCACGTCATTGATGATGGGGAAGGACCCAGAGTGGTTGCTGTTCAACCAAACTTGGCTGTGATGGTCTTTGTGGAGTTGGATAACAATGCTGAGGAACTTTGGTGGGCAGCCAAGGCCCTCCATGATCATCCTCAGTCCCTTTCTGCTCACTGTGTCAAACGCTTTAGTCAGGTCCCCAAATGTTACATACAGTTCTTTGTTTTGCTCCCTGCATTTCTCTTGGAGCTGTCTGATGATGATTACCATATCTGTGGTGCCCCTGATTGCTCTAAACTGACACTAGGTTTCTGGTTGATGGTCTTCAGCAATGGTGGGTACCAATCATTTTCAGAGTACACAAGCAAGGATTTTTCCAGTGATGGAGACCAGAGTGATCCCTCGCTAGTTGGAGCAATCTGTCTTTTCTCTCTTGTTTTTGTACAAGGTGATGATGATTGCATCATGGAGATCCCTTGGAAGTTTTCCCTGCTCACAACAACTAACAAGGAGTTCATGGACCTTACTATGTAATGCTGGTGGAATCCTGTTGACTCCTGCTGACTAGCCACTTCTCAAATGCTCAATGGCTTTGGTAATTTCTTTCCTACAGGGTAGTTCATCTAATTTTGCTTTGAATGGTTGCTGGGGGATGTGGAGAACTGCTGGTTCCTGGACGACATGGTCAGTGCTAAAGAAGGATTGAATGTGCTCAGACCAATGACTCAGAATAGAGGCCTTGTCTGTAAAAAGCATTTGCTCATCTGCACTGCAGAAGGGACTCTGGACCCAGAGTGTCAGGCCATACACTGTTTTGAAGGCTTCGTAGAAACATCTGTAGTCACCCAGGTCTGTATATTGTTGATTTCTCTTTGCAGGATTGGTCCACCACTCATTTTGGATCTTTCAATGCTTGCACCGGAGGATGCTGCAAATGAGACAGAAGGCAGCCCTCTTCACAGGACATAACAGCCCAGCCAGGTGGGCTTGGTGGGATAATGTCTTCTTTGCTAGCAGTTCCTGAATCTCTTGGTTGTTCTTATCGAACCAGTCTTTGTACTTCTTGGTGGTAAACCCTGGAAACTCTTCAGATGTCTGCAGTTGATCTCAGAGTGTTTCAAGAGAAGTGTCTTCTAGGCAATCACAGTTTTCAAACTTGGAGTGTAGACCTTCTTGAAAGTCATCTTTTACTTCAGCTGACTGAAGTTTGTTCAGATTGAACTTTTTTTATCCATGGTTTGTTGTTATGGAAGAGGAGTAGTTTGCAGCAGTGCTTGATTATCCTGATTTCTTCTCTTGAGATGTGCACATTCTGGACTGCAAATTTGTCAGAACCATTTTCCTTCATTGAATCTTTATATCCATCTCCAAACACCCTAACCACCTGTTGATATAATGCTTGCCATAATTATTTCATGATACAAACTTATTTTGTTCTTAGTAAATATGTGAAGTAAAAAGCTATTCTATGCTTAGGTTACATAAAGATGAGCATAATATATATGTATATACATTATTAATTAGTAATATAATTATCATTATGATATATATATATATATATATATATATATAAATTTTATAATTATAATATATGTATATATATATATATATATATGTGTGTGTGTGTGTGTGTGTGTGTGTGAGTGTGTAAATTTATGATTTTCTCTTTGGTAAAAGATATTTTTGCTATTTGTTTTTATAATGGTGTTCACGAATTTCAGACTTCATTTTCTCAAATGTCCACAAGGTTAAATGATACATAATAATATCTGTTGTTGATTCTCAAGAAATAAAATCCTGGTTTCTTTGGGTTAGAAGGAAATCAACTCTTCCTAAAAATGTGTTATAGTATGTTTATTTCATGTACAAACATATAAACATAACTACATTGATGCATTTAGAGATATGTATATAGAGAGAAATATTCGGATATATATGTCAGGATGTATGTATTCCTCAATGCAGGTATGATTATATTTATTCAAATGCAATCATACACTTCATAAATGAAAATGTTATAATAAATATGGAACAAAGGCATTTTTAATCGGAAGAGATTGAAAAAGTCCTGATTACCAATGAATAAAAGAGACTTCATATAAATCGTTCATTTTGTTGAACTGAAGAAACATTTGCATAGAATCCTGGATCCTTTCATTGTAAATAACTTCAAAAATGCCTGCACTATTCACAAAGTTCAGTCATGCTCCTGTAACCATTAAAGAAAGGTCTAGGCCTACCTCAGACCAGATATTGAAGCCTATTTGTCAATTTGCATTGGAGCCTAAATTGTTCTGGAAAACTCTACAGAGCATGACAAAACAGGTCTATTGAAATATTTTTTCTGATCTCTTTTTTCTATAGTGTTTTTATCAAAATATTTTTCCATGCAAAGAAAGCATTCATCAGAATTGTCTAAGAAACAAACAAGATTCCCCTGGCTTCAGGGGAATTTTTTCACCATTTTCAATGGTTTTAATGTTTGGTTGAATAATGATAGTAAATTCTGTCAAAGTAAAATGAAACCATTCTCCTGCCAACGCTGAGTGAAGCCTATAGGCTGATAACATGATTTAAAGTTCCGGACAATTGGCCTCTCAAATTGGCCAAAGGCTTAGTAACCACTGATTAGGTTTGTTCTTTACATATTTTGGTGGGTGGGGGATTCTTCTTTTTCAGTAAAATCTTCCTTGTTAAAAAAAAAACAAAAAATCTTCTGTTATTTTAACCTTTGCTATTTAATTTTCAGGAAGTCGTCTACCTCTTCCACATATTTACTTCTTTACTCCCAGTAAGTCAAAGAATTTGGGCTCTGAAAATGTTTTTCTGATATTGCTGTAAAGAGTCGATAATGAAAGATGGCTTCCAGAAAATTTTCAGATCAACAAAAAAAAATTCATATCTTAAAAAAGGAACAAAATCTCAATAAAAATACAGCAAAATATTCATTTTATTCTTTTTCTCTTTTTTGATGTTAACTGAAGTACTAGCTGGGAGCAAAAAAAATCTTCTAAATTTTTTGCATGAGAAAAAATTTTCCTGTGTTGGAGATTGTAAAATTCTATCTATGCATCCATTATTAACTTTCTTCAGGCAAAAAATCTGGAGTATAAGAATATCTAAAATGCATTACATCTAGTTTCAAGATCTGC